>VBSM01000272.1:30903286-30929005 GCA_008086735.1 Cheirogaleus medius
AACTTCTGAGCACAGCCTCATCCTGTGGTTTGAGAGACACAAAAGGGTTGAGGAAGGCAGAGAAGGTAAGAGAGACTTTGAGGCTGCTTCATTAGTTCAGTATATGTATCAAAGAACCTTATTTTGGGGCTTTGTTTTCTGAGCCCCAACAATGGGGATAAAACTCTGCAAAAATACCTTAGGCACTGGGACAGAATTGGTTGCTACATTTGGAAGAAAAATATCTCACAGTAATAAAGGGGTATCAAAGGTGGTTCTTCTTCCCGTTTATTTCAAGAAATACATTTCCCCAAGCATATAGAAGACCAAAATGAATTATATTTTCATTATGATATGAATTGTTCAAACAATTGGGAAATATAACTTTTAAATATTGAATGGAATTTGGCCTTTGTTGAATATATAGATTTGAATATTTAACACCATAATTTCCTCGTAAATTATATTGACTCAAGTTAGTGTGCTAATTTTGCTTGTGTAGTTTCACAAGACAATGTTTTCATTCACTAACCACATTTCACAGTACATTAATAATGTCAACACAGTCACATTTTCTTGTGTGCCAGCTTCAGGGTTATAAGAGATGTAGGGGCATTTGTTAAGTCCAGGTGAATATTAAATATCACTTGTAAGAGAGAAGGAGAGAGAACAATGGCATTTGATACCAGCCCTAAGGTCCTTTGAGATGTGTGTGAATGCATATGACTTGTTCAGCCCATTAAGCAGATGCTAGTTCAACTGTAGTGCATGTCTTGGTTTTCAGACACAGTTTTGGAGTGGAGTGGTGGGGAGATATACATGTAAAAAAATTCCGAATATGAGCTTTGGAGATGCCATTTAAAATTTCATTTATTTTCTTAATTTAATTTAAGCACTGATCTCAAAGATACATAAATGATATTAGTTTTGATACATTTTGGAAAAGTAATTAGGAATAGAGAAATCATTAAGAAAATAGTACATAAGATATTAAATACATTTTTATATTAGATTATATTTGAAATGAAATAAATCTACCAATGACTTTTTCTCTATTGATTACTTAGTCTAGTAATCAGATATTGATTTTCAGTTCTCTACTGTTTGATCATGTGATGTTCTGAACTGTAAAGGATTGTTTTAAAGTCTAAATACAGCAATTCATTCAACTAGGGAACCTATTTGTTAATATTTAAATATTTAGCTCAAAAAAGGAGCAAAATCTTATATTCCTTTATATTATTTTGAGATATTAAAAAGAAACTGAAGCTTTTTTCTTTATAGAAAGATAAAATGAAAAAGGGGTTTGAAAAATATTTTATAATATTATATTTTTCCTCTCTATTTTTACTACTTTGTATGCATAAAGAGTATGAAATAAAGAAAACCAAACAAAAACCCTTAAATACTGAATTCTAGCATTTTTTTCTGTTTTCTTTCAGCTCTCAGGAGAAGTGATTTTACGAATTGCCAACGAACCAGTTTTGCCCTATAATGCTCTTGATATAGCTTTAGAAGTTCAAAACAGCCTTAAAGGTAATTTTTCTTTGAGTTACGGTAATTTTAGCAAATAAAAAATTGTGCAACTAATTTTCAACATGGAATGGATGAAATCATCTACTATCTATCGTACTAGCTGTGGCAATGCTATGCCTCCCTTCCTCTAGAGGGTGATTGTGAGAAGGGCCTGGAAGAATTTTTGCTGCCAGTTAACAAAAATGAGATGTACTTATATGTGAACATAAGGCAAAATATCAGACTTTAAAAGATGACCCACTTATAGTCTTTTATTAAAGAGATTTATAATTCTAAGTTTCTGTTATTATTACAAGTTTTATATGGAATAACATAGTTCCAGGATCCCATTTCTTTTTAACATTGTACCTAACACCCAGCCAGTCCAAATTAAGACTGGTCTAGAGAAGTTTCTCTTTTGGGGTTGGTTTCTATGGGGTATAGGCTCCACCCTATTTGACTGAGATATTGGCTCAGATTCTAGATCAAAGATGACTAGGAGAAAACCGGGCAATTATTTCTATAGTCTCTATTTCATTTCTTTCAAGTTTGAATATATTTCTTTTTGTGGAATTCTGACTCCACCCTAATAATTACCTTCATTTCCCCTTTATCTACATACCAATCTTTCTGTTAGGCTCCTAATTTGTCTTCATTAATCAAATACAAAGGGCAGTAAGTGATTAAAGATTCCACCCTCCTTCTCATTGAGTCACTCTTTGATCTTCCTATCATATCTTTAATGAGTCATTTGTAGACAACTACTTCTCAATACAAATGCCATTATTTTAACTATAAAGCTTAAACAGTAATCCTTCAAAAATAGATCTTTCTAAAAAGCCAAATATTTCCAGTAGCTGAAAATTTAGTGATTTTTATTTCCTTTAACTATCTAGATTGTATGTTACTACCTGGATTAGAGACTACTGCACAGTTTTATTTTTTCTAGTTTCTTATGATTTTTATTATGTTGGCTGTAAAGCCATGGCCTTGTGAATAATTGAGCCACATGGGGTATTTGCTTCCACACAAAATGGCCTCATATTGCTCTGCTTTTTTTTGTATTTTTAAGTCAGTCTCTATATAGTTTTCTTCTTTCCTGTTTTCAACAGGCTTTCATTTCACTGTTGTCAGTGTGGCTACCTGTAGCAGTTACTCTGAGTAACCAAGCATATGACATTGTACAAAATAAGAAAAGACCAGGTATAAACACAGGACTAAACAGTTCTGTGAATAATAACTATCTTTTCTTCAAAGATTTTTTAAAACATCTATTTTATTTGTTCTGTAGACTGTTTTGATTTTTCTATAGTTCTCATTTTCATCTAGGAATTCCACTGGTATTGTACACAGTACTTTGAACTTTCAGAGAACCAAAGAAGGAGGTTATTTTTTACATTATGTAAATACTTGTCAATATGTCAGGTTTCAGTCTGAAAATGTCAGTTCTTAATGCACTCATGGCCAAAGAATGACCAGACACATCAAAGTAAGGCAAGCATAAAAATGAGGTTTATTGAGGAGAGAAAGATAGGATTATAGGGCAAGAGCAAGATATAGATTTACAGAGCATGATACATACACCACAGATGACGCCAGACCCATTGTTGCAGCAAAGGGAGAACAAAAGGAACAGCTCAGAAAGTTGCCTGGTTATGGTCTGCATCTTGTTTTATAGTGCCCGGATTGGGACCTCCCTGGTGGCTCAGACATCACCATGGAACCACTTTGATTGGACAGTTGGGAGTTGCATTACTACACATGTGGGTTGTTCTATGTCAATTTCTGGACTCTGTGGTACCTATTAGGCTTGGCCCATGGGCTAGAGAGTCTTCTGCATTTTTTCACACCTGGATCACTAAGTTCTGATTGGCATATTCATAGGGTATTACCTCCTCCCCCAGGTATGACAGTCACTTGGGAGATTAGGGTAGGGCAGGACCAAGATGGGGGCAACAGCACCCACTTAGTCCCTGAGAGACCCAGAATCTCTTGCTAACTACCTAACACATCCATAAAGGAATAACTATCATGCACAGAAAGAAGCCTCAAAGAATACGCTGCAAAATGCTAATATTGTATAATATAATTATAAATGATAGACAAGTTACTTTTCTGAGTCCAAATTTTCTATGATAAAAGTATACCTTTGTCATAAAGACATGAGAAGTTATATTTTAATAGATTAAAGAAATAAAGCCAGCAAGAACAAAAGTGTTAGCAATATTGTCATTTAAAATGCTAAGTTCTATTTTTCTAAACAATCAAATTTATTACTAAAAATCTATAAATATAATACTTTTGTGGTTCATAAGTGTGATTACTGGGGTTTCAGGCTAATGTGTAAGATGTGCTTCCTCAAACTTTGTTAGGATGTTGACACTTACCTGTCTGATGTGAAACAAAAATCCATAAATAGGCACAAAATTACTGCATTAGTACTGATATACAAACATTTTAAGTAACATGGACCTCTGCTAAAGCTCAAAAAAGGACCTATTGGCTCCTTGTTAGAATTATATTATTAATATGGTTTTTGTGGGTGATTAAAGACTCCTTTCAAAATCTGAAAAGAACAATAATCTCTTTCCCCAGAAAGTTAAGTATATACAAAAAAATTTGCATGTAATCTCTATGAACTTCACAGGGTCTCCTGAATCCATTTATTCATTAATTTAACAAATATTTATTAAGCACCTATGGTATGCCTTGTATAGTTCTATTACTAAAACAAACAAAACAAAATCAAACAGCAGCTAAGTAAATAAAATTAAAATCCCCACTCTTAAGAAACATATGTAAATACATCTCCATAGAGAAATAAAATTGGCACAATTAAAAGCAAATTTGAAATTAACATTATGCTCAAACCGTGCCCTAATATCAGTCACTTTGGAACAAATTTGCATTCTCAAAACAAGTGTTATAACAAAACTTAGCAGTTGTATCCAAAGAATAAAGAGATCTGACCTGGGAATATAAATTTGGGAGTTGTTTTAGGTAAGATTACTAAGGGATTGAATGTAGAAGACAGAAAAGGTCTGAGATTTCTGTGGCACTGCTACATTTGGAACTTAGGAAAAGAGGTACAATCAGAGAAGGAGACCAAAGAGGAGTGTCCAGAGAGTAATAGAAAAACAAGTGAACGTGATATCCCAAAGCCAAGTTAACATAACCTTTCAAAGAAGAGGAAGTGATCAACTGTGTCCAATGCTACAGATGGGTCTAGAAAAATGAGGACTGAGAACTGACTACTGGTTTTAACAATGTGGAAGTCATTGCCAATCTCAGCAAAAATAGTTTTAGTGGAGTGGTACAAGCAAAAGCCTGATTAGAAGGATTCAAAAAAGAATAGGAGGTAATAAATTGGGGAAATGTGATTGTAGGTGGTAAGAAGTATGGAGTCAGGAAACTGGAGCATGTTTTTATCTTGAGGACGATGACCTAGCAGAGAGGGAAAATTTGATAAGACAGTAAATGGAGAATTGCTGGACTGATTGGACTGATTTTCTTGAGTTGAAGAAACACAAGGGTAGAGGACTCTGCCTTACTTAGGAATTGTCTTAGTCCATTCAAGCTGCTGTAACAAAATGCCCTAGACTGGGTGGATTATAAATGAAAGACATTTATTTTTTATAGTCTGGAGGCTGGGAAATACAAGATCAAGGTACTGGCAGATTTAGTGTCTTGTGACTGCCTTTTTCATAGATGGCCATCTTTTTGCTACAACTTCATATGGCAGAAGGGTTAAGGAAGCTTTCTTTGACTTCCTTTAAAAGGGCACTAATTTCATTTTTTTAAGGACTCTGGCCTTATGATCTAATCAATTCATAAAGACTCAACCTCCTAATACAGTCACCTCAAGGGTTAGGATTTCAATATGTGAATTTTGGGGGGACTCAAACATTCAGACCAGAGTTAGGAACACAGTGTTACATACAGAAAAATGTGAAGAAAGGCAGAACATATAGCAGATATGTGATGGTGGGAGCTCTTGGCAAGTTCCTTTAGATTGGAAAATCAGTAAAATAGTTGTTTAGGAGGGTGGGAAAGGGAAGAACTATGAAAATGTGATAAGTTTCTTGGGAAACATTAAGAGTCTAGACAAACTATACAATTTAAATGAGATAATTCTGCATAATTGTGTATTTCTGTGCTGAGGATGTAGATAAAGGGGAAAAAAGATTTCTTTCTTCACCTGTTGCTAGGATGATGGTTGAGGCCCCTATAACAAAAGACAGATTAACAAGAGAAAGGCATGCAAATTTATTTATTTAATATACATTGTACATGACACAGGAGCCTTTAGAAAAGAAGACCCAAAGAAACATGGAAATCTGTGTATTTTTATGCTAGGTTTGATGAAGAGAACAGAAGTATGATTGGAGAACAAAAAGGTATAATCTAATGTCAATAAGTTGGAGTGAATTTAGTAAGGCCTCTTTGTTCAGATTATTCTCTATGTCTCAGTGTCTTTGAGAATAAGGATGTTCCTTTCCTGTAGATATAGAAATTAAGGTTTTATGACACACTTCAGAGAAAGGTCAGAGAATTCTTTTATGGTCTGCTTCAGGGTAGAAGGGCAGGAGAAGGTCAGAGAGACCTTCTTGCTTCTATCAAATGTCAATGTGCCATATTTTGGGGTAGACTGTCCTGAACATCATCACATGCATAGTACAGGCAGAGTTGGGTTCAAGTAGGGCCAAGGCTTTTTTGGGAAGAGACAATGAATTGGGTAAAATAAAGAGCAAAGTGCAAGGAGTGCAAAGGAGCACTCATTATGATGGACCAAAATATCTTAACTGGGAATGGAAAGGAGGATATGAAGGGAATGAGGCAAGTGAAAAGGAAGTAGCACCAAAAGATTTTATTATGTCTTGGTGAGATAGAAGAATTGAGAGTACATGAGCTGAAAAGGCAGTAGGTAGTGGTCAACAAATGGAATTCTTGAAAGTAAGAACATAGAGGAGTACAGATATTGGTACTGACAGTGTGCGGGCCAGTATCTGATCATGGAAGTGTGGTAGGTGGTCACTAGAGGAAAACACGCTAAGGAACAGAGAGGCCAGAATATACCCATGTGGGAATTAAAATTGCTAAGAACTAAGACAAGAGTCATATAAGAGGGAGTGACTATGAGTTAGGAGCTAAAATCTTCAAAGAACGAGCAGTGATGGTACAAAGGGCCCCGGAGAAAAAAGTGCTACTGCCTGAGGGGACTGCAATAGAAACCATATCGTTAGAGGAAAACTAGGTTTCAGTTAAAGCAAAAAGGTGAAGAAAATATTTGGAGACCAGGCCAGGTTAATAATCCTTTCTTTAATAGTTATATTTGAGTGTGTCATCGCAGGAGGAAAAAACAAAACAAAACTGCACTCATTCTACAAACATTTCTACTCTAGGCCAGACACCGCTGAATATGTCCCTAAAATCCAAGGTTCTCAGTTGAGTGAGCTAGGAGCATGTTGGATTCTTGTGGTTATTACAGATTGCTTTGGCTATAAGTGAAGAACTTTTTCTTTGGTTGTTGATTTTTGTGTATGTTTTGTTTTATTTTGTTTCCTTGGTTCTCCCTGTCACTTTCACTCAGAAAGATGAGGCCAGATTTAAGATATATCCATATTAATAAAACAAAGCAAAGCAAAACAAAATGTAATGAAAAATTGGCCAAAGAAAACATTTGTTTTACCATGTCCTGGGTATAAATATTTGATCAAAGTGATAGGACTTGTCACCTTTAAACCATACATTTTTGTCTTTTAATCATCATGACTTAAAATTACCATGGCCAAAGATTATTCAAATGTTTGCTAAATGATAAGCACCTGTTCTATTTTGACTACTTTGATTATAACCTTATTTCTAAAATAGAATAAATTGCTAATGTGTGAATAATGGATACCACTTTTCAACACCTAAATAAATATTTCAGTTTCAATTTTAGCTACAATGCTAGATGATTTCATTAGCTAAACAGAGTTCCTGCACTGTATTAAATGAAAACATATAATTTTACTGCTTAATTTAAGCTTAAATTGTTGATATATTTTCTTATTTTTTTATGACAGCTAGCAGTGATTAATTCTTAAATTCTCAATTACAGTAAAAAAAAATTGACCTTCAAGGCTGAACTATAAAATACTGTTTCTCCTTACTGCAAACAGTACAAGTATGAAGGTCTCTGAAACCCAATTGCATTTTCAATGGTGTAATTTTTACCACTTGACAACCGGCCATCTTGTTTATTTATTACACTAGTTTATGGTAGCAGCAGACCATTCTCTGCAGTTCTCACAACCACCAGAAAGAAGGATAATTTACCAGTGAATAATTTTTTTCAGTTGATTTATTGAATAGTTCTTGAAAGCTCATTTTAACTGAGTGACCTTGGCTCTTAATATTTGGCCAATGCCAAATACATAATAGAGAATGAATATTTATTTGTGGTGTATGGAGATATATTGTAAATAGTGACTGATAAGATAGCTTATATACTTCATTCAGATGTACTTGTGACAAAGAAAAGTACAGTTGTCCCTCAGTATCCATGGGGGATTGATTCCAGGACCCTCCATGGATACCAAAAGCTACAGATGCTCAAGTTCCTTATATAAAACAGCCTAGTATTTGCATATAACCTACCCATATCCTCCCATATACTTTAAATCATCTCTAAGTTACTTATAATACTTAATAATATGTAAATGCTGTGCGCATAGTTATTATACTGTATTGTTTATGAAATAATGATAAGAAAAAAAGTCTGTACGTATTCAGTACAGATGTAAGTATCCATTTTTTCTGAATATTTTCCATCCATGGTTGGTTGAATCCATGGATGCAGAACCCACAGATATGGAGGCCTAACTGTATGTCCCAAAACTGCATTTCTCATGCTGTTGTACTGGTTTGCAGGTACAGAGGGAGGTATCAAAAATAACTAAAGTATGACCACACCCTTGAACCTGGAAGCAAACTAAAGAGTGAGCACTTAATAATCTCACCAGTTTACTTTTTATCACTTTATCCACTTCTTAATGTATAAAAAAACACTTTAAAATAACTGACTATATAATTCTGATGCTTTGTGTTTAATGTCTGCTATTCTTCTTTGTCAGATTTCTGAATGTTAATTATTTAGCATTATTGTAAAGACCTCATATGATCAAATAAAGTAAAAGTAATTTTCACTTGATCTAGCTATGTGCATTTATTTAGTGCAAGCCAGACTCAGCAGGAAATACAATTTTGAACTATGTGGCTTGTTGCCACACAGATTGTCTCACTAAATGTAAAGCAGTTGTTGGCAGCATTTCCTCCTCTTCTTTGAATAACTGACAATGTGGATTTGATCTTTTTTTCCCCCTTTTTTATTAACTGTGATAATTCATTAGTGTCAATCACTTCATTTTAGAAGAAGGGATAGTATTTCAAGGTGATAATGCTACTAGGGCATGAGTTCTGTGTCCTGTTAGATTTGTAGTTTCAATTTTAATGTTACTTGGTTCTTTTGTACAATCACAAGTGACTGACACTCGTCTTAATGTGTGTTTTTTTCTGAGAAATAAAAAATGAATTTCCCGATTACCAAAATTAAGTTATGAGCATATAAATAGCATAATTCTAGTTCTCAGCTCATCTGTCTGCAATCTTTATTTTAATTACCACCAATTCTATCTGTGGGCTGGCCCTACAGGTAGTGAAGTACAATGGATACTCAGTCCTCTGCCCTCTCTGAGAAGTCCAAGGCAGCCTGTCTAAAATCCAAGCAATTCCAAGGAAAGATTTTTGTTCCCATGGGAAATATATACATGCTAGATTTCTAGAAGTTTGTCCTGAATTGGCATTTTCTGAAACTTATCTTTTTTGAGTAACAAGGACTTAAATTCAAAAGCATTCTCTGAAAAATGCTTTACCTTGTTTACTCAAATAGAGTGCTTTGGTAAGAGACTGGCCATCTATTGGGGGCAAATTCCTAACAATATGTTTAGTCTTAATCTCCATTATATTTTTGTATAGATTCTGACTATATATCTATATTAAAGATTGTATTTCATTTATTGATTATCCATATCTAGTTTAAGAAAGGATTTGAGGTAGCCAGGTCTGTAAGAAAATCTGATTGTCCCACATTGTCAGTGTTTGCTTCCCAAAACTAGTTTTTCTTTCCCACCATTTCTCTTTGAATTCACATTTTATCACATAATATCCCTTAATTATTGTCCCTTTTGTATTCCTCAGAATTGTATGTTTTTTTCGTTTATCTTCTGTCTCACAATTTGTTGCTATTCATGCAGCCTCCCTTTGAGATCCTTTGCTTCCCCCACTCTTAGTACTTTATTCAAATTCCTTTGAAGGTTTCTTTTCCATTACCTACATTTTATATGTGACACTACATTGATTGAAATCTGTTAGTGACTTCTCATTTTCCTACTCTCCCATCATTGTATCAGTCTATTGTATTGTAATTTTTTTCCTGCGGTGTATTTTTAGGATAAAACCTTAGCGCATGACAAGATAGGGCCACAGTGCATTATTCTGTGAGTGTTGCTTCACTGACACACTTTTAAAGTTGTTTATTTGTTTGAATTATAAAGATAATTTTAAATCTTGGCTTATAATAGAGCATAAAGTACCCTTGACCCCCTCGTTTTGATTAATTTTAGTTAAGCCCTTTTTATTTTAGTTTCCTGGTTTAGCCAATATATAATTAATATCATGTGTGTCATTAGATATATAGTTCCAATTTCTACTTTAGGGGAATGATAAAAATGAATTCTGTGCAAATTTATTTCATTCAAGAATGCTGTTGCTTACCCTTCAAAGCAGCTGGTAGTTAGATTTTGTAGTTACAAACATAATGCAGTGAGAGTATCTGTAGGTCATAAAAAGAGCCTTTGGTTCTATTTCTGCAACAGGCAGACAGACACTGTTGGGAGAAACCACTCCGTGCAATGTGTTGAAAGGCCTTGACTACTTGGATTATTGGATAATCTTTAGAATGCAGAAATATGTTGCCTATTTTTAAAAAAGTGGCCAAACTAATCCTTCTAAACATATCACTTTGGCATCTTGGTAATAAGGGTTTCTACTGTATTCAGTTTAGCCCTAATTATCCATTGTCTTCTGGCATATTTCATCTTTAAATACTATTCTTTTATCTATGCATTATAAAATCAATGTTAGATTATTTGAGTATCAATAATGAACTAGCTCCCACATTTCTTTCTCTACCTCAGTTTTGTTTGGTTAACATTTTTAAAAAGCCAGCTGAGATGATTCATTGTGATTTGTACCAAAGAAGGCAGCATGAAGAATAGAAAATGTAGAATAATAAAGGACTGCTGTTTCCCCTGGCTGAAATCAGATTGACAATTGCTTTTCTTCTCTTTAGTGATACTACAAGATATTTTTAAGATGACTTTAGGTAACATACATTTTCCTCCCAAATAATCTTCTATTCTTCTTTTAACCATAGTATTATGTGGAACATAAATCATACTTTTTCTTGTCACTATAAATCAGTGAAGTCTAAGATGTGATTGTGCAGTTGTTAGCACCTTTAAAACTGTGATAAGCTCATCCATAGAAGAATAGGTTCTGTGAAATACTATTAAATAAAAATGCTATGTTTGTTTGATATAAAAATGTACTTTTAGAGTATGACCAGTACATTTCTCTTTTAATTTAAAATAAAATTGAGTGGGTCTTTAAAAATATAGACACAAAATAGAACTAAAAGATAGAGAAATGAAAATAAACCAAAAACATTTAAAAGTTTTTGGAGTGTGAAACTCTGAAGAGATCACAATAGTAGGCAGTAAAATCACTCTTTAAAATAGGAAAGTTATAAATTTGTCCAGGAAGTTGTAGAACAGACTTAATACACAGGAATTTATGCCAAGTTGAAACTCATTGTTTTAGTGTGTTTTGTGCTACTATAAGAGAATACCTGAGACTAGGTAACTTATAAACAATGGAAATGTATTTCCCACAGTTCTGGAGGTTGGAAAGTTCAAGGTCAAGGTGTTAGCAGGTTTGATGTCTGGTGAGGGTCCATCCTCTGCTTCCAGGATGGCTGCATCTCTGGAAGGGTTGAACACTGTTCCTCACATGGCAGAAGAACAGAAGAGCAAAGAGAGATAACCCACTCCCAAAAGTCCTTTTGAAAAGGCATTAAACCCACCCATGAGAGCAGAACCCTCATGCTCTAAGCACCTCTTAAAGGCCCCGCCTTCCAATTCCATTACATTGACAATTACATTTCAATATGAGTTTTCAACGGTGCAAACATTCAAACCACAGCACTTATCACGTTTTGAAGCACTTCAGGTAAAAGGTAGTTTGTGTAGATCCCAGGTACTAACAGGTTAGAATATATACAGATACAGTGGGTGCAGTCAGCACTGTAGTTAATGTCTTACTTGGAAATCTTAGAGTCTTTAAGTAGACAGGACATGTACAAAGTGATTTTGAGCTTCTGAGCTACCACTGGAAGGTGTTTGAGGATCCTACATTGAGGATCTTCGGGAGGAATACATTTTCTGGGAAGCACTTTGGCCTTTTAGAAGTCACTCCACCAAGCCCCAGTTATTGTGTTAAGTGCTTTACATTTGTAGTAATATTTTACCTGACTCTACTTCAATGACCTGAGCTGGAGATTAAGTATAATTTAGAGATTAATAAACTGAATGTCAAAGGGGTTTTGTGTTTTACCCAGATGTACACATTTATTATAACAGAACTTGAATCTGCATCTGTCAGATTCCAAAGGCCCATGCTTTCTGCTACACCACACTGCCTCATGAACTGTCTTGCCGCGAGGATGATGCAGGATGACGTTTAGCTAGAAGGCAGGAGATTACCTGAGTGGTAGGGATTTGTTTTCTCCATATTTTAGAATCTTTCCTGAATTGTCCTGCCTAGATTTCAATATCTATTGACT
The DNA here is from genome assembly GCA_008086735.1 of Cheirogaleus medius. Lineage (NCBI taxonomy): Eukaryota > Metazoa > Chordata > Mammalia > Primates > Cheirogaleidae > Cheirogaleus > Cheirogaleus medius. The sequence continues at coordinate 30,915,726 of VBSM01000272.1, forward strand.
AACAACCTTCTCTCTCTCCATTCCTCCCTTCCTTCCTTCTCTTCAATTAATATTAATACTTAGAATATCCACCTTCACTCTTTCCATAACAATCTAGAAAAATGAAAAGGTTTGAGTTAGAGGTAGATTCATCCTCCAGAAGACTGAGGACTGAGGGAAGAGGAAGAGAAGACATCAATATTGTTGTTTACAAATGGAACACTCTTACTCAAGTGTTTTGGGTAAAGTGCCAGAATTTTTAAGAGCCCACTTGAGATGCCCTTGATTTTTAGGCAATTCTATGATCTATCTCTTAAGTTTTACTTCTTCCATGGGTTCTACTCAGAACGTTTTTATACACAATGGACACTTAAGTCATCCTCATGAACATTTATTTCATGTGACATTTATTGTATATTTAGGTGTATTATATACATTTCTAACTAGATCAGGAACTTTTTAAGATTAGAGATTTAATCTTATATGTTTTTGCTTCTTTCTCAGTACTTTACAGAATAATGCACAAAATAGGGCTCAGTAAGTAGTTACTGAATAAATGCTTTTAATGTTGAGATGAAGGGAATAGAAAAAAATAAATGCAAATTCTGAAATTTAGAAGTACATTTCAATTGTCTCTTAAATAATATCAAGATAATTTCAGTAGGAAGTCTCAATGATTTTGTATAATATTAAGCTTGATTTTCAATATTTATGATAAAGCAGTATCTTCTACCATACTATAAAAAATGTATTAACGGCTGGCTTTTTACCAGGAGCAAAGACATAAAAGACTCATTTTTAAAAGTTATCTGTTTAAAACCTTTACCCTTTATATTATTCCTTTCCTTGTTCTTCAGAGGTTTGAGATACCAGCCCATGGAAAGATAAATAGCTCCAGATTCATAGGCACTGCAAAATAAAATTGAAAATCTTTATTAAAGCATATATGAGGAGAAGTGTGAAACATTTGGGGGCATAGATTGGGAACATGATATGGAATGACATCTCTGAGAATAAACTCATCTGTAAACCTGCTACAGTATTTATTCCATGCCTTTTAAAAATGAGTTAGTAGTAACTTGTGTTTAGTTTGTGTACTCTATTAATAGTAACTTGCATTTATAGTAATTTATGCACTTAGAAAGTGAAGTAATCATTTCCTCCAAAGAAGTTGAAGAGCAGTAGTATTAAGTAACTTATTCAAAACTTCATTGATAGTAATTAAGTAGACTAGGCTCTTATATATCTTTTGATATCAAGTCATTGGTCTTTAGACTCTATGTATTTCACTTAAAGATAATTGTATTAACCGTATGAGAGAAATCTCTAGTTTCCAGTTAATTATTTTGGTCAAATGGACTTATTTTTTACACTTGATCTTAGCCAAAAGGCCGAGAAGTGATGGCCTTATTTATGTTTTTTTTTTTATTTCAGCATATTATGGGGGTACAAATATTATGGTTACGTATATTGCCCATGCTCCCCCTCCCCCCTCGAGGCAGAGCCTCAAGCATGACCATCCCCCAAACGTTGCACATCTCACTCATTGTGTTTGTACGTACCCATCCCCTCCTCCCCCCGCCACCCGCCCGACACTCAACAAATGTTATTACTATATGTCCACTTAGGTGTTAATCCGTTAATACCAATTTGCTGGTGAGTACATGTGGTGCTTGTTTTTCCATTCTTGAGATACTTTTTAAAACTGAACTGTGAGCAGCCTCAATGAGTCCTCTGTTCTCTGATATTTACTATAACTTAAGTAAAATTTTATCTATCGTTATATCTTATGGATTATTTGTAGGGCATATTTTAACAATTTAGTTTAATTTAACTTATCATTACCCTACAATAACTTATTTTCTTAGGTTTTTTTGTTTGCAACTATAATTGATTTTAAGCAAGAAAGTAAATAGCATTTGTTGATGCTCATTATGCACCAAATATCTTCCTGAATGATTTTGTATACATTGTCTAATATAATAATGCATCTGAAAAAAGACATTATCATGTATAATTCAACATTCACTCAACATTTTTTTTAGTAAATAACTGCCATAGAACAGATACTGTGCTAGTAATAGAATCTGAAGTTACAAAGACAGATTAAAACAGATTTGCTGGTCTTGTGGGGTTCTTTTCAGTCAAGAAGACAAGAGAGACAAGACAGATTTGGATAAAAATATTACAGATGCTATGAGATAAAAATACATAATTCAATCATTCATTGATTAAATGATATGCCTGACACTTTTAGGTGCTAGGGAAATGGCAGTGAACAAAACAGCCAAAAATCTTCTCTCTCACAAAGCTAATATACTAGGGATCCTAAGAACATGAAGGGTCAATCATTTGGAGTCACAAAGCTTAAGTAGAGAAGGTAGCATTTCATTCTGGGTCTTATTTAAAGGGACGAGCAAGCTCTCATTGGCAGAGAAATGGCTAATAGGAATCTTTGGAGTATCATTTATATATCAAAATGATTGAGTGAACATTGAAAATAGAGCCACTTTTCAATTTCTAACCTCATACCCTTGAAATAATGCATATGGTTTGTTGTGGGTGGCAGGTTTCCACTATCAGAGTCCTCTCTGTAACTAACCAGTTCCTAAAGCTGTCAATTTTCTACGTCTGCACTACCATGAAAGATAAATTCATTTAAAGATAAATAAGGTAGAATGGTACAATTTGTCTCACTTGATTCAGTAGTAATGTGTTCAATTCTGTAGTGTACTTTAGATCAGAACAGATTTTTCTTTCTTAAATGGAAGACTCTCAAGGATGTCGAACTCGTTTTTTCCATTGTTAAGTCTTTCGATTCTAGTGTAATCTAAATGTTCCTTATCCATCTTATTCTTTCCTTGTGTAAAGATATTCCCTCAAAGTTCTCTATACATTAACTTTGGAGAACCATCATAATTTAAGATAAACCATATCTTCATAAGATGGCATTGAGTATGTTATTTAAGGGCTAGATTTTCAAAATGAACAAAAATGCCTCTTCTTGTCAAACAAAATAATTAATGAATGTGGAATGCAATTTGGAAACATCAAATACCATAACCTTGTGAATTCCTACAGTTGAGTTTTTTCATGTTGTTAAGTTCACGGCAGGGCTAAGTGGCTCACGCCTGTAATCCTAGTAGTTTGGGAGGCCAAGGCAGGAAGATTGCTTGAGATCGGAAGTTCAAGGCTACGGTGAGCTATGCTCATGCTACTGTACACCAGCCTGGGTGATAGTGAAACCCTATCTCTAAAAATATTTAAAAAACAAGCAGTTCAGTGAACAGAGAGCTACATATTAGCTTCAAGTCTTATTTCTTTTTCTACCACAATCTTTAACTTGATTTGTCAATATGTAAAATTAGAAACAATTATTATGTTTTCTAAGAACGCTCTGTGTAAGCCTACCTGTGCATCTCTTTGTAGCCCCTATAAAACTACTTATCACTTCACATAATTTTCTTTCACTATTGCATTTTTTAATCATACTTTATTAAATCTGCTTTGTTTATTTAGTAAAAAATTATTGAGTGTCAGCACTGTGCTGAGATCTAATGAAATTGATATGTCTTCATCAAATGAAGGTGGGAAACAATAAAGATCATTATATTAGAGCTTGATAATTTGATGACAGACACGTTTAATGCATCAGGTATACATCCATATAACCTAGTTTTTCTTTTCTTAGCATACTGTCTTTCTATAATATTTCTTACACTTTAAAAAGTATAGAATAATCTGAATAGCATATTGAAATAAAGATCCTTGGGCTCTACCCCTAGAGAGATTTAACAGGTCTGGGAATCTGCATTTTCATAATGGAGAACTGGGACCTGGGAACTCTTAGACTTTATCTTTTGGTGATCTTTCCTTTTTGCCTAAGACTGTCCTCAGTGAAGACCCCATAAGGTCTCCATTCATTCCTCTATCTGCCTGTCTCAATGCTATCCTCTCAGGATTGCCAACTTAGATTTTCCAGCTCCATGCCCATTAATTACCTTGACTTGAAGTAATCTTCTGTAGTGATGTGCCAACCTTGTTGGAGCCAGTTGTACCTGGTTTCCTGAGAATGACACCACTAAATGTCATCTCACTTAAAGATTAATTCTAGTGGTAGGACATGTGGAAAAAGATGATGAGGGAGTGCCCCCTCTCATGGTACGATAAAAGAATAGTTTTTAAGCAAGGTCTCAAATCACATGAGCTGGGGACTGCTTGCCTGTAAGGAAATACTTTACAAGTATTAATCATTTAATCCTAATAACAAATCTATGAAGTAGGTGCCATTATTATATTCATTTTACAGATGAGGATATGGAGGTTCAGTCATTTACCAATATAACATAGATACAAAGTAACAGAGCAGCAATTTGAACTCAAATGGACTAGCTCGAGGGTTGAATGGACCACTACAATAGCGTTGCCTTTTTCTTAGTCAAAAAAATATCCTGTGGAACTTTTGTGACCACCATTCATATCAGAATGACTTTCAGTAAATTATACCAAAAAATGGAAAAGAAATAAAAATAAGCAAAAATTTATTCAAAAACAAAACAAAACAATACAGGCATTACATGGACTAGTTTTCAGCATATTAAGTCAAAGATGTATTTCAACTTCGCATTACAGGAAATTTCTAGTAAATAACGAAGAGCCCATAGATACATTAACAACACATAGTAACATATCTCAGAAGAAAAAATTAAAGCTTTATTTACATTATTTTTTCTGAAATACAGGCTACTCCATGGTGAGCATGAATTTTTGAGTCAGAAAGACCAGTCTTTTAATTCTGGCCTGTTATTTATTTGCTTGATGACTTATGGCAATTGGTTTACCTTACTTAATTCTCAGCTTCTATGAAATGGACATGGCAATACAAGGTTAATCAATATTAAATAAGATAGTGTCTGGAGCATGCAATCTTTCAACAATAAGTATTGTACATATTTAATGTTATTATTAGTAGTAGCAATAAACTGAATTTAGTAGAATATAAAAAATAAGTTTAGACAGAATACTTTGAGTAGAATAAATGTATTATCAAAGTTTAATTGATGTTGAATATTTTTCTTGGTGAGATTCAAATACATATCCTCTTGTTTTTTTCAAGTAACAGAAAAAGAGTACTGTCAGTGAAAATCCTTTGTCTTCGTGGTCTGCCTGGCTTATAACTTAGAGTCATGATTACAATTCTCTTGCTTTCACAAAACAGGACAAAACACCTGTTTGTCCCCTGCCTTTTCTCATTATAAACCCTGGACTAGACATACTGTGTTTGACCAAATGATTTTGCTCCTTTGAGAATGTTTCTTTTGAAATGGGCTCATTTATCTTCTCAAGGTGATCAACCCAACACTGGTCAACTGCTAGCTCTGGCATCACGCCTGCGGGAGAGTGCTGAACTCTTTCAGTCAGATGAGATGCGACCTGCTAATGATCCCAAGGAGAGAGCTCCCATCCGCGTCCGGATGCTGAATGACATTCTCCAAGACATGGAGAAAAGCTTCCTGGTGCAGCAGGTGCCACCAGGTTTTTATAGGTAGGATACTTTGTTCAGAATTTATATTTTTGCTCTTAATTACATTTTTATGTTTAATTTTCAGAATGTGTACCTTCTGTGAACATAACACTGTTTAAAAGGAAACTGTACAGAAGTTTTTTCTACAATAGCAGACCATCTCATTCCCCCAAAGAAAAATTCAACTGCATAAATATAGAATAAAGGAAACTTGGTTTAGCAATAGCATACAGAAAATGGCTAAGCTTTTTTTACATTAATCTCAATATGAGTCAAATGTGATTTGGCTAATGAAAAAGCAAATGGAATTATAGGTTGCACTGAGAGAAATGTCCTTTCTTGAATGGATCAGGAGACAGGCCCATGATATTTTGCCTTAATAAGATCACATCTAGATTGTTGTGTTTAATTCACTAAATTTTATGAAGAAATTAAATAAGTTTAATATTTAAGAGAGGGTGTAATTTAGATGCATCTTGAAACAACTGAGGAATTAGGAGTATTTGGTTGAAGAGTCACAATGGAGTGCTTTCTGAAAACATTTTAACAATTATCATATGGAAGGGAGATTACATTTAGACTCTTGGAAGATGAGGCAAGTACAGCATGGTTTTGTTTTTGAATTTCTTGATATAGTAAAACATAAACAAAAGGAAAATGGAGTTGAAAAGAATATGACATATTTTAAATGTTTTTCTTTAACTGATTCTTCTACAAGATACAAAATATAAATACATATACCTTTCTGTATAATATATGTATCTATAATGTATATATGTCTGTGACAATTTAATATATAAGTGTGTGTATATACATATATATGTATATTCATACATTTCAATATGGATATATATAATTTTAATGTAGCGTAAAAGTCTAAATTTTTGGCCCTTCATGAATAAGAGTTGTGGGCAAACAATTCTCTTGCTTTCACAAAACAGGACAAAACACCTGTTTGTCCCCTGCCTTTTCTCATTATAAACCCTGGACTAGACATACTGTGTTTGACCAAATGATATAACCAGGACAAAAGAACTGATGCATAGGTCTAGAAATCCTAATTGCATATGAGAAAGAAGTTCTAACAAATAGTGTTCTTAAAAGACTAAGATGCTTTTAGAAGGTAAGGAAAGAATTGTCACTGCAGATATTAAAACATGGATTGAGTAACCCTAAGCACCTGAATATTTTGGACTACATGAGGTTAAAGGTGATTTTTAGTACCAAAGTTCTGTGATCTGACAAGTCACATAATCTCTTAATGTTTACATCTATGAAATGAGATGATCCTCTTATAGTAAGAAGTTCTTTTCCACATCTGGTATTTGGTAATTTTCCTTTATGATTTTAAACTCAAATACACATTTAAAATCTAAATTTTACATATTTTAACACTCTGATTCTGTATTATAGGACTTTGAAAAATATTCATTTACTAGAGTAGATTTTTTTAAGGCACTTTGTATGCTCCATGTATTTTTTTCCACTCTTTTTTTCATAAATTTTAAAATGTTAAGTGAGTACGAATGTTTTAAGGTTATATGGATTGTTTTTGTAATGTTTGAGTCCTGGCTATAGGTATGCTTGTCCCCCAAATAATTTTCTAGTTTTTGTATTACCCATTAAGTTGATTTATTCCCTTCTGCTCCTCCCTTCCACTCCCCTGATTCATTTCCCTTTTTTTTTTTAATTTCAGAATATTACAGGGGTACAAACATTTTGGTTATGTTAAATTGCTTTGGTACCATTTGAGTTAAGGTTATAAGTGTGCCCATTACCCAGATAGTGTGTACTGTACCTATTAGGTGTGAATTTACCCATCCCCTCCTCCTCCGTCCACCTGCTTGATTTCCAATGAATGTTATTTCCATATGTGCATGTAACAGCAACAACAAAAATAAATAAATGGGACCTGATCAAATTAAAAAGCTTCTGCACAGTTAAAGAAATTATCACGAGAGCAAATAGGCAACCTACAGAATGGGAGAAATATCCACATGCTACACATCCAATAAAAGGCTGTTAACTAGAATCTATAAAGAACTCAAGCAATCATCAAGAAAAAAATCAAACAATCCCACTAAAATGTGGGCAAAAGACATGAACAGAAAGTTTTCAAAAGAAGTTAGACTAATAGCCAACAAACGTGAAAAAATATTCAACATCTCTAATCATCAGGGAAATGCAAATCAAAACCACAATGAGATACCACTTAACTCCAGCGAGAATGGCTTTTTCTCAAAAAGTCCCCAAACGACAAATGTTGGCATGGATGTGAAGAGATGGGAACACTCATACACTACTAGTGGGACTGCAAACCAGGACAACCTCTGTGGAAAGTAATGTGGAGACACCTCAGAGAACTAAAGGTAGACCTACCATGTGATCCAGCAATCTCACTACTGGGTATTTACTCAAAGTAAAAAAAGACATTCTATAAAAATGACATCCACACTCAAGTGTTTATAGCAGCACAATTCACAATCGTAAAATGTGGAAACAACCCAAGTGCCTATCAATACATGAGTGGATTAATAAAATGTAGTATATGTATACTGTGGAGTACTACTCAGCTATAAAACAAAAATGGTGAACTAGCACCTCTTGTACATCTGGATGGAACTGAAGCCCATTCTTCTAAATGAAGTACCACAAAAATGGAAAAACAAACACCACATGTACTCACCATTAAATGGGAACTAATTGTTCCATGTATTCTTTTAAGCATCAGAGACATAGTAGTTACTTCACATTAAGAACATCTTCTCTGATGAGGTATATTCTAGTAATAGAAATGAGGAAACAGAATGAACAAGGAAGCTAATTAAGAAAACTTAGTGATGGTAGATGTAATAGTTGCTAAAGAGAAAAATCAAACATTATTAAATCCAGCATTAAGTTTTAAAGTAGGTAAATTATATTTCTAAAATATATTTAGTAAATTATTCTGTTTCCTTTATTTCTAATTTAAGAAAATATCAGAAATTAATAAAAAAAATTTATATATTATGATATAGTAAACTTTTCCCATTTGCCTTTCTTGGCACTTGCACTAGATATGGAAGACCCTTTATGGTCTGAGTTCTGCATCTAGTAAACTTTTTATTATCCTTTCAATAATATTATGAATTCAATTTACTTTATTATATATTTTGAGTGGAAATGTAAATACTTGTCTGTCCCTAAGTTAACAATGATTAAATTATTTTTTCCTATTAGTGATATGATTACAGCATATTGTGTTCTTGCTGTGCAAGCTTCAAAATGTTGACTATATAATATTCTAGCTCATAATAAGCTTCAGGATGAAAGATTTTGGTTCAATATTTTGCTATTGTACTAAATTACTATTTTTTATTGAAGGTATTTTTATTGAAGGGATACATGTCTGCCATTCTTTTCCTTAGTTTTATTAATTTATATATGTCAAGCAATGTAAACAAATTAAGTAATTTCATTTTGATGTATCTGAAGATTATCTCAAAATCATTACAAATTTTTACTTAACTTATGAAATAGATGACAAATCATCCCACTTCATTTCAAAACTACAATAGAATTTTACTCTCAATCCTTTGGGAGTAGGATGTTCAAAGTAAAAATTTGAATGTGAAAGGATGATATACAGTTTAAGAAAATGAAAAGTGGATTATTTATAACTGCCATTACATAGAGAAAAGATAAAATTGTTACATTGTACAAGAACATTTGGTGAACAGGGTTCAATTTTTTTTTTACGTTAAACAGTCTTTGGCAATGTTATTCACGTAAGAATGTCACACTCTAACCTGTTGATGTTATGAGAGTTCTCATCAAATATATAAGGAAGAAGTCAAAAGTGATTTGCTTTTTGAGAAAGTTGTTAACAGAAGTTTACTGAATAAAGCCGACTGCTGCATTTGGTATTTGGATCATGTCCCAAATGACACTGTCTCAATGTATGTGCCACTAAATATTAAATATATTATTACTTTTGGACCATACAGAAGAATTTTCCCCACAATTTTGCACCAAATGATTCAAAGATTTTGAATCCTATGATGTTACACCTAAAGCTGATTGCAATTCTTATAAACAAGCCCTCATTGAACATTGCTTTGTGCAAGACTGCTGGAAACTGCAATATAAGATCCCTACCTACAAGGAGCGTGATCTCTAATTCAAGAGGTAAAATATATAAATCACAAATCAAATAAAAATGCAGACTACTAATGCAAAGTACCCAATGAATGCTACTGCCAAGAAGTGCTTTTGGGATTCAGTGAAGAAGCAAAGAATTACCCTGTGACAGTCAGGAAAGACTTCATAGGGAAAGAGAGAGAATTGTCTGGGCTTGAGGGAATAGTAGCATGCCTATTAAATTAGGGAGCATTTCCAGGAGAATACTGTGAAGAAAGACAAGACATAAAGGAGAGGCTGTTGCGGGGTGTGCTGCAGAGTAGAGAAGAAGTTGAGTAGTGTGAATGGTTATTGGGTTCATGGTTATGGAAAAGTAGGTAGGATCAAATTGTGGAGTCTCTTAAATGCTCTGTTGAGAGGGATGGGCTTCGTTTTTCACACACAGAAAAAGCCATGTAGACATTTGGGTTTTTAGGAAGATTTATGTGGTGCTCCTAACAGGGTGCACTGGAGTCAGAAGAGAGCAGAAACCTTCAGAAAGATTCTGGGGATAAGAAAGGCATGGGATGCTAAGAACGTGGTTTGACATGTTGGTATCAGGAATGAAGAGCAAAGGGCCAATTTGGGACAGGATATTAAGGAAGAATTGATTGATTTAGGGATTCAGTGGCTACGAGAGTCTTATTTCAGGCTGTTTTTAGGATTCTGCTGGGGCTAGATGGGTAAAGAAAGGTTATGTATTGGAAAGAACCTCCTCTCTGTCTCATTTCTCCAGCCAGTTAGGCAAGATATGCAGTGTTTCCACGTCATTATATGAAAATCTGTTGATAATTTCTAAAATCATTTCCATCTCCAAGACAATGATTCAATGGACACTCACTTTATTCAGCCTCATAACCTCTATCTTCAAGGAGACTTATTCTAAACCTGAGTAAGAGAGAGGGAAATAACACAGTAATAGATTGCAACACAATAATAGACTGTGACAGGATAAATGAAAAAGCCCCAGAGTGCCCCAGGAGTACTGATTGGTTGACAGTGGGAAGCAGGTGAAACATCTATGATCAGGGACCATGTAAATGAAAGTATGTTGAAAGTTACAAAGCATCACAAAAAATATCACTACTATCAGATCCGACAATGTGAAATTTGACTCGTTGTCCCTGAGTAGGGAGGGGATTATATATTTTCTTAAGAATTCTAAATCTTCTATCTCACTCCTTCCTTTCCTGTGATTCCAATAGACACAGCTCTACCACTCTTGGGGACTGAGTGTGTCTGGAGAGGAGATCTCTTGGCATCTGTGTATGGTTGTTGAATTCCTTTTTACTCATTATAGTTACTATTCTGTGAAAGAAGAGGAAGGAGACTGACCTGGTGAACCATGCATTCTCTACTATAATGTATTAATACATTTGTTACAATGAGCAATCTTGACAAGCCAATTGATGAGCCAATATTAATACACTATTACTAATTAAAGCCCATAGTTTATATTAGGGTTTACTTTTTAAGTTTTACATTCTATGGGCTTTGACAAATATGTAATGATGTGTATCCACCATTACAGTAGCATACAGAATAGTTTTACTTCCCTAAAAATCTCTTGTGTTCCACCTATTCATCTCCCTTCCTCCCTCCCCAAAAAGCCTCTAGCGACCACTGATCAATCTTTTTTATTGTCGCCACAGTTTTGCCTTTTCCAGAATGTCATATAATTGGAATAGTATTGCATGCAACCTTTTCAGATTGGCTTCTTTTACTTGCCAATATGCACTACATTTCCTGCATGTTCATTTCTTTTTATCACTGAATAATATTCCATTGTGTAGCTATACCAGTTTGTTTATCCATTCATCTACTGAAGGACATTTTTGTTGCTTTCAAGTTTTGGCAGTTGTGAATAAAGTTGCTATGTACATCTGTTTGCAGGATTTTATGTGGACATACATTTCAATTCAATTGGATAAATACTAAAGAGTGCAATTGCTGGATCATATATATGCTAAGCCTATGTTTAGCTTTATAATAAGCTGCCAAACTGTCTTCCAAAGTGGCTGTACCATTTTTCATTCCCCCCAACAGTGAATGAGACTTTCTGTTGCTCCATATCTTCACCAGCATTTATTGTTGTCAATGTTTTGGATTTTAGCTATTCAAATAGATGTATGTTTATATCTCATTTGAATTTGCAATTCCCTAATGGCATGTGATGTTGAGCATATTTTCATATGCTTATTTTCCATCTGTATATATTCTTTGATGAGATATCTTTTCAGATATTTGACCCATTTTAAAAATTGAGTTGTTTTCTTATTGTTGAGTTTTAAGAGTTCTTTTTATTTTTTGCATAGTAGTTCTTTATTAAATATGTGTTTTGCAAAAGATTTTCTCCCAGTCTGTGCCTGGTATTTTCATTGTCTTAACAGTGTCTTTTATAAAGCAGAAGGTTTTCATTTTAATGAAATCAAGCTTACCAATTTTTCTTTTTTGTATCGTGCTTTTTGTGCTGTATTTTAAAAGTTATTGTCAAACGCAAGGTCACATAGATTTTCTCCTTTTATTTTCTAGGAGTTAAATAGTTTTGTGTTTTCATGTAGATCTATGATCCATTTTTAGTTAATTTTTGTGAAAAGTATAAGGTCTATGTCTAGATTTTTTTTTTGCATATGCAATGTCCAGTTTTTGAAGCATTGTTTGTTAAAAAGACTATCCTTTCTTCATTGAATTGCCTTTTCTCTTTTGTTATACAGTATGCTTTTAATAAAATTTCCTTTTATTATATTATCAGCATCTCACTTGACCACAGTAGAATAGCTTTCAGAATTAAGAACATCATGTAACAATGATATTGTAAGAGGAGTACTGGACTCAGGATTTTTAAAAGTGGGAAGATGTTTGAGTAGGAAAATTTATCTTCTACTCCTTGAATGATCTGCAGCAAGAGAATAGCATGTCTGAACATCAGTTTCTCATCTATAAAATAGAAAATCTCAAAATACTATTAATATTAGGATAAAATTAGAATAAATGATGGTAAAATGTAAGAAGATAATTTATAAAGTCCTATACAAATATTATGAAATAATATTTTCATACTATTCTGTTGTTTTTACTTTAGATTCTGATAATGTTCTCATTTCCAAAGCCTTCCCCCTCATATCACTCTTAACCAATGGAGAATATTTAAAAATTAAGTGATACAACAAGTTCTCTTTCCTCAGGATCACTTCAGTGAGGTATTTCATTTTTAATTTCAACATATAGACTGTTTCCTCATTACACATTTGCAAATTGATTGCCAATTGAGGGGTTGCAGTATCCCACAGACAATAAAGAGTTTGGGGTGTGTGTGGAATTAAATATGCAGTTAAAAAAACAGTAAATAAAATATCTAAATAGCACTAGTTTCCAAAATAAATCTAGGCACTCTAAATGACAAATCTTTTCCAGTAGAAAAGGTTTCCCTCAAATCACTTTTTTAGGTGTTCAGGGAGTGCTGTTAGAGGCATCACAGTCTTCTGGGGCAGATTCTCCTGCATCTTTTAAGATTTGACATTTGCAACACTTTTTAGATTTTAGCACTAACCATTTTGTGATTGAAATTTATATCTTCTTAAAATGCATTCTTTCTAGCTTATTTTAGCAAATTTCAGCA
>VBSM01000272.1:30929105-30996768 GCA_008086735.1 Cheirogaleus medius
TTTATATCTTCTTAAAATGCATTCTTTCTAGCTTATTTTAGCAAATTTCAGCAAGATTCCCAGCCTCGTCACAAATTATTGCAATGGTTAAGGGCATGAGTTCTTGAAGCTGCTGTTGTGTCCCTATTCTTTCTTCACTCACCATATATGAGGCCGCACAGTCTTAAAAATGTGTGAGCACTAATTATTGCCATCTCTTCTATTTAAAATGATTGGACTGAACTGCTCAGACATAGAAAGATCTTTGCTTAAATCTTTAGTGTACAAATAGAAAACCATGAGATTTCAAAATTGCTCTCATCAAAGATATAATTGGCAAAGGTTTTCTATTAATAGGCAACTCTAATATGAGTGAAAAATATATTGACATTACCTCACATTTATACATTGGGATAGAATATCTGCATAAAATCCCATGTTTAGTCTCTATACAGTTAAAGAGATGACAAACAGCAAAAGCTAATAAGAGTTTCCCTTCTTCTCCCTTTGTGTACACACACACACACACACACACATTGCTGCACTACTAAATGTGGTTAAATTAGATTATACAGGAATTTTACCAAAGGAGAGGAAATTTGGTGTGGCTTTGGGAAGGAGAATCATAGATTCACACTGCATTTGTATTGATTTGAAGGGTGTGGGAATTGAGAAAGAGGCAAACATGAGCCAGGGTCGAATGCCAGCTGCTAGAGAGAAATGGGACTCTCCGAATGTGAATATCCTTAAGCACTGCCATTAAAAAGGAATCAAACGCTAATGATTATCATTAAAAGAAAACTATTGATTGTACTCCAATATTGTCCTTTTAAAAAAATGTATGGTATTTCAGCTACGTCTTGATTAAGTAGACTGTTGGTACTATCTAAGCAACTATATTTATAATATTATTTCTTTGGCAAGATACTTCTGAATTCAAAATAATAGCCATAATCAGTAGTTTAGAGAGCACAGCCCATTTGTAAGTTGAGGGACAGTATATGTATATGTACAAGCCAGTATATGCATGAGTGTGTCTCCGGCTTTGTGTCCTTATAAAAGATGTAGTGGCAGGTTTATGGTAAAGGAAGTTCTTCCAAAGATTGCTGGAATGGCCTTGTGGAAGGTCAGAAGACCATTTCAAGCTAATCCAAGCCAAGACAATTTTTTTGTTAGCATCCTTGAAAGCAGGAAAGTAGCAATGTAAATGTCAAGATGCTTCTGCCTCAAACCAAGAATAAACAAAGCAAGCAATCCATTAAAGAGTACTTTTCAAACACATAAGCTCCCACAACTTCGATTTTCAAAGATGTTAGAACTAGTTTACATTTAGACAAGCAATGACATGAGACAGAACTATTAAAAAGTACATTTCTCAGATACCAGTATGATCAGATTTCTAGCTACACATTCAGTATATACATTTGATTTTAAGAATTTTAAGAGAGTGAAACCCAAACCTCCCAAATCATTTCAGAATAACAGTGATCTCATTATACAGTTTTCATGGTGTTTTAATTAGAGTTAGTTATATAAGTCCTAATAGAACCTCATGTTCAGTGTTTGATTGGGATAATGACTACTTTATTCGGGTTGTACTTTTTCTTTTAGCGAGGTGTGGGTGGTCTGAATGGAGCTAAAATCCCACCATTGTTTCTATTGTCATTAATTCTATGAGCAATGCTTTTGATTTTTCTTTAGACTATGAAAAATAACTAGTGATTAAGAATTAACATAATGCTTTAAAAATATTTTTAATAATGGCCACTTGTACAAAAGAATCTATGTATGAATATAGAATTTTACAATCTACCCAATGTATAATTTCCAAAAGAGAGTTGAAGAGCTGATTCATACAAAATAATCTTTACAATGTTGACCATGATATACATTCCCTTTTATGCTTTGATGAATAAATGCATACATTAGCTTTATAATTATGTATCCCTTTCATTTCTAAAGTTTCCTCCTCTAAAATGAGCCAAAAAAAGCCCTCAAATTTTAAGAGAAACCAAATAATATGCTAAATTTCAAGCCTCATTTTTTTCAATCACTCATTTTGTTAATATTAAAACAAAGAGCGTATCCCATTGCGTCAGATAACATTCACATGCAATTTGATTAGACATTTAAAAACTTGTTTTAAAAATTTCAATTAACAATGAACACTTCATAAGGCTAATTAGTCTGAGATTCTCATTTTCTACTGGTAGAAAATAGAAATCCATGTGTGCACAACTGTTTGTATTTTATAAAAATACTTCTTTCAGGTTTAAGGTATCTTTCAATTTAAAGTGAGAAAAAAATACCTTTGTCATATTTGCAAGTTAAGATACATTGCCATTCTGAGGATAAGATATGATTTCATAGTGTGTTTAATAAGTAAGTATAATAATAATACCAATATTTGCTGCAGAGAAGGATTTACTTTGTACAAGGCACTATGTTGTACATTTTCCATATGTTATCTATAACTCTTCTGACAATCCTGTTAGATTGGTCTTTATACAGTTTAGAAAACTGAAAAAGTTAATATGTGTCAAATTGGGGTTTTATTTTTTTTTATTTTCTGTAAAACCATTGCTTTTTCTACTAGACAATGTTGTATTCATTCGACCCAAAGTATCTCTAGTTTGCTTAGAAGTCACCAATAAATTTAGTTAGATTTTGGTATTAATCTTGTTTGGTGTTAATATTATGTAGATTCAATTATCCATATTTGCAGAATTACATGTCCTAACTCTGATGGTTGCAAAAATGCATTTGTGAGGCACCAAATCTATCCCTACTTCTAGAAAAAACAATACTCTCTATGGTCCTGAATCAATAAAATTATCTTGTCTCAAAATATTACCTTCCCTTTCATGTTTTCATAAATCTTAAATGTAATTAAAAGTAGACATACATTTGTCTGCTAAATCTTATATCTTAGAATAAAAATATTTTTACATAAATAACAATCTGGTATATATGAGTGATCACTAGCCTAGGAAATTTAGAGATGTGAGCGTAAGACTCAAAAGGGGCACTGATTAACTCATTCTAGAACAAGTCACTTAACTTCTGTAACCTTCATTCTTTCAATCGATTAAGAAATAATTAACTAGTGAATCTCTAAGATAAAAGAAATATTAATTGAGAAAGTATTTATAACTAACACCAATTGACCTGATTTCTTTTAAAAATGCATTCCAGGGAAATGGTTTCAAAGAGGGAGGAAAAAATATAAAACCTAAATTCTCCATGAAATCACGTTAAGCATTTTACCATTTCTCTCACCTTTATCATAACTGCTATTTTATCTCTCATCAGAACCACATATTGTAGCATTTTCATGTATATAAATATCTTTCCAGTTTGATATGATCCAAAGAAAATCAAGAGAAGGAATCACGTTCACTCAGTATTTCCTTTGTACTAACTGAAGCTCTTAATACCTCATTTTGCTACATAATGAAACTAAAGTACTTGACTGTTGTATAAATCATGTTTAGTAGATCAAATGCTCAGGAATCATTTAATGCTAGACAATATCTAGATTATTAATAGCAACATTTTCTTCTTATAATAAGAAAGTAGGTCTTTATACCACACAAAAAAATATGGAGCAGTTACAATGTATTAAGATGGTTCACATGGAAAGGAATGAAAGCCAATAGGCATGACTGAGTTAGCACATATTCCTGTACACCACTCCTATTGGAATCCTTTGTTCAAATGAAGGCTTACATAAGCTATGCTAGTTGAGGAGCAAAGGGACACAAATGTCCCCTCTTTCCTCATAGTCACCTGAAAGGCCTTCATAGTTTGCTAACCACTATTCTTGGTTGTGTTGCTTATGCAGTCTTCTGACTAAAAGCATAACATGCCAACATCTTCAACTAATGAAAAAAAAAATGGTCCAATAATCATATTGAGATGACATCAACTTGGAAACTTATAGGGACAATATAAGATGAAATGGAAAGTACTCACCTATACTCTATAATTAGAACCAAATTTAATATACAATTTAATATATAATTGATGTAGTCCTAATAAAAAATACAACAAACCCTCAAATTACATATGGTGGGGTTCCAATTTTGCTTTCAAATCTATATTTATCAGACAAGTTGCAGTGAGAAAACTAGAAGGCAATCTGGTATTCAAAGTAGGAATAGTTTTAATAGAATTAGAAGTTAGTATGCGCACTGAACTGTTGGAGATATAAAGGTCAAGGAAGCTTTGGCTAAGTTTCATGGAATCAAGAACACTAGGACTGAAAGAAAATCTCTGTGACAGTACCAGCTGCCTATAGCTCTCAAAAAGGGAATTTCCAGGAGCTCTCTGAGCAATTCTGTGAATCTCCTTCTGCCATCTGCCTCCCTGTCTATATGCAACCATTGCTAAAGAATACAGATTCATTTCCTCTTCTGCCTTCTAAATCCTGCATGATGACTGATGCAAGTTGTGTATCCTTTTTCTCTGCTTTGAAAAACATTGGTTGACTACTTTATACAGAAAAACTTCCTTGGTCCTTTATGCTGTTCTTCCTGGATCTGGAAAGAGATGAGTTCTGCCCGGTACTGCAGGGGTGGTTGCAGGAGGAATAGCCCAGACCAGGTTTTATTGGGAATGTTCAATTTATAATACACTTCTATATCAAGCAAACATTAGGAAATCAGGATACTACCTATAAGATATTTTAAAAATGAAATAATAATTATATGCCAGGCACTTAATACATGTGATGCATATCTCCAATTCTTCACAACAGCATACATTACATTGGAGCTGGTAGTTTGACTCAGGGCTTTCCTGCTTCAAAGCTGTGTTCTCTTTTACTCTACTGTACTCTCCAAGGGTCTTTATGGAAGATCTGATTTTTTCCCCCGAGTTTCTCTATACACCTTTTCTGATCTGTCATATCACTCATCCAGGTAGATGTTTTTCTCATTATGTAGGTAAGAGCCCTGAAGGTCAGAAAAATTAAATTTTTTCTCCAAAGTTACCAAAGACGGTAAATGATATAAATAGTTTAAGAATAAAAACCTGGATGCAGCCGTTCTGACTTTTTATTTTTTAACCAAATTTGTGATTACTTTTGTAGTAACTTCACAGACAGGAGTGGGATTAAAATGGAGATTTTTAAAAAGGCAAGTGTGAATAAAATGATCATATTTTGAACAAATAAAGAGAAGCTGAATATATTTTATCTCATAAAAACTAGATATTTAACACTTGGCCACTACTCCAACCTACACTGTAAGATTAATGCCTATGCCTTGGGTGACATTTTGTTTCTTGCATTTCCTCTGATTCTCTTTTTTTTTTTTTTTTTTTTTAGAGACGGGGTCTCGCTCTTGGTCAGGCTGGTTTCGAACTCCTGACCTTGAGCTATCCACCCGCCTCGGCCTCCCAGAGTGCTAGGATTACAGGCGTGAGCCACCGCGCCCGGCCCTCCTCTGATTCTCTTTTTAATCTTATCTTTCTTACCTGTGAGTTAGAAATTGGTACCACTTTTTCAAAATACTTATCTAGGATCACTACTGATTTCATTACATCTATTAATTCAGCAAGTACTTACTGTCCCCATACACAGAAAGTCCTAGGCACTGAGAATACAATGCTCAAAAATAGATCAACCCTGTCCTTGTGGACTTTACCTTCTACTGGGGCTGAGACTGGATAATTAGGCAAGGACATAGAGGCCACAGAGAGGGAGTTAGGTGTTATTTTCAGTGCTTTAAATATCTGATTATAGGCAGATAGTACCATAATTTATCTATCTGTCTATTTATCTATTAATCAATCTATCTTTCATCATGTATCCTATCTATCTCTGACTACTATGTGGAGAAAGAATTTTAGGGTGATAGAAGAAACAGAGAAATTAGAAATGATGTGCTCTTTTAATAATCTAGGTATATTGGTCAGGGTTCTCTAGAGAAATAGAACAATAGGAGATTTTATTATATACACACACCCACACACACATAAATATTATTTTAAGGAATTGGCTCATTTAACTGAGAAGCTTAGCTAGTCTGAAATTCACAGAGTAGAAAGGCTGGAAACTCAGAAAAGGGTTGATTTTACTGTTTTGAGTCTGAAATCTGTAGGGCAGGATGCTGGCAGGCTATAAATTCAGCTAGAATTTTTATATTACAGTCTTCAGGCAGAATTCCTTTTTTTCCAGGAAACCCTATTTTTTTCTCTTCAAACCTTCAACTGATTAGATGAGGCCCATTGACATTATCAAGGAAAATCTCTTTTACTTAAAGTAAACTGAATGTAAATGTTAATTACATCTATAAAATATTGTGATAGCAACATATAGACTAGTATTTGACCAAACAACTTGGCAGCATAGACTCACTACGTTAACATAAAATAAACCATCACAGAGATTATGTTAGTGGGAATGGAAATCCAGAGAAGAAGATGAATGTGTAACATTTTGGAGGTACAATTTACAAAACTTAGTGATGGTTAGATATGCAGGTAAGAAGAGAGAAAAATCAAGAATAAGAGGTCTTTCCCTCTGAGCAATGGATTTTAACAGTTATGATAAAGGCAGTCTTTTTAAAAAGGGATTCTGCTGATTTCAGCTAAAATAATATGATTGACAATGTCAGATTACTTTCGTTAAACACTTTAAATGGGTAAATAGTCTTGACAAGAAATTCTGTTTGTGTCTGACTGGTTATATTTGGCTAATCCTAATGTAGATTGAAATTCACCTTGCCTTCTCTTTCTCATCCAGAAATAATTACTTGCAAATAGTTATCGGCTTTTTATGCAATAATGTGAAATTGGAGGAAACATGGCCAAATATTTTTGGAAGGAATAGGCTTCAAATGTTCTAGTTAAAGTGTCTCCAATTTTTTTATTGCTAATCATAGTAGGTCTCATTTTCTAATCAGAGCTTACATATGCTGCACAAGGGAGTTTGGAAGATATGCTAATTCAATCTAATTTTACATAATATCATTCAAAAGCCAATAAAACTAACCTTGTCAGACACAAAAGTTTTAGAGGAAAGAAGGTAATTTAGGCTCCAAATGCTAAGTGTCCTCTCTGCAGGCTGTTGCACATTCTCCTTCTTTTCAGTCCTTCTCAACCAGTCTTTGCATTGCCTTCCCCTCTTGTTTGTGTATCTATATAATCTTCTCTGCCTCTCTTTTACATGGAGATGGAGATTTGTGATTGTATTTGGGGACCATTCACATAACATAGGTTAATCTGCTATAACAAGATCCTTGACTTAATCACCTTTGCAAAGACACACTTTCCAAATAAGATATTTATAGGTCCCAGAGATGTGGACTTATCTTTAAGACCACCATTCAGCCCACTACACCAGTTAATGTAAGGGATTTGAGTGTGGATTAGACAAATTTTATTAGATGTACTAGTTATTAAGTTTTAGTCTTTCTATTGCAATCTCATACTTGTATGCTACATTGTGTGAATCTGGGACCGGGACTCTACAAACTACATTTCTTCTTTGCCAGATGACTTGCTATTAGACTCTTTAATAGGAAGCAATAAAGAAAACTGGAAGCTTGGAGAAGGAAGAAGAGATGCTTCCTCCTGTTTGCATTTTGTTCCTGTTTTTTGTTTCCTTTTTCAGTTATTGCCACCCTAGTAATGCTTCTTCACCCAAGAGTTGACAGTTTATTGTAGTAGCAACAGTTAATTAGGATTTGCAATCTTTCCAACATTTGCTAAATCAGACTGGTGATATTCATCAGAGATAGCAGCATCAGCTGACTAGAGTCTCTTCCTCATTGGTCTGGGTCCCCACTTTCCAGGGCCCCATTACTGAGTTAAGAGACATGAATTATGGCTAAACAGTGGTCTGAGTTTTAACTGTGTAAGATACATCCTTTAAGCACCTAAGTTTTAATAATTCCAAACTTTCTGTTCTCCAACCCTAGGAATAGTAGCCCCTTCCTGCTGTTGTAACCTCTATGCTATGTTAGTGTTTTCTCTGTGCCTTATAATCTAAAATAGATATAAGATATCTTCAAAAATAACTGCTAAATAAGGTAAAAGAAATGGAATTACAGAGAAGTGAGAGGTTTTTGTTTTTGTTTTCTTCAGCTGCTAGGATTTAGGCAGCCATCACGGGGAAGTGGTATTTAAGCAGAGTCTTGTACATTAGTAGACTTTGGTCTTTAAGAAATGAGAATGGAAATGGAGAGAAGGGCATTTCTCAAATAAACAAACAAAAAAAAAACTTTCTAAAAAGCATCAGTTTTTACCGTTCTCAAAATCTACTTAATCTTTAACATTCTCTTGTTGATTGAAGGTCATCAATGTTGTGCATTTTCTTGTAATACAATAAAGTCCTTGAGTGGTTTGCTCCTGTGACTAAATAACTAGTGTGCTGCTGAAGACTAGAAAAATAAGTGAATAGCTAGTATTTTGTTGGTTCTCTTTTTCATTTCTTTCTTTTTATTGGTTACTTCTAATTGATGTCATTGTGTCTAGCTGCTATAATCTGCCAGTGATTTTCTCAATTATTCAGTATTATTTCACCTCTTGTAAGGGCTAATCTTTTGGGCTTTGTGACAGTTATTTACCCATCCAAGTGCTATCTAAGGTTATTTTAGTTTGATTGCTGTGTGCTGGAAGCATGACCTCAGAGTAAGCAGGAGGTTACTGTACATAAATAAACTCATCTCTGTCTTAGCTCTCCTCCTGGTACAGGAGAGTGCAATTTTAACTTTTCATGTAGTTCAGGGGTATTCATCTTAGAGTGATAATCAGAAGTTTGCTGAGAGACCTTTGAGAACTAAATATTTTAGACTTACTAGACCAATATCTAAGGTTCTCTAAATGAACCCACATTATAAGATCATAAATAAGATAACTAACAATAAACATGAGCTATTTGCCACTGATTGAAAAGCAATATGTTAACGTAAGTGAATTTTGTCAGTAAGGCTGACTGAATTTGAAACTATGAGGCCAGCTATATATCCCTCCTCCCCCGCTCCTAGAACAAATTTGGCTTATTGTGTCCACACAGTCTCTTTTCAGAGACTGTAAATTATATTATTTATGGACTCCTGACGATCGAAACATGATTGGAGCTTGAAGGTCAAGGAAGCAAACTACATCCTAAATTTCTATTTATTGATGATGTATGGTACATTTAGCAGTACGCTTTGTGCTGCTACAATTAAAGATCTGTCAGCATTTCTAACATACACTATTATATTAGAGTTTGACAACTTGGTCACTTATCCTTACTCTTTCTTGAATTATGTGACACAGGGCCTCAGCTGTGGAAGGGCATCTTCAAGTTCTTTTAACAAGATTATAAGATACTTATTTGCTTTCTTTGCTATTTGAATGCTAAACAATAAGATTTAGGGTAAGCTAGTCTTCAGCAGTCTCATAAACAGCACCTATATATAGGCAACATATATTGCAGCCAAAAATGCTTGACTTATGTGAATGTTAAGAAATAAACTGTTATTTCAAATTTCAGTTTTGTTGCTTGTATTCATCTGAAAGAAAAAGCTAGAAATTTTTTTAAAAATAATATGTATTTTTAAATGCCTGGCTGCTTCCTACTCCATTATCAGATGTCTACATGGAGCCTAACAATACAGTAAAGTAGATATAAGCTTGACTCATTGGTTTGTTGTTCATAGGAAAACAAAAATATCCTGAATGAAGCTTTTTTTTTTTTAAGGGATTCAAACAATTAGTTGTTTAATTTAGAAATAGCTTGTGATTATTTAATCTGAACCTCTAGCTCTGTGCTGTTTAATATGGTAGCCATTGCCAATATGTGGCTATTGATAATGTGAAATGTAGTTAGTCCAAATTAAGTAAGTAAAAGTATAAAATACACACTGGAATTTAAGATTTACTACAAAAGAAGAGAATGAAGTGAAAATTATAACATTAATAATTTTTATATTGATGCATGTTGAACGTATAATGTTGAGTTAAGCAAATATAATAAAATTACCTCACCTGTTTCTTTTTTACTTAGTTTAATGTAGTTACTAGAACATTTAAAATTATACATGCAACTCGCATTATAGTTCCACTGTACAGGGTTACTTTAGATGTTCCCAAAAATCCTAACTCATTTTTTTAAATTAATTTTTTACTTTTTGTAGAGATGGGGTCTCACTGTGTTACTCAGGCTAGTCTCGGGCTCCTGGCCTCAAGCAATCCTCTGGCCTTAGCTTCCCAAAGTGCTAGGATTACAGCTATAGTGCCTGACCTCACATCTTTTCTTATAGATAAAACACCCAACTGATTAGAATTGACTCAAGCAGGATGTTTTGTCTATGATATTTATAAGATATGATCAGAAAGTAGTGAGGCCTTTTTATTTATTTATTTTTTTTAGAAATTCCTCTTCCTCCCAACTATGGTAGATGACACTGTTGTTGAGTACCTGTAATAGTGAATGGCAAATAAGGAAAGAGGGCATTTTAAAAGAAAAATTAAATATCAGAGTTCATAGGAGTGAATATGTGAGGCATTAAGCAAAACAAAGCAAAACAAAACTCATATTCAAAATATTTGTTGAATGTATAAGGAAGTGAGTGATCACCTCCAACCACCCCATTAGCTCTTAAGTGGACTCTTTGGCTGGATCTAGAAACCAAATTAGCACCAGGCAGATTAACAAGGGAAAAGTATATAAATTTTATTGTTTTACACATACATGGGGATCTTCTCAAGACAGTGAAGTCCAAAGTGGCCAAAGAAAGATGATTTTATATTTTTTAAACAAAGAATGATAAATTTGAGAAGAAATAGCAGGACAAAGAAAATCCAGCTAGAGGTAGTAAGTTTTAGGGAAGTCCTTAGGAGATATATGGTGGGGCTGTAAAACCAGTGGAAGAAAAGGGTTACTTCATTAAGTATATTTATTCAGGTTCATTGCTGCCCCCAATTTCCTTTCTTGTGTTGGTATTGGAAGGGTACCCCTCCCAGAGAAATCTTTATGGCTTCTTGCTGCATGCAAGAAGAGACAGGTCAGGTAGCCCTTTCTGAAACTATAATTTCTGTAATGTTTTCAACCAAAATAATCAATGTACCAATCTAGTATATTTGAGGATGTCACATCCTTTATTTTTTTAAGTGTAAATTTGCTAATCTATGAAAGAATATTGTGTTTATCCTTGAATAATATAAGCATATATTCAGGTGAAATTACTTGTAGTAATGTTAATAGTTAGGAAATTACTCAAAATTCATCTTATATCTCCTTAACTTCTGCAATTGTAATCTGATTTCTCTAGAACCTCACTAAAACAAACTGGCTATTTGTTTCATTAATGAACTCATTAATTCAGCAAGCATTGATGTGTTTATTCTGTTCTAGGCATTATTGCTTAGAACTAGTTGATCCAAAGATAAAACACTTTAAATTCTCTTTATAAGTTTCTTTCACATTCTTTTGCTAATTTGCAACATCTGTTAGCCTGAATTCATCTAAGTCTGTGATCATGCATGGAATTGCTTTGGGCACCCCATCAGAAGGAATCATAGAAACCTAACCCTAACGTGTTATCATACACAGATACCACAAAAGTCAATGGAGAAAAAACAGTGCGTTAGCATCCTGGGGGGCCCTGTGGGCTAGAAGAGTTGTAGCTGTGGTTGAGCAGGACATTACCACACCTGGAGTGGTAGTGAACAAGAGGGACCAAATGTTAAAAATGCTTTAACTGTGCTAGCACAGGAGCTGTCAATCTCTTTGTTCATCCCTTAGTTATTCCTTACTGTATATATCCTCTTCTCCCTGCCTTCTGTCTAAGATAAAAAGATGACCTTTCTACAGCTAACCTGATCACCTCTATTCTTGATTCTTTCCTCTCCTGCCTCCTGGCCTTACTCCATCGATATTCATGAATCCTCCCACCTTCATTTCTACACGTTTATAATTAGTTTTGGTTGCTGCTGTGATTTCTGCCTTCTGCTTTGTAAACATACTCCCAAGGCCTATCTTAAAACAAATCAAACATTCTCCCCTCAACTTTTCTGCATTACCAGACTATCCTCTATTAGAAATACTTCCCCAAAGTTGTATTCACTTGCTGTCTTCTGTTCTGCATCACCATTTATTCTGTAACATTGGCTCCTCTTCCCCCACACAGCATGCTAATTGTGTTAGGGTCTCCATATTACCAATGACTACCATTCAGAACACACAATCTTTTTTTTTTTCCAGTCCTCATTTATTATTTATTTGGATAGATGTTGACAATTTATCTTTTAGAAACTATTTATTATCATCCTTAGTAACGTGGACACAACTTTGTTTCAGGTTCCCATTCTATATTCAATTGCTTAGTTTAATTTTAGCAGATTTTCTCTTTAATTTATTTGTTGTATTCTCTTTAAGTTAACAAATAGTTATCCCAAACCTACATCCCAAAATTGGTCTTATATCCCAATTTGCTTAAGATAAATTCTTCAAGAAATTTTATATAAAGTGTCTCTCAATGATAAAATTTCCTCTAGTGATTTTTTTTTCTTCTGTCAAAAGAGGCAGGCATTTAACACAGATACAATGAGTAAGAAGGGAACAGAGCCGGGGATTATGAAGCACATGACTAAAGTTTATACCCTTTATGTTTTTGTCTTGCTTTTAGAACAATGTCTTTATTATGCTAGCAACATACCTGCTGTTTCAACCCTAAATGTTATATTAAAAGAGATACAGATTTTAAGCATTTAGGGTGGGTGGACAAGTGCTTAATATCTGTGATGAACCGCCTCCTTTGTTAGAAAACATCCTCAGGCAATTATCTCTAACTTGATTTTGAAAGGGAACCACTGTCATGGAGTAAGGAGGGAAATTTATTTGCTTTCTTCTTATTGATGAAGCTGTGAATTACTGTAAGTTTGGGGTTTCCTAAACTCTGACAGTTTGGAAAAGGCCTACTTTATTGTTTCCTTTGGAAGCTTTTTCTGTCTGTCAGCCATGAGGTTCAAATTTAGTACTTGTTGGAATAATGTTTTAACATAAATCCAAAAGCAGATAAAATATTGAAATTAATACCCTTTCAACCATGTACTTTTCTAAATCTTGGTTCTGCAACTCGAGAGCTGTGTGAGGTTGGACAACTTACTCTTTCTGTGCCCAATTTCTTTCTCTATAAAATGGATATGATAATAGTATCTATAACATCAAGTTATTTTTAGAACTATATAAGTTAAAATATGCAAAATGCTTGAACTATTGCCAAGCATATACTAAATTCTCAACAAGTATCAACAGTTATTACTATTACCATTATTAATTTATGTGATCAAATTTATTCAGTATATACTTCTTGGAAACCTGGGGAGATTCACAATAAACAAGAAACTCTTTCTGTTTTTGAGGAGGTCTGCCGAGGACAGACAAGTATCCATCAAAGAATTGCAATGGTGTGTGATCAGTGCTATCAGCCGCCATGGTTGCTCTGAGTAGAAATCAGCAAATTTTGCCTAGATTTGTGGGCAAAACTTGAGTTGCTGGACTCTGAACTACATCAAATTCATGCTCTAGATTATCTAGACCACAAAAACCTTTCCCTTCATTATTAGTACCTCAGAAAGTCAGTAGCTGGTTCTCTCCCATACTCCAACTCAGGAAATAAAGAAATTTTTTAATCACTAATTTACAATGATCTTTAAAAAATTACAAATAAAAAGGATCTCTTTTTATCAGTGTACCAAGGAACTTCAGGATACATTTTCCCAATAGTTTAAAATAAAGTTTTGCATAATTTTTTAGATGTGTGTGCATGCCTGTGTGTGTATCTATCATTATTACTGGCTGCCTGATTATTCTGACTGACGTATACCTTTTAAAGCAGTCTTTCCTCTTTGTTACTAACATATTTCTGACAAAATACCAAGAGCTTTCTATTAAAGCTATTTAAAACCTAAAGTTATATGGTGGGATTGAGTTATTAGGAATGTGGAAGAAGGGAGTCATTCTCTTATGAAGCACAATCCAGAATGCCAGATAGATTTTTCCTGATGTGGAAATAAGAATTTATACAGAAAAAAATAAGTAGCACTAGGGAATTAGAATAGTATAAGAAAAGTGAATGGTTGGAATTTTCAATTAGTTAATGGTATGGTCAAGTATAAAAGGGAAGGTGATTGTATTTGTACAGACTCTTGAAGGACATTATATGTATCTTGGCAACCCCATAGCAGTAGCCTCTCCCTTATTCCCTGGAAGTTCCTTTTTAAATAATAACCCTTTCCTGAGCAGGAAAAGTTGTCTGATGTGCTCACAGCTGAGTGATACCAAAGGCAAAGTAAACTGAGAATTAGGGAAGGAAGGTGTTAGAGTTAGTGCCCAACAAAGAAAAACCCAAAATTATCAAATAATAACAATAACAAATAATCAAGTAACATTTACAAAGCACTGTTTTGCATCTGCCAGGCACTGTGCTAAGCACTTTACATATTTCAGTTCATTCAGTTATTATAAAAACTCTAGAATGTAAGGACGAATAGTCCCCATTTTACAAGCAAGGAAAAAGAGTTTCAGAGAGGTTAAATAACTTCAGTGTGCTCCAGATCATGGAACAAGGAAGTGGTAATGATGAGTCAGTGTTGTGGGGAAAGGGGAGGTAAAATTTATCTTCCACCATCTTAGGGTTCCTGGCTGGGCCTAAGAATTAAACCTACATCAAAGATTAATATGAGAAAAACATACACATTTTACTTATTAAACTGTTTATGTACATAGAAGTCTTTATAAGGAAAATGAAGTGTTAAACAGTTAGAGCTGAATGCTTTCATGCTAGGCTGAACAAAAAATAGTAAATAGTGAAAATGTGACAAGACAAAGGAATATGGGCTAGAGCAGTTAACTGTGGAAAAGTTACAAAGAAGATAGGGTTAATGGGTTAGTTAGTTTAACAAGATTTGGTTGTATAGATTTTTTTTTAATTTCAGGATATTATGGGGGTACAAACATTTTTGGCCTCCACTCCTTAATCTCTGGTAATAAGAATGTCTTTCTTCTTCCTCTGGCACAGAGAGGGCATCTTTCACATCAGGGTTTTATCTCCTGCTTTCAGGAAGAAATAGGAAGGTCAGAGTGTCCTTCTTGTGTGTGTCATTTTTCAAATGTTTTTAACTCAAAATAACCAATATACCAAAGCAGCATATTTTGAAGTGGCATATTTTGATCTCCCACATGGGAAAGAGCATGAATTTTAGTCTCAGATGGATATGATTGTGATACTGACCATTTAGTATTGCCTTCTTATTTTTACCTCTTTCTTGTTGATATTACTTTTTAGATGTAATTCATATTTTGTTTTCAAATTGTTTTTCCTTCTTTAAATTGTTCTTTCTTCCTCAGTAGGAAAAAGATCTGGTTCCTTTACAGCATTAAGCATATAAACTTAGGTATCCAGGTGAACTTCGTATTATGAAATCAAGTAGAATGATTAGTGACATAATTGGCATTTCTGTAGAGTCCTATTTTAATAAAGCAAGTATAATTAAAATTAAAGTTTGAGGATTATTCTTGGAATGGAAAGAAGAGTATGAGAATACTCTGAGAATGATCTGAGAATAAATACCAATACAGAAAATGTTCTAGAGCCTGTAAGTAGTACAAGTATTTCTATCTTCACATGTTTACTTTGGTGCCTATAAACAATATAATCAGCCCTTTGTCTGTTGAAACATACTGCATTTGTTTGGTTTGGAATGTCTTTTATTCATATTGATTTGTATTACTACAAAATGTAGCATTTTACAGTATAATAAACAGCTTACTGTTTAGTTATGTTATTTGGGGAGGGGGCCATAAAATTTAGAATTTTTTCTCATAGTCCAGAGTGGGACTGATTACACACATGTACACACACACGCAAACACTGTATGGGTGTGTATATAATGCATTTTACACACACATTTATTTATGAATATATACATATGTATTCATATACACATGTACATATATCACATACATACCTTTATACATACATGTATTTATACAAACATACATGTGTACACACATGTATCTTAAAAAGGTATAGACAAGTGACAAATACTAAAATATCAAGAATGAAAAAGAAATGGTTCCAAAATACTGTCAGACATAAGATTTTTCTCTGAGCTGATGCTTTATGTGTTAATAAAACCACAGGAGGGCAAAGCTGGTATGGTTTATCCTCAAAGCTTTTATTTATTCACAGCTGTTCAGTAGTAGCAATGACAATTGTTACCGCTGTATCTCATCTCCATTTGGAAAGCAAAAAACAACTTTTGAATTCCATTAAAAAAGATAAAGTAAAGTTTACCTAGCTGTATGGGGGTAGGTGGAGGAATTCAATGAACTCTTTTTAAAAAAATGTAACATGTCAGTATTTTATCAGATTAAGACTGGACATCATTAAATAGGTCTTATGATAAATATATCTATATCACAATTAATTTATTTACTTTAAGGATTAAAATATCATTATGTTTGCTCCTTACTGTCCATGTGTCTACCTTGCCTTTGGGTTCGATTGTTCAATAATCTTTATTCTTTTCAATGGATACATGAGAGATTAGTGGTGGAGCTAATTACTTATTGCAAGT
Organism: Cheirogaleus medius; assembly: GCA_008086735.1. Lineage (NCBI taxonomy): Eukaryota > Metazoa > Chordata > Mammalia > Primates > Cheirogaleidae > Cheirogaleus > Cheirogaleus medius. The sequence continues at coordinate 30,945,663 of VBSM01000272.1, forward strand.
ATCCAGGATGCTTTGTTCTGACGAGTAATTTTTTTTCACTTTGAAATATGTAAGGTGAATTTGTAATCAACACTGATTTTTAAGGGATTAAATATCTGACAATTCAGTTAAAATGCAAACCTAAATAACATTGAATATTCACTTGTTTGAAATTTACATCCTCATACCTTCAACTTATTGCTCAAAATGGCAGAAAATATATTTTTAAAAAACTGTTCCCACTTGGTTTTAGTTGGATTTTTATAAGTTTCTAAAATAATACAAAAAAAGGAAATATATGTTATAAAATCATGTGCTGCATAATGATGTTTCGGTCAACTACGAGCTGCATATACAATGATAGTACCATAGATTATAATGAAGCTGGAAAATTCCTATTGCCTAGTGATTTTGTAGCCACTGTAACTTCGTAGTGTAAAGCGTAACTCATGTATTTGTAGCGATGATAGTATAAATAAACTACTGCGTGGCCGTTCATTTAAAAGTCTAGCACATATAATTATGTACAGTATCAAATATTTAATGATAATAAATGACTTTTTCACTAGTTTATATATTTTCTATATTATATTTTTATCATTATTTTAGAGTGTACTCTTTCTACTTAAAAAAATATTAACTGTAAAATAGCCTCAGGCAGGTCCTTCAGGAGGTATTCCAGAAGAAAGCATTGTCACCATAGGAGATGACAGCTCCATACATGTAATTGCTCCTGAGGACCTTCCAGTGGGACAAGATGCAGAGGTGGAAGACAGACTGATCATCTTGACCCTGTGTAGGCCTAGGCTAATGTGTATTTTGCGTCTTAGTTTTTAACTAAAAAGTTTAAAAAGTAAAATATAATAAAAAATGTTACCAATAAAAAAGTGTATAGAACTAGGATATAAAGAAAGAAAATATTTTTGTACAGCTCTACAATATCTGTTTTAAGCCCAGTGTTTTGTTACAAAAGAGTCCAAAAAACTTTAAAAATTATAAGTTAAAATGTTACAGTAAGCTCAGGATAATTTGATCTTGAAGAAAGAAAATTATTTTTTAAATAAATTTAATGCAGCCTAAGTGAACAGTGTTTACAAAGTCTACAATAGTGTAATGTCCTAGGCCTTCACATTCACTCATCACCCACTCACTGACTCACCCAGAACAACTTCCAACCCTGTAAGATCCACTGATGGTAAGTGTCCAATGTAAGTATACCACTTTTTATCTTTTTATTTTTCTGTACTTTTTCTATGTTTAGATACACAGAGAGTTCCCATTGTGTTACAATTGCCTACAGTATACAATACAGCAATGTGCTGTACAGGTTTGTAACCTAGGAGCAATAAGTTATACCTTATAGCCAAGTTGTGTAGTAGGTTATACTAATTATGTTTGTGTAATTACACTTTATGTTTGTACAATAACAAAATAACCTAACAATTTTATTTCTCAGGACAAATTCCTGTCATTAAGTGACAAATGACTGTAGTTGAGTTTTAAGCTATTAGCCATTAGTACTAATAGTCATGGTTAGTTGTTTGTAGAAATTTATTTCTTGGAAAAAATATTGACATCTAAAATAATTATATGAAGGCATAGAATTATCAAATGTAATTCAATTTTATGTGAAAAATAGAACAATATAAAATTACCTAATAGGCTATTATGTCCATTCAAATCTTTATCAGCCTTTATCAGTCTTTATCAGCCTCTATCGGCCTAAAAATACTTTTCAGTATTTTTACATTGTAGACAAATGATCTGCAACATCTCTATATTGTCTCTTTCTGAGGGAGGGAAGATAAAACATCCAAATGATTCAAAATTTAAATTCCATTTTGAGTTCTTTGTGAGCAAGAAAAACTGGTAGAATTCTTTAACTTCAGGGTTTATTTTACTGTAAGTATATTAGCCAAATATGCAGAAGACAATAGCTCTGAAACTAGCCAGTCTCTCCCACATAAATTAACTTAAAATTCAAAAATCCCCTTGGAACTGAGATTACTTTTCTAATTCTTTTGTATCCCACATAGCAGTTGATGCTTAATAAATACTTGATGAGTGACCTCTCAAGGTAATTACTTTTCCTTAATTTCTCTCAACTACTTTGAAATTCTTTCTAAATTTTGTTAGATATGAGAGTAGTAAGGTTGTTACCACTTTCTTCCATTTCTATAAAAATGTAGATTCTTTTGAATATGTCTTTGCTAAGTGTTAATATCAAAATTCTATCATCTAACCACCACATATGACTTAATCATCTTAATGTATTTTATAAAATTGAAGAACCATTTCACAGACTACTTGAAATTTGCATAATTTTCACTAAGAGCATATTCTACTACTAGAGGTGTTGGCCTTTGTATGGCTCAGAATTCACTGAGTGATGTTGTTTTTAGGATATTGGATTAACATGTCTGCCAGAACATTCATTAATCATGAAACAAAATGTCAAGGTGACTTGTATCAAGATGTCTAGTGCAAAGAACCCATTACTTTTGTTCCTCTCTATTTAGGGCCACAGTTCCAAAGGGTACAGTTAAGAACTGCATGTATCATTTTTTACATATATTAAATATTAGGCTTCAAGAAAAAAGGAGGCTATAGACAAATAGAACTGAGCCCACTGAATAAAGTCAATTAATTACTTTAAAAACTAGCATATATTTCAGATAGTGACACATATCTTGCAAAATAGATAAACATCCATGAAACAGTTATTAATTAAAAATACACATAAATTTTCATTGTTTTCTCCAAGTATAATTTAATTGATTAATAATAGATTGGCAATTATTTAAATAAACAGTGACCACAGCATCTAAAGCACCTAGTAAAGGGGAAATTTAGCAATTATTCAGTTAATTCAAATTTCATAAGTAGGAAAACCAGGGGATTTAGAATATAAAATTTCATAGGAATTACTGACTACCTTCATTTTTTTTATTTCAGCATATTATGGGGGTACAAATGTTTAGTAGGTTACATATATTGCCTTTGTCCCTCCTGAGTCAGAGCTTCAAGCGTGTCTATCCCCCAGATGGTGCACACTACACCCATTAGTTGTGAATATACACATCCCCTCTTCCCCACACCCACCTGTCCAACACCCAATGGATGTTACTAGTGTAGTGCACATAAGTGTTGATCATTTAATACAAATTTGATGGTGAGTACATGCAGTGCTTGCTTTTCCATTCTTTTAATACTTCATTTAGTAGAATGGGTTCCAGATCTATCCAGGATAATACAAGAGGTGCTAGATCACCATTGTTTTTTGTGGCTGAGTAGAACTCCATGGTATACATATATCACATTTTATTAATCCACTCATGTATTGATGGGCACTTAGGTTGTTTCCATATCTTTGCAGTTGTGAATTGTGCTGCTATAAACATTCCAGTGCAGATGTCTTTTTTATAGAACGTCTTTTTTTCCTTTGGATGGAAGCCCAGTAATGGGATTGCTGGATCAAATGGTAGTTCTATTTGTAGCTCTTTGAGGTATTTCCATATTACTTTCCACAGAGGTTGTACCAGTTTGCAGTCCCACCAGCAGTGTATGGGTGTTCCTTTCTCTCCGCATCCATGCCAACATTTCTTGTTTTCACTACTTTCATTATCAAATCCAAATAATTACGATTTTCTCCCTTCATTCTGATAATTTGGTTTATACATTTGTTGATTACTTCAAGAAACCTATGCATTATAACCATGAAAATTGGCTAGGCAATCTTAACCACTTTGGTACCAGCGTCGACTGTAGTCATCAGCCACAGATAAATGCGCACAGCCCAGCGTCGACTATAGTCGACAGCCACAGACGAACGCAAGCAATGACTTTAGCCGACAGCCGTGATAGGAAGGCGCACAGCCGAGAGTTGACTTTAGTCGACAGCCAAAAGCTTTTACTTTTATCTCTGCGGTTGCAGTGTGTACGTTCAGCTAATAAGTTACTACGAATCTGTTACCTTTTAACAAGTCCTTAGTAGGAGTTATTATAGTTATTATATAGTTTCCTAAAGCTGCCTGTAAAGTAAAGCTTTCAGTGCTTTAAAGCTTTCCTCATCACACTAGAGCAAAACGGATTCGTGGTCAATGCACAGCACAAACTATTGTGGGGACTATGAGTGCTGGCTGTGGGCAAGGTTTCCTGGCCGGTGAGCACGGTACAGAAGTGGTTAAATGAAACAGGGATCTATAAATAGTAGCCTAAGTAATACAGACCTCTTTTCTTTGGGGCCTCTTAGCCCCAGATCCATTGTCCATCTAGTACTTCATTTTTTTTTTTTACCTCTCCCCCCGACCACCTCGTACTTCAAGCTACCACCACCAGTCCATGAGAGTTAGAACTCAAGATGACACCCACTTGCCTTCCCAGTTTTTAGGAGTAAAGCTTTGACTAAATATTGCCTGAAGGGGAAATACCCTTTTATATGACACATGCAGAGCCAGTAGATATTCAGATGGCTGAAAAAGCAGTTTACTTTAACTGAAACATTCATCACCAACCTTTTGATATAGGACAAAGGATTTTTCTTTGAGTATTGTTCTGAGAATTGGAATTCTGAATTTACTTTCTTGTTAAAACCACACATATGATGAATCACCTAAGATTTCCAGTTTCAGTTTCCTCCCCTTGGAGCAAGACATAAGCACTTTTAAAACAATCTGAATGCAGATTTTTTTTCTACATTGTCACTATACTCCTCCCTCTCCTTGCTAATAATCTTTTCAATTATCTCTCCACATATAATTCAACAACCCTTTCATGTTATCAATTAATCTTTATGAGTCTTTCCAAAGCATTCAGATTCATTTTCACAGAAATAATTCTTTCTTTCATACTTAATATGTTCTTATTTACCTAATGTTAATTAAATCATGTAATTTTTTGTATTTAATTACACATGTCACTGGAGGAAACTAGTTTGGGAGCAAAACAAGACCTCTTGGTAAATGTAGAACTCACTGAAGGAATTGCTGAGTGTATGTGGGTGTCACCCATTAGGTTTAGTTAGAGAACAGGGGAACGATGCAGACTCATATAAGGCATCTTAGATACATTGCATCTGAAAATCTTAAGCAGTTTTAAAAGTTTCTCAAGTTATCTTATGCACATTAAATTTGATAACCACTCCTAGAACATTATAGAGAACTTACCTAGCAGATAATCTAAGAAGATAATAGTGCTATGCAATAGGACAGCAACCTATGGGATAATTTTAAAAGAATGCTGTTGAAATATACTTTCCTTTCCCATTACCAGTGTAGTGGATATTACTGTTTTTAATTTTATTTTTGAGTGCCTGATATAGGAACCTCTTTTCTGATGGGGAAGTCCTCTGTCTCCTCACAGAAGGTGAATGGGTCCAGATATTTTGTACTTGAGCTAGAGTCCAAGCATGTGCCCTAAGCTTAGCCAATAGGATGGCCCCTCCCAGGACTTTAAATCTGAAAACAGTGAACGCAAGATGTCAGGGCAGTTCAAGATTGTGCATCAAGACTTTGTCAGTGGCATAGCAAATGTGGAGAGACAGCAATACTGCCACAGGGGAGGAGTGTTATCAGTGCAGCTGTGACCGTGCGGGGTGTCTCCAATATCAATGTCTTGAACAGGCTATTCCTAGAACAGTGTCTTGGCAGTACTCTGATATCCCACTTCCCTTGATTACTGCCTGGTTCTTGATGTTTTCTATCACTTCTGTAACCTACTACATAGTTTACAGAAACTATGCATACAGCATATGTAGAAAGATTCATTTTCTTCTTAAATTAGACATGATTAGTTTCTTACTGGATAATCAATTGCACACCTACTTTGTGGGAGGTACCTGAGGACCCTCTTCAACTCTCTGACAGTCATGGCTCAGAGCGTGAATGAATGGGTGAATGAATCTCTTTTTATAGCTGCCAAAGCAAAAAACTGACATTTCTACTTTTTACTCACAATCTGGAATATTTTTTTTACTATTAACTCCAACATAATTGATAGAAATTTGCCTAGCTAGTACTTACGCTTTGAGAAAATGATACTTCAAAATCAGATGATTTTCCTTTTTAAAATATTTGTACAGTAAATTGTTTATGCATGCATTTGTTTACAGATTAAAATCATAGCATTTCGATTTCCTTATGGTAGCAAAAATAGTTACAGGTGGGATATACCAATAAATTGTGGGCAAATTTACTCAGCTAAGGAAAACAACCAGAATGTTCCTTTAAAATATTAATTTTTGTCATATATTCAAAATGAATATTTATTATTTTAACATCTATAACAATTATTTATAATATGAAATGTAATCTTTGTAGTTTTTGTGAGTAATTTTACATTAAAACATTCCTTCATTAAATACCTTCAACCTTTGTGATCAACCTTCATTAGCTTCAGTAGGTCAATTGTTCCACTTTGTACTTACTTTTCCTTCTAGCTAAAATTAAGCAAACATTATAATGTTCTGTTGATTCTGAAGTGTTCAAATCATCTTGAATATACTTGCTATTCAAGAGAAACCATGAATTTTTGACCACAGGCAGTCATTTTTAAATGTCAAATAAATGAATTATTTAGGTCAAAATAAAATCATATCTTTAGTTATTAAAGAAAATATGTATGTGTTTTAATAACTATATTAACTAATTAATATTGTATATCTGAATGAATTTAATTGAAAGTAACATAAAACCCTACTCAAATTGGCTTAATGGGTAAAGTACCTTGACTCACATAATTGAAAGTCAAAAGGAAGAGCAGATTTTAGGTTGTTTTGAACAAGCATTGCAATCATATCATTAAGGAATACGTTTCTTTCTATCTCTCGCCTCTACCTTCCATGGTATCAGCTTCAACTCAGGGCTGATTTTCCTCCAGGTGGGAAAAAAAGATATAGTATATTACAAATTTCATATTCATAACCCATTCCATTCAAAAGGAGAAAGAGGATTAACTTTTTCTGGTTCTTTCAGAAATTCAAGAAAGTACTGTTCTTAGAATCCTGCAGAAAATCTCCCTTCATATTTAATTGCCAAGATATTGTCATATGTATATTTCTGAAATAATCCACTTGATTAAAGAATTACCTTATGCTTAATTAAGATTGTGTTATCTGAATTAATATTGTGGCAATTGGAATCATATGACTCAAGTTAAATTGTTACCATCAGAAACTACCCCTGGAACTTTTATCTCGAACCATAAGGTATATAGCGAACATTGCATAGAAAATAGACTTTGTACTATATGATAATACAAAATATATGATATAGTGAGAGAGATAAGGTATACAAAAACATTTATAACAAATCAGTATTTTCTAACAGTCTATAAAGACATAGAATAAAATTTAAAATGTATAAAATATAAAATTAAATAACTTCATATTATATAATATTTTAAATGTATTATATCGACAAGTTAAAAAAAATTTATTCATCACATGCTTGACTTGCAACATAGACTGAAAACTTCTCTTTTCTATCCCTGAACTCCTAAAACAGTGACTTACTCATATTAGATGTTTATTAAGGGCTGTTCAGTAGAATAAAAAAAATCAATATTGGCTCAATTACTCACTTGGCTTAAGTAGATGCTTCCTAAATTATAAACTTTTGTCTTTAGAATGAACTTCCAAAAGAAGTAGTTCACATCCTTCTCATGTTTGGAATTAGAAAATAAATGGAAAAAAAAGCTGAATTCCCTATTTTGTTTGGTCGTGTGGCCTGAGCACTACTGTTTACTAAAGGTAATGGAGGTAACTAAAGAACAATGGAGAAAGGGAAATTGCAAATATTTGGAGTGTCGATGAAAGGGAATGCTTCCTTATATTAATTGTCAAGAGCATGTAGGATGTTCAAATAAAATTGTCCTTGGAGGGTGACAGGTCCTACCTAATGAGTGGAAGCTGAAATACTAAGAGATAATGAGTACCTAATAAATAAATACAGAAAAGTAATCTAAATATTGAATTTTAGTTGATATGTGCAGTTAGAGATAAGATGGAAAGAAAATCGTAGTGATAAAATATAAATAAGAAAAGGAAACTAATTAAATGAGTGTTGAAAAAAAGTAGTCAACTGTATCACCATCTTCCCCAAATTCTGGAAGGCACAAAGGATTGTGTCAGCCTTTGTCTGATTTCTGTCTCTCCTTTTGATCCAGTAGAAGGTTTTTGAGTGCAGAAATACAAGTTTTCTTTGTTGGTAAACTATAAAGCACTGTGCAGTGAAAGGGAGTTTTCCTTGAATATTCTAAAAGATATTCTCTTACTTCTCTTCACAAGCAATGTAGTTAGATGGACTGAGAAGTCTTGACAATAACTGCATAGAACACAATGTGTACTCTCCCTACAGTTCTCTGCTCTATTGTATATTTAATCATAATGGAAACAAAACAGAATCATTTTTGTCCATTTCTTGGGCTATACTTTAGCAAGGTGATCCATTGTTTTTTAAAAAAGTATGCTGTAATGGGTTTCTTAGTCAGGTCAGGCTACCTAAAACAAAATGCCATAGAGTGGGTGAATTAAACAACAGACATTTATTTCTCACAGTTCTTGTAGCTGGGATGTCTGAAATCAGGGTGCCAACCCTGGTTAGGTTCTGGTGAGGACACCTCCTGGATTGAAAATGGCTGCCTTCTTGCTGCAACTTCATATGGTGGAGAGAGGAAGCTGTGGTATCTAATCCTTTTTTTTCTATTTTTTTTTTTTTTTTTTTTGAGACAGAGTCTTGCTGTGTCACCCAGGCTGGAGTGCCATGGCATCATCATAGCTCATTGCAACCTCAAACTCCTGGGCTCAAGTGATCCTCCTGCCTCAGCCTCCCAAGTAGCTAGGACTACAGGCACATGCCACCACACCCAGCCCTCTCATCCTTTTCTTGTAAAAGCACTAATTTTATCATGGTGGCTCCAACCTCATGACCTCATCTAAATTTAATTACCCCCCAAAAGACCCCACTTTTTAATACTATCACATTTGGAGGGGCTAGGGTTTTAACATAAGAATTTCAGGAGACACAAACATTCAGTCCATAAAAATGGTTAACTTTGTTTTATATGTAATGCAAAAAATCCCACCTGTCACTCTGTAAGCAGATTTAAAAAATTTTAATGAATCAACCCAGATATCCTAACTTTGCAATACGTACCTCATGAGGAAGATTTGGTACAATTTACTAACAGTGTTTTCTGAATTTAGCTAGTCATTTAAAGAACTGTCAAATACAAATCATACACTTTGTCAATGTGGATATAAATATAGTAATCCACTGTTAACTATGGAGTACAGTTAGCATAATCCCTAAAAGAATTAGTAACAATTGTAAGAAATTGAGCTGGCCTTTTCTCTCTGCATTCAGCGTTTATACCCAGTCAATTTTGAAAGACATGACTTATTATTTAGTGTGATTTCATTTAGGAGTTTTTCAACATGAGGTATAATGAATGTTAATTCAGATTTACAATGGGTGGCATCCCTGTGCTCATTTATGACTATAAGAAGGAAAATTCGAAAGAGAGTCATCATTTCCATCATTAATTTGCTAATTCACACACATGGAAATGACTCATGAAGATTTGAAATGCTTTTGTTTCAAAATTCATTTTTTTTTTCAGTTTTCTTTTGCTTTAGTTGAGTGGGAAAGATTTGTCAGTTGAGTAAAAATACTTCATCTCCTTCACTGATACTGCCAGGAGTTATTAATTAGGTTTCTGAATTTGGCGCTGGTCTTTCCTGGTCACCGTGATGTGTCATTGAAACAGACCCATTAAAATGAGTGATGTGTGTTGTAATTTCATTAGTGTCATCAATAATATATTACACTTTCTTTTTAGTAGTCTCTTTGTGTTGTGTGTCGGTCAGGATAACTGTATGAATTACATTTATAAGATCCAAATTGTTACAGATGAGGGAAGATAGGTATGAGGGTGGAATTTATGTTATTTTAAACACAATAACTACTAAAATGATTTCAATTAAATAATGTTTTAATTAGGTCTGATGTCTCTACATGCCATACTAAGATACATGTTGTATGTATGCAAATAGGATTGTGATTTATTGAATTAGATTATGCTAACATAGTCCATTCTTTCTGTAGAGAAACACTTCTAAATTGGACTAAAGCAGATGTATATAAGAGCAGAAATGGCTCACTAAGGAATATAAGACCTTTTGGTTGCATAGGACAGACTCTCAACATGGAAACTATTCAAATGTATTTTCTCATTTTCTTTCCTGCCAGATATATGCCTTTTGACTAGATATTGGTCAATACCAGTCTTCTCTAATCTGAAAAACATGGGTCCATAATTGAGAAGGAGAGACACATTTGAGCACTCTGATACAGTATATGTTGTTGAAATCTTTTAGCCCCATTTGACTAAGGTTCAATTTTGGTGACATTACATGGGAATTCAAAAAACTTTTGGCTTAGAAGCTTCCATCAGAAACATTGATCTAATTGAAATATTTCACAGGCAAGAAGCATTTGCATATTTAAAATGATGCAATAATAGTTTTTGCTCTCCAGAGATGACCCTGGGATACTTAGGTTTAATGGTTGAATATGTAAATAAGTTCTTAGAACTACAAAATATATGGGAATATATGTGATTAAATATATAAACATGGGCTGGGTTTTGTTTTATTCTTCCATTTAAATATTAAAAGTAAAATAATATGTTGCTACTTTTTCAGAAAATGTTCCAAATACAAAAATTTATTTTATGTAAGCAGGAAGCTAAATGATTTTCAGTTCACAAAAGAGAAATTGGAAAAGATGAGCTACTTCTAAAATTCAGTAGAAGTGATCTTTCTCATGAAAATTTAAAGAAGATATGTTTGTTATCCTCAACATATTTTTAGGGTAATATAATTTATCAAGGTGAAAAATGTATATCTACTATTATAATAAAGATCAGCTAACTTAAGTTACACTAGCAGCTACTCAAAATGAAGGTTTTCTCTTAAATTATGATGAAAGAATCCTAGTCACTTATATTCAACTAGAATCTCAGTATTTGCAGTTTTATGCTGATTTGTATCCAATTTGAGTAGAAATGGATATGAGTGTTTATCTTCCATAATAGCTTGCCACAAGCCTACTACTTAAATCATGTAGCATATGGAAAATGTGTTTAGCTCCTTGTAGAATTTCACAAACCAAAAAAAGATCCATTTCTATTCACATGGCTTGTTTACAGTCATTATAAAAGCATGCTACTGTGTTGCTTACTAGTTAGGAGAAGCAAATGTTGGCATACTGCAGACTCCATTGCATTGGTCTTTAAGAAATATATGTATTGCTTTTCAGTTTAAGGAAATAATAATAATCATTGTATTTCTTGTGCTTTATATCTGAACATTCTTTTTAGGATGTATTTTTATTCTTTCACATTATCTCTCTAGATATTTTATAGTACTTATGGCTAAAGTTTTACATAAATATATTAAAGACTGCTCATGCTTAAATGAATTGCCATCCAGGGATTAATCTGTAACCTTTATGAGCATGTTTTATTAATATCATCTTATCATTAAATTGAATATTAATATTTAACATTTAATAAGCATAGAATGTATATGTGGGAATGTACTTTATGCCAGTGGGTTTCGAAAATGTAGAAAAGTCACTATGACAGCCTAAGAATAATTAAACTTGCTCTCCATAGTATACTAATTACAGTGATATAACTCATTTAAGAGTAGTTCTTGGTAACGATGATTATAATATTTTTGTTTGTCAGCATGCTGAGCATTATGTCCTGAAGGAATAGAAATATTTGGTATACCTTTGAGAATATCTATTGCACTCCTAAATTCTGGAAATATATTTTCCATGTAATGATTCATAATTAAACATGAAATTGATAAAGTGAAGAGAATTGAAAACTATAAATATTATAAAAAATGAATAAATTTTTTATTGCATTAATCCCTGGATGGCAATTCATTTAAGCATAAGCAGTCTTTAATATATTGTTCTTATTGGTAAAGCCGTATAAGTTATCTATAAAGAAGTAATTTTTAAATGACTGAATAATTAAAACATATTTCAATGTTTTTAGCTTCAAAATATCTTGATTATTAAACCTTTTTTCTTCATCACATATATACTTATATATATGTATAAATTTATAAATATTTGTGTACCTATATTTGTTTGTTTAAATGGTTGATTATGAATGTAAATGTGTCTGATAGGTATCCTAGCAGTAAAAATCCACTCTTTCCTAAACAGCAATTAAGAAAGCTTATGTTAGCATGAAAAAACAAACTTTTGTATAGGTTCTATCATGTAGTAGAATACATGAGAATATATTCTCAGGCAGTTCTATCTCCATTTTGGACAATTCTATAGTCTGATCAAGTTTTCTCTGGATTATTTGTATTATTTTCTTTTTCTTCCCTTTAATATCTCACTTTTATGAAATAAAACTAATATTTAGGGAAATTTCCATAAGATATTTCATTAATTCTCCCTATTTTGTTTCAGTCATTTTGATATCAAAACACCTTTAAAACTTTTATTCATAAAATTACATGCATGCATATGTATATGTACATACATAAGTAATTGCTTATGTGATTACTTTTGCAGGGTTGAATGGCTTCTTCTGACAATCTCTTTAATTTTATAAATACTGTGGGAATAACAAAAAGAAAATCTCTATTTTAAAGATTGTTCTACTTCTGGAAGTACAGCCAACATTTTCTGAGTAAAGGAGTCTGACATTTTCTGGTGTTCAATAGTGAATCAATTTTGTACTTATTGAACACATGTACTTTATTCTAAGATTGACATATTTTTTTTTCATCTGGAACAGAGGCCTGGAGCAGTTATGTGTATGGACATAGACTGTGCATTTCCCAGGCTGGGTGACCAAAACAGGGGTCAAGCCTCCAGGGTTGATGATGAGGCAGGTAGAGTTGTCCCTAGTACCAGGGGCAGTTGTATCCTGTTCTTTTTGTGCTTCTACACTCTATGAAGCTCATGCCAGAGCATTGCTCACAACCCGCTTGCTACTTCACTTGGAAAGTATTTTTCTCCCTCTAGTATCTAGAGAATATATTTTTCTTCATACAAGGTTTAAACCTGAATTCAAGAATATTCAGAATCTATTAATAGAGAATATCATTCTTGGACTGCTTTAGTTAATTAACACAATGCCAAGTTTACTTATAGGCACCAAGACCACGGATAATGGATTATTAGGGATAGTTCTCATTCAGATGATCTGTTTTAAAAAAAATCATTGAAATGATCTCTCTGTTCAAGAATCTTCTCTTTCCACTGCCACTTACCATGTACTCATTGTCAACTGAAATTTCTCTCCAAAGATACAAAATCCACTGTTCTTAATTTAGTTAAGATTAAAGGGCAAAATAAACTGATGTAATAATAAATTGATGCAAAATAAGTTGATGTAACTTATACCAACGTTATTGAGAATCTGCTAAGTTCCCAGCAGTGAACTAAGCCTGATAAAATTTAAGTAAAGTAAGTAACCATGATTGAAGACCTCCTGTGTTCACAGCAGTGAATTCAACTTGATAAAGAAGTAACATATCCTTTACCATGAACTGTAAAACATTGAGATCTGTACTGCAACAGAAAAAATACAGACAAAATGGAGAAGTGAATATCAGACCTATTGGATATGTAAGGAAAAGAGACAACTTGAAGGTTTCTGGATTGAATGGTTAGGTAGATTTCACTACCCATTAAGCACCACACAGTATGTGTAGTGTGTAGGTTAGCACTACAGTATGTGTAGTGTGCAGTGTGGCATCACATACTGTGGAGTGCTTAATGGGCAGGGAAACAGTGATCCAGGACTTTGCGAAGTTGAGGTTAGTGGTAGGGAAAATTGTAAATTAATTAAATTCTGTGCTGTGGACCTCATCCCATCTTCTCAAATTCAACTATCTTTGTGTGACATGTCTTTGTCACTTTTTATCTGGACTAAATGGTCTTCTATTCTCCAGGCTTTATATTACAACCAAAGTGATTATTCCAAAATAAAATCTAATCATCTTTCTTTCTTTCTTAGAACTTTCACTGGTTTTGTATTGCCCATAGGAACAAGTTTAATCTCCTTACCTTGGTTTACCAGGCCTTGTATGATATGACTATGACTCGTTCTCCCATATCTTCTATAATTGCCCGCTCTGGCCCTACATTCTTGTCATACAGAAATGCTGATATTGATTTCATTAAAAACATCATGCTGTTTTATAATTTCATGTCTTTGTATATGCCATTCCTACTATGTGGGTTGTCTTCACCTCTGCTAGCTCCTTTCCTTTTCTAAATCTTTATAACAGTAACTCCCACCATCCTTCAACATGCAGTTCAAATATTCTCCATTATGAACCTTTTTCTGAATTTTACCAGTAGCAATCCATCATCTGTTTACACTAGACCTTACATCTCTACTATGACAATTAGACAAATGTATTTCAATTATTTACATATATGCTTCTTTTATTAGAACATGGAATTTCATCTATTTGGGGTTGGGAATAAGCCAAGGGTGCAATAATTCATAGCTTTCATGAATTTCAACATGCATTTCTTTCTATCAATTAATAAAGGTGGTCTTAGACTTTCCCAGACTAAATTCCTTTCTCAGAAATTTGGCTAAATCATCTTATTATATGCTACACACTTGTAAGAAGATGGTATTCTAGATGTCAAACATGTACCCAAAAAAGAGAGAGTAGTATAATGAATTACATTATCTGGTTTCAATAATTATTAACTAATGGTCAATTGTGTTCCATCTACACTGTCTATAACTCCACTCTTTTTTCTTCCTTCTAAATATTTTGAATCAAATCCCAGATATAATAACATTTTATTTTCAAATATCACCATATGTATTTCTAGAAGGTAAGAACACTTTTAGAAAACATATTGATTATATATTATCACACCTAAAACATTAATGACTTCTTAATGTCACCTAATAATCAGTATTCAATATTCCACTACTTTTCATATTTTAAATGGTTTGTTTGAATAAAGGGCCAGTAAAGTCTATACTTTGTGACTGTTTGATATATATACTTTTTTTTAGTATAAAATAGTGGTTCTTAATTGGCGGCAATTTTGCCCTGTTAGGGGTATTTTGCCAGTGTCTGGAGACATTTTAGGTTTTTACAACTAAAGAAGGTGTACTACTGATATCTGGTGTGTGGAGGCCAGGAATACTGCAAAACATCCTATAATGCATATGATGGCCACCATAATAGAAAATTCTCCTGCCCAAACTATCAACAGAGCAAGGTTGAGAAACCAGGGTCTGTAGGGTTTTTTCCTTCATCTATTTTTCATTGCAATTTATTTGTTGAATAAACGGAGTCATTTTTCCTATAAAATTTCCCACAGTCGGTATTTTGCTGATGATACACCATGGTTTCATTTAACATATTTCTCTGTACTTTGTATTTATTAGTAATTGGATCTAGAAGCTTCATCAAATTCAGATTCAATTTTCTTTTTAGCAAAATTACTTAGTCTATTTCATAGATATTATTGTATATTTCCATCAGGAGGTACATAATGTGTGGTTCTCTCTTTTTTTGTTCATCAAGATGGAAAACTACTGATGGTCAATATCTAAATCCACTAATTCCTTAGGGATTGAAAAATAGTGATATGCATTTTTTGTAATTTCTTCTTCATTATTGCAAACATCACAGCTTCTTAGAAATATTCATTATGATGTTTGATATGAAAATGGCTTTGTGCATAAAATTTACACATTCTATATTTATTTTCAGAAACATCCTGTACCACCTTGATGAGAAGACAAGCCAATTTTCAATACTTGTGGAGGCTTGGGAGCACTGCAAGCCACTTGCTTCAAATGAGACCCTTAAAGAAGCCCTATCAAAAGTGTTGAACAGCATTAATTCTGCTCAGGTTTACTTCAAAGCAGGACTTGATGTGTTCGAGAGTGTCTTGGTTGGAAAGAACTGAGAAAACTCTCAGCATTTTAAAAAGTGTGTTTACAATTCCACAAGCAAAAGCTCTAATCTGACCAGATTTTCTAACATTGAAGTCTTGTTTCCCCCAATGGCTTTTTGACAAGTGTAAAGCTATTATTACATTGTATTTTTTAAATGTACATATAAAAAGAGCATTTTGCACAATTAATATTTTTCTGATATCTACATTTCTGAATATATAAAACCAAGTTACTGAAATAATTCTTAAGATTTATCTATTGAAAAGAAATCTGCTGTATTTTTATATATATAAACTATTTGGGGGGAAAGTTGCAAGAAGTTCTAGACAATCTTTGCTCCTATGGGCAGAATACATAGGAACACAAGTTATTCCCTCTGATAGAGCTATTAATGACCTAGTTTTTGTAATAGAAATGGAGAGTTGATATGGTTTCAGATTAACTTCACTATTAAGTGTTCAATATGAAGAATTCAAGTATTCTGAGTGATTCGTTGACCAAAGTACTTTGAATGTTTCTATTTTATGAAATGAAGTTCCTTTTCTTAACACAACTAGATGTAGTAATACACTGGTTATGAAATTGTATTTTTTAAGTATTAATGAAAAAAAGAGCCATAAACATTCCAGGGAAAAATCTCAAGGTAGTTGCACAGAACAATTTAAATGCAAATTTTTTCCTAACAACTTGTAAAGTGACTAGCTTTGAAACCCCTAATTTGCCTCAGTTGATTTTGTAAGAATTTTAGGAGTGATGTATGACTTAATGAGGGAGAAAAATATTTCATTTTTTTTCTGTTGGAACTATTGAAACAGAAGCTACTCTAAAATGAAAGCATCTCATAATGCTTTTCCTTCTTGTACGTTTTCTGAAACTCCTTGCTATAAGGTAGTTTTCACAGAATACTGTATAATATCCCCAGGAAAATAGCAAAGTTCTTCTTTGAAAACCCACAATATCTTATAAAGCATCAAACTCTACTTCTGCCTCTGACAAAAAGAAGTTACTATGAAAGAAGTGGTTGTTTTTATCAATAAACGTTCCTTAATTCTGTGAGGAAACTTTTGACATTTTTTTCTTCTTTATCCTTAATTGTGACTAAGATGGAAATGTAGAAAATACTCATGTTTCTAGCTTTATGCTGTGTTACAGGAAGAGTTTCTCTTCCACACTTCAGTTCTCTCATGTGGAAAATTAAGCTTTTCATATTGACATTGTCATTGAATAGCACTAGCATCCATTATTCCCTAAAACCCTAAAATTCTGCTTATTGGGTGACAGGTTAAACTTTTATTTTACCTTTAGAAATTGATTTGCAAAATGTTCTCCTAATATTAGATAAAGCAATTCCCCTTAGGAAACACATCCTCAGAATGCTTCATATAAATTTTCTCTACCTAACTCAGCACTCAAACATACTTCCCCATTACACACTGCCAGAGCAACATTGCAGACAATCACTGTATGTCTAAATCTTCACTTTTTATGGATGACCACAAACCTAATCTTAGTTTAAAGAAAAGCTAAAGTTGAAGGGAAAGAATTAATCAGTATTGATTAATTGATTTATAAGGGTCAACTGTTCCTACCACAAGTAATGTTATATGCTCAAGGCAAAGTAGAGAATCGAGGCAATTAGCTAGATAATTCAAGCGGAAATCCATTTTCATCTAAATTGCCCATGCACACATATTTTTACATGAGAAATGAAACTGCCTTACAATTTTATTTTTTTAACTAATGTACTTGTTTGAAAATATTTGCCGTGTTGAAGAGTGTGCATAGAAAAGGTCTAAAAGGATCAGGCTCCTACCTGCCTTGACATGAATGCTCTTTCTTGCTCTGCAGAGATGGAGCAGAAAAGAGGTGAGAATACACATACAGGCCCATATGGGCCCAATAGTAGAATGCCTTAGCCCAAAGGATCTTAAATATTTAAGCAAAGGTCAATGTGTTCATTCCAGTTCTTTATTTGGAGCTGAATTTAAAACAAAGAAAAGCAGGCTATTATCAGTTTGGTAGTTTATCATTTTAGAAGAAAATCCTAAAATACGTTCACCGCCCCCCATAACCTAAACTAACATTGAGAGCAGAAAATATTTTCTTCTTCATTTTTGTTTAAAGATTCTGTACCCAGGTAAATGACATTGCAAAATCTTATTCTGTATTCCTTACTTCTAACTTACATGGTATTTGCTATTTGAAAACTGCCATTGACTGTGGACTAATATGCTTGTATTATTCTATTTAAGAGATTATGTGAAGAAGCTACATTATAATTAAAGCAGATGTCCAATCATACTATCATTGGATGCTGCTCTAGATATTTGACTGCAACAAACTTCTTAACTAGCAACATTACTGCTATGGTGTGTTTACCTTGGGATTCCTGCAAATTTATATTATTTTACTTTTCTCCACAATTGATCCAAGTAAATAATAGCCTGAGCAAGTTAATAGCAAGTGTTACAGAAATTGGTAGTAGGTTTAAATTGTTGCTGAGACATCGTGTGCCTGGTATGTCTCACAATTCTTCATATGTAGAATTTTGTCAAGAAATAATGAATCATAAATGATTATTCTCCAAAAATGGACCCATCATTTGTGTTCAGGCAGGAATACTGCAGCTCACACATGGAATACTGCCGTTTAAAGAAAAACATCGATCTTAGAGTCAAAAGGAATCCTAAGAGCCATTCTGATCTAAACCCTAGGATCTTGCCTTCAGCCAGAAAAGAAATTATCACCCCTGTGAGATATAGTAACTGAACCCAAAGTGACTTAGAAACTTGGACATAGTCATGTAGTTAGTTAATAACAAAAGCTGGAACTTAAGCTTCACTGCTTTCTCATGCAACATATCCTACTCTTTCTCTGAGGAGACAGGTTTACAAATGATCTTTTCCAGGGTATTCTATGTAACCAACCATTCTATCAGATGTTGTATGGACTAGAAACATTGCTTTTAATTCAAGAATAGCTCATTCTTTGACTATACCTTACAAACAAAACTGTCCCAGGGAATCCAGACAAAGGACAAAAAGACTGGGCCCTTGGGGGGAATTGGGAGGAGTGTCTACATGACACCCGAAGTCAGGAAGAAGACATTAAGCAAAATGTTTTATAAAAGGACAAGTTAGCCCAAGATTAATCAATAATCTAAATCAATGTTTCTCAAAATGTGGAATTTGGGGAAAGGCCTTCAGCAAGATTTCCAGATGATTCTTATGCACAGTGAAGTTTAAGAATTTCCAATCTACATTAATCCTAACTCCCAAGAAAACATTCGTTGACAAGATATCTGAATAAGTTGAAGGGTCACAATTAAAAGAAAGACTTAAAGCTTTGCTATAAATAGAACCATTAAAAGGAAAAAATAGTGCGTATTTTATCTCTCAGAAAAGGACTCATTTGCAGCTAATATCTATGCCTGTTACATGCCAGGCACTGTTCTAGCCTTTTTCCATGTAGTTTTTTGTTTGTTTGTTTGTTTGTTTGTTTTTGTCTAATTCAACCCACAACAACTCATTTTAAAAATGAACCTTGGTTGGGAGACTTGTGCAAAAAGTGAGGTATAGTTCTCTGCTGGGCCCTCTGGTGTTCAGTTCTGTGTTCTTCATAGAGTACTGCAAAAAATATCAGAACAATCTTTTGATTCTAGAAAGTGATGTAATTGAAAATGTTCATGTATTTCTCCCAAACTGGTCAGACTGTGCAGTCTCTCACTCCTTTGGTATAATGAAGGAGGAAATAAATTTCAGGAAATAAATTACATCATTGTTGGTAATGGTAGCTCACTCCAACAATGGTATATGTAAGTTTAAAGGTATCTCTAAGAGCATTAAAAATAAGTGCACCATTGTGGAATATCATGACAACTAGATTACAAATAGTAAAAAGAAGCCACAAGTGTCACCATTTCCTTCTCTAAATGCCTATGTAATTTCCCTGGGGGGGGGGGGGATCAGGTGCTATGATTTATTTATTTTTATTCTTTTTTTATTTTTCTCCTAGCAACCAACAGTTCAATAAGTGCTGTGACTTAAAACCAAAGTTTCATATTATTCTTAAAAACTCAGAATAACTAAATGACTTTTTCAATTAAATAAATATATAGCATATAGTAAGCTCCCCCACTGGAAAGGTGTTACAAAAATAAGATAAATGATGATTTGTTGGCATCTTACTAATACTGAACCAGCATCTTTGTCTCAAATGGAAAACTATAATTATTTGCACAATAAATTGGTAGACCTAGCCAAAAATATTCTCATGAGACATTCTGTGATATGTATAATTAATTACTCCAAAAATTAAGCTTTCTCTGAGGGTAACACATTGTCATTTCATTGGTTTAATAGGCTATTTAAATAAATGTGCCTTAGCCGCACATTTGATTAACAGAAAGGAATTATTTTAAACTGCCAATCCACATGTTGAGTGGAAGGGAAGTGGGCCCACATATTTCAATAAACACATAAGCAATATAATAGTTTTATTTCAGTACCATGGATGCAATGCAGGAGATAAACAAACAAATAATGTGGTATTTGAGAAAAGAAATATTCTGCCCAGCCACATTAGTGAATTTGTATTTCTTTTATGAGTTTATATTGATTGCCTCATTAGAAGAACCTGCTATTCTGAAAGATCTTAAAAAACTTCAGAGTCCTAAGCACCCCATTAAGTAAAAATACTTTTCAGTTAAGTGGGTTTGTTTTACGTAATTAAGAATTTTAATGTTTTATATAATTCAGAATTTTAAGTGACATGAAATTGAAGAAGAGTAGCAAATAAAATTCGTAAAATGTAGCCTTTTCTGGTCATCACCATGTCTACTCAATTTTCTGTTTTCTCTTTCTAGATATGCTCTGACAGAAATTTTCCCCTGAGAAATAATTTTAAGATCTATCTGTCTCAGTACAAATATATCTGTTAATATCAGCCAGAGGTTTAGCTCCATAATGCCTTTCCATTACTTTTCAAAGATGTACACTAAAGTGCCTTTAGCATACGTGAAACTGTCAAGAATCTTGATACCTTCCTTATTGCAAGATGACATATTTCTTAAAGACATTTATAATCTCATATTCAGATTGGATCTGAATTTACACAGCAAAGGGTTAAATTGAGGCAGCTTCAGGTAACGTTTAAGAAAAAAAATGCTGCTTCAAATTTTAATATTTCTGGTTAGATTATTTTATGTTTGAATTAAACAACTGTATAGTTTTCTGTAACCAAAATGGTAATTCTGATATTTTCAGCCAAAATCCAATCATCAAGGCCAAAGAAGTGCATGGCTACTCTAATTTCTTATGCAGGATTCCAGTCAAGAATGAACTCATAAGCAGCTGATTCAGGGCCTACATCTACACAAAGCTTTAATGAGTGTGGACAGAGCCTAACAGTATTTCATCTAATTTCTTTGATGTTTTAAGCCAATAAGCACGAAGGTAGCTTTTCTCAGAGGGAAACAGATTTTATTTTCCAGGAGCTAATTAATATGCATCACCTCAGTCCCCAAAGGACCACACAGGTGCCTGTACTATGCCATATGTCATGTGCTATATTCCTGCAAGCTCAAGAGATTAATATACAATTATTATGAATTATTATGTTGCAATGAAGTTAATGTCAGTCTTTTGTTCTAATTAAAGTACAAACTTGGCATCTGAATAGAAGCTTAGCTAGAGAAGTGGAGTTAGAGTCCCTATTTTAATGGACTACATATATTTTTCAATCAAAATGTGTAATTATTTAATTATCTAGCCTGCTCAGTAATTATGACTCTCCAACTTCTTCAAAGAAACTTTATTCAATATGTTACCATGCAAATGGTCACTATTTGGTGTGTGTTTTATCTTTTTAATTTTTAGATGCTTTCAGTGTATGCAGTAGTATTTTATTAATATTAATAATTTTTTGTTTACTTTTATATCAAGCTGCTCCAAATAGACTACCTTACTTTGAAAGTTAGAATAAAATGCTATTACTCTATAAAGACAATTTAGCATATCTGTTTAATGAGAAACAAACACAGATAAAAAATATTTTACTACACCATTGCAAGTTGTCTGCAGGAAGCAAAATGCCCAGATGGCTAAGTATAGCTCACATAATTATATCCTGAAGATGTTATAAATAATTCTATTTAGAAGCTGAGATAGGACTCTATTAGGTGATTTAGTGTTTACAATTCAAACAGAAAGGTTTAGTGGTAAATACATCCCATGCATTCTAACTTGCTGCTTTAAGAATATAAATAGAAAAGTACTCATAAAAGAAAAAAAAAAACTTTCAAGAACACTTTGAAGGGCTAATTTGTTTTTATAGACATCTAGATAATCAGCATGTCATTTTGATAATAGTTTTATATGTGTTTTGAATGTTAATATACACCATGAATTTAATATTTTAATCACGTCTACAATGTAGTAACATTTAGGTTTTAAGATTTTATAAGTAAAATTTCTCAGTGGTATGATATTAAAAAGTATCCCAAAATGAAGAATGGAGATGAGCAGGGGAAGATTTATAAATTGATTTGGGATAAAATTTGAAGGATAATTTCTCCAAATAAATTTGCTTTTGATTAAAAACAAATATATCTCAAGAAGTGTCCCAATTACTAAATTGCACTGATCTGTTTGTGTTTTGTTCAAAATAATTTCATTATTATCTATGATTCAAAAATCTTTTCATTGTACAGAGATTTTCATTGTCATCATCTTTGCTGTAATTGATTTTTAATGGTATTGATTTAGAGACATGTGCCTGTGGTTTTCTAATTACTAAGTATGGCTGAATGTCTCATTTCTATAATGTGTGGTTGCCTGTCAGAATTTTAGCGCTTTCTATATTTAGCTCGTGTGACCTCAATTTATTTTATAACTTTTTATGTGTTACTTACATGACTTAAAATGCAGCTTACTTATGAAAGTATGTTGTGATCTAGAATGACAAAAATGGATTGGGATACTACATCCATTAATAAATGAGTGAATATTTTATATTTCAGTTCCTTAAATATTTGCACATAATTGAAAACATTAGTACTATGAAATGAAGGCATCTTTTAAAAAACATGTTCTGATCATAAATGTAATGAGTATGTACAGTGAAATGGTGATGTTTAAAATACTCATTTAAAAATATTAAATACAAGTAAAAATCATTGGTATACTGTTTTTTATGATAAGATGTACAATATTTTAAATATGCAAAATGAATTAGTTATTAGTATATTTTATTAGTGGATTATCTTTACATAATGTGCATCACATTCAAACAGAATGTTTTCTTGTTTAAGGAACATTTTTAAAGGTTTTATCATCTTTTTCATCTTTGTCTTTTATTCTTTTCTTGAACATTAATCTCATATTGGGCCATTTAGGTTTGCTGTTTGTGACAACCTCTAACATCAAGTAACAGCTTCTGTATCACCTCCAGGGCCAAAGAGTTTTGTTTCCTCAAATTTGCTCTAAAAAATGCTGTCAGTTATTTTTCACACAGAAGAAGCTCACTATTTGCATGATATAGCAGATATCATCCATTTTTTTCATTTAGCAAACATTTGCTAAGAGCATATTCTGGGCCAGGCACTGTATTAGATGCTAGAGATACAAAGATAATTAGCATTGTTTAACCTTAGGACTTCATAGTAAAATAGGATATGACTTCAGTTTAACTAGTAGTAATTCTCATAGATAGTGCAGTTTATTGTAAACATGTTAATAGAGCAGAGAACTTAAAGGCACCAGATGCTCAGGCCACATGCCTATCTCACTGGGCCTTCCTTAAGGCCCTTTAAGACTAAAGAAGATTGTTCTTTCTCCAACAGTCCTACTGTGCAATAACCAGCATTTATTATAGGTTTACCATTGTGTCAGACTCTGGTTGCTGAGCATCACTTGGATGATATCTTTTAATCTTTACAATAGGCTATGAGATAGGTATTATCCATCCCATTTGATGGATGAGAAAACTAAGGGTTAGGGAGATTAATAACTATGACAGTTATTATGCTACTAGACACATATACCCACATAGATATAAAAACCTTAAAAAAATCATTCGGGAGGAAAATATCTATATGTATAAAAATTATACTCAGTAAGTAAAATTAAAACAATACGCAAAATTATATATTATTTATTAATGTATAAATATGTATTCAAAATATTAAATATAACTAATTTAATTCATGATAGTAAGATAGGAACAAGTGCTTAAGATGGACTATAGAGTACAACTTTAACTGCAATGCTTCATTTCTTTTATATATAAAAAGGAAGTATATGCAATAAAACAGCAGGGTGGTAGGTTAGTTATTGTTCATGTTTATTTATATCCTCCCTTGTCAGTTTAAGTGGTGGGCACGTATGTGTTTGTTATGTAATTCTCACTACTTTTCTGAATTAAAAATAAAATCATCAAAGTAACATAAAATCCTAAGATGGTCTGATTCTGGAGCCCACCCTTACAGCCATTAACCTAATTTCTCTTTCTAAATGACACAAATCATAAACACAATCCCTTTCCTCTCCCTTTCTTCAACTATGCTAATCTTATAAAGGTGCTTTATGTGGCATTTTCTGACATTCTAAATGTTTGTAGATATAATTTCAGTATGGTTATATTTCTGGCCAAATTTGTTCCTCTTCAATTACTCTCTATCTCAGTAAATACTGGATTCTCCAGTGAAAAATAAATATCATCTATGATCGTTTTATTTACTTCATTCCCTGCATCCAATCCATCAGCTAGCTGTATTGGCTTTCGCAAAATATAGCTCCAATCTGTATATTTCTCTATCGCCACTGCTACCCCATCCTATTCAATGCCACCATCCTCTCTCCCTCACATTACATTAGCCTTTGTAAGTATTTCAAGCAAAATGGATTTTAAAACAGGAAAATGATCACAAAATTATCGAAACTGCTGGATTAACAAAAAGGTGAAACTGCTATTTCTCAGGGAAATGTCTACTGACCTTAGGGCTGGAGAAGCATAAAAAAGAAATTTGCAGTAACCCAGGAGCTGACATTCTACTGAAACTCTTGGAAACTGTTGCTCCTGCTGGTGGACCCACTGTACACAAGGCTTAAAGAACCACCACAGTTTTGCTTAGAAGTCTGGGAGTCTCCACTCCCTCAGACTCCCCTACCAGAAGTAGGGAAAACAAAACAAAACAAAAATCTTCTACACTTTTTTGCCTTTTAATTTCTTGCAAGTGCCTCCTGTTGGCAGATCCAACTGGAATCCAGCTGGCATGAGAGTCTGTGAACTGTATATTCATGTTCCCAGCCCCGGCATGATGAGGGAGGATGTATGTGGTGGGTGTGGGGCTGAGCATGGCTACCACAATCTCCAAATGGGTCTCACTTTTACTATAAATGAATGAATGAACGAACATACCTAACTCTTACATCCACATATATCAAGATCCCTTGAATTTTTTTCTCTGATTCTATGTAGGTCACATAACCATATGATGTATAATAAAAAATAGCTTGAAATGGCTTTGGTGTAATTTTCCATACCACTTTCTAGCCAAAGAAACAACTAGCTTCAATGCAGAGCTAAGAGAGCAAAAGGCACATAAACACATAGCCTTAAGTCTTAGAATGGAGATCTATACAAGGTGACATAAGAGCAGAGTAAATACAATTAAATAATGTAGAAGCCAAAAAAGGTTTCTCAAAGGCAAAAGTATTTGAGTTGAGCCTGAAAAGTGAGTAGAAGTTCTTTAGAGGGAAAAGGAGAAGAATGGCATTCCAGAAAAAAAGAAACAGCATGTGTAAGTTACACAGGATAGTCAGGACAGGACATTCCCATAGTTTTCTGCTTTGAAATTTGTTTCTTTTTTCTCAGCCTCAGCAAAGACTGTGACTTTTATGGTTTTATGTGGGAAGAGCAAGCTCCAGACTGCTTATCTTTTATTATAGTTAGACATCACTTGATATTATAAGTGATAATATAAAATATTTAAGGTAACTATTAATAACTTACAGATAGAGCATACTGAACAGACTTTCATCATAATGTAAAAGTCACAGCATTACTGGTTTCCCACCATTTTCAGGATAAAACCCACGTGCTTAGAATGATTCCAAGACCTTTCATGTCTGATTCCCACTCTTCTCTCTCCTCAGTGCTTACCTCTTTTCCCACTCACATCTTACACTCTAACCAAATTGAAGGGCCCTGGTTTTCCATATATGTGCCATGCTTTCTCCTGTCTCAATACCTTTGTGACTGTTTTCACTCTTTCGTGGAAAAACCCTCCGTTACATATATACCAAACACATCTCTTTTTTTCCAAAATAAATCTTATTAATAAGGACATTTCAAACTTTCTTTCTGTCGAGAATTATTTGTGGGGAAGTTGAGGTAGGTCTATGAGGAGATTAGTCATTTTTTTGTGTGAAGTCAAGTCTCTTAGATAGGGGTCGTTATAGAGGATAAGAAAATTGATAGGAAATAGAGAGAATAAAAGAATATATAGAGACTAAGTTATAGTTTACAGTTTTACATAAAAAGATTAGATATAATATAGTGGGGTATTTAGGAGACTGGCTTATTTTTGTGAACATCCAGCAATATGGTTAGATTCACATGGGTTTTTTATAATCACAGATATCAATTATTAGTTGTCCGGGTAACACATTTATATATTAGGGAATGTAGTTGTTAGGGGAGACAGGTGGTGGATTGGGGTCAAAAGTCCTCTTAAAGGGCTTTTAATCTATCTAGGTGAACAAACAGGTATAAAGTCTTTTAGGGACTAACTTTTAAGTTTTAAGAGATAGTTATTAATCAACCCCCATTTTTGTTGTTTTAAGTATTTTTAAATATCAGTATTTGGGGGTCTCACCTCTCCCTTTTGGGTGCTGCTGTCCGGGTCCCTTGTGGCGCAGTATGGAGATCTTCTTTACTCCAGCGAAGCCATTTATCTTAGGAAACCTGTAGAAGAAACCCGTCGTAAAAATCCCCCAAAAAAGTATCCAGCCAAAAAATATATTGCCAGAGTCCTGCCGGTCTTGCTGGAATCCTGCCGACTACGCCAAACTGCGGGGAAGTTGAGGCAGGTCTGTGAGGAGATTCGCTATTTTTTCCTGTGGAGCCAAGTCCCTTAGATAGGGGTCGCCACAGAGGATAATAAAATTGATAGGAAATAGAATAAAAGAATATATAGAGACTAAGTTATAGTTTATAGTTTTATATAAAAAGATTAGATATAATATGGCGGGGTATTTAGGAGACTGGCGTATTTTTGTGAACGTCCAACAATATGGTTAGATTCACACAGGTCTTTATAATCTCAGATATCCATTATTAGTTGGCAGGGTAACACATTTATATATTAGAAAATGTAGTTGTTAGGGAAGACAGGTGGTGAGTTGGGGTCAAATGTCCTCTTAAAGGGCTTTTAATCTATCTAGGTGAACAAACAGGTACAAAGTCTTTTAGGGACTAACTTTTAAGTTTTAAGAGATAGTTATTAATCAACAAAGGTATAAAAAAAGAGATATAATGACTATACACTCTTATTTTTTTCTTTAATATAGCAATTTAGGTTATACAATAAAATAATGGTCTTATGAGCTACATCTCATTAATTCTTCAATCATATTTTCCCAACAATTATTCATAATAGAACACAAGTTTGTTGCATGAGGTTCTGTGTTTCCTGGGATCTGAAGAGTTAATTCTTTGTTGATTCTGTGAGCCACCATAAATCATGTCTGTCAGTTTGTCTTTGATTAAGCTACTTGGGGCTGTTTTCTTTTTCTCAAAATCAAAAAGAAAAGAGAAGAAAAAGTAAAATCCCACCAGATTTCTTGGAAAAATAGATAACAAGTTAAGAGAAAAAGCAAGGCAAATCAATGCAGTTTTGCTATTTGGGGGTTCAGCCCCAAATCCTTTTTTCGTTTAAACATACCAGTTAGACTGTATGGAAATATTCTTCATTTCACATTGTTTGGCCTGAATGGCGGAGGAGACTGAAATTTTGCTCTGCCTATTTAACATTAAAACTCCAAATTTGTTGACTATTTGAGTCTTTCTTGGTTTGCTTCATGTATATGGTAATCATTTTCCTCCTTTCTCCTTTACTCTCAGTAGATCATCTTACTTCTTCCTCCTTCAAACATAAAAACATAACTGTATTCAATCCCATTTAAGAAAAGAATATTAACCACAACGGCAATAACAAAATCAATGGCCTTTCTCAATTCTACATCTCCCTTTAAGCATTTATGTATCTTTTGCCTCCCCTCATAATTAGACTTTTTTTAGATTTGCTAAGTACTCAGATGTTCTTCCTTCATCTCCCACTAAAGCCCCATTCATTCCTTGACAATCTGGATTGTGCTCTCAATATTCCATCCAATGCAATTTTAAATAATTGCAATATAACCTCTCTAAGCAAGGTAAACTATAATTTATTGTACAAATTAGAATAAGTTTTCAAAGTAAAAGGAAGCTTTATTAATAATTATTCTGGGAAATCAGCAGTCAATATTATCCTGGCTCAGGAAATGTGGTCACCCTTTTATCTCTAAGGTACTAAGTGTAATGAATATATTTCAATTCTCACCTCATATTATTTCAATTATATTCAAGTCTTTTGACATTTCTACTTCCTTAAAATAATATTTTGTCTTGGACTCCATTGAATAACATTAATTAGCCTAGTTTTTCTCACATGAAGTGCTTATTGAACTGGCATAGTTTGGATGCCTAGAGGCAGCTAAGAACAAAGAAAAAGGGCAGCACAGTTTACTGTGACCTGCATGGCTCAGTGACATTGTGAGAAGACACATAGCTGAAAGCTTCTCCCATGGAGGCAGGGAGAGAAGTGGAGTATACTTCAAAGGTTATGACTCATGGAATGGCAGTCAGACACCAGAGGGAACAAGAGAATACAGGATCCTGAAAATAAAACAAAACAAACTAAAAACACTAAATCCTTCTAATTAGGAATCAACAGGCACAAAAATTAAAGAAGACACATGCAGAGAAAAAATTAGAGAGGCTCCCAGAATCTTTAGCTGGGCAGATTGGTGAAGGCATTTTCTCATTGAATCCAGTCCGTAAGGAGTGGGAAGGGTAACTACTTCTTCAAACCAATGCAAAGCTACAAGGAAAAAGAAGAGTCAGGGAAATATGACCTAATCAGAGGAATAAAACAAATCTCTAGTAATTGACCCTAAAAGAACAGATATCCATGAATTACCTGACAAAGAATTAAAAATATTTGTTTTAAAGAAGCTCAGTGAGTTACAACAAAACACATATAGACAACTAAACAAAATCAGGAAAAATGATACATGAACAAAGGGAAAATATCAAAAAAGGTATAGAACATAAAAAAAAGAAAATAAGTTCTAGAGCTGAAGAGTGTAATAACTGAATAGTAAAATTCACTAGAGGGGTTCAACAGCAGACTTGAGGACAAAAACTTATCATTTGGGCAGCATTCTGAAAGGCTGGCATGTTGGAAGCACGTTCCACTCTTCTCCCTATGAGAGAAACAACAGGTTCTGCACCTTCCCCCAATCTTAGAGATATGCTGACTGCAACAATCTCTTGCCCCTTTCCTTTGTTCATGGTTGCCCTGAGGCATCAAAACTATGCTGGTGCTATCTGTGTTCTATATGAGGTGAGACAGAAACCAATCCCTCAGGCAGCATCCTGAAAGGGTGAATGTATTGGATACACACTCCACCTTCTCTCTTGCCCTAAGATAAAATCGAGAACCAAATAAATCATTCTCAGTACTGAGCAATGCCACTTGGGGGAAGGGTTGACATGGATAAAGTGAAATTGCTCTTCTTATCTGTTTCTTTATGGCTGTTTCTTATGGCTTTTCTCTATTTTGTGCTCTTCTGCAGTACTGCAACTTCTTTTAGATTCTGGACTTGTTTTGAAAGTATTTTGGTCTATGTATCATGGCTGACATCACTCCCAAAGTTGTTTAGCATTTTTTAAAAATCAATTAATCAAGGTAGTTCATTATGTTAGCAGACCAGAAATGAAAAACATTATACCTATAGAAAAAAAGTGAACCTTGGACTGCATCTCACACCTTGTATAAAAATTAAGTTAAATGGATTATAGACTTGAATATAAGAGCAGTAACTATAAAAGATATAGATAAAACATACTAAAAATCTTTATAAGCATAAGTTAGGCAATGATTTATTTGATAAGAAACAGCATAAACCACAAAACTTGAAAAAATCAATTAAGAGGGCCTTACTAATATTTAAAACTTTGCTTTTTAAAAGGCATTTTTAAGGGAAAGAAAAGGCAAGACAAAAATTGGTAGAAATTATTTGCAAAGAATATCTAAGAAAGTTACCATATCCAAAATAAAAACAGAACTCTTACATTTCAATAATGACTCAAAAAATTCAATAAGTAAAAATTCAAATGAATACTTTATTAAAGAAGAGGTATAAATGACGAAATATATCCAAATAGTTTATACTGTGTTAGCACTGCACAAAGAATGACAACAACACATTTTTGTAAGATTATGGAACAATTGAAACTCTCATACATTGTTGGTGAGAAAGCAAAATGGTGCAGCCACTCAGGAAAACAATTTGACAGTTTCTTATAAATTGAAACATACATACAATGTGACCCAACAATCCCACCCTAAGCTAGTTACTCAAGGTAAATAAAAACATATTTCTAAAGAAAAAATATGTGTGTACATGTTTATAACAGATTTTATAAAATGGAGACAAACCAAATGTTAATAAACTGTAGAAATGATATAACACATAGTGATATATCCATATAATGGATTACAGGCATGTCTCAGAGAAGTTGCAAGTATGGTTCCACACCACCCCATGTGAATATTGACATAAAGTGAGTCACACAAATTTTTTTGTTTCCTACTGCAAACAAAAGCTATGCTAATACTATACTGTAGTCTATTAAGTGTGCAATAGCATTATGTCTAAAAAATGTACATATTCTAATTAAAAATTCTTTATTGCTAAAAAATGCTAACAATCATCTGAATGTTCATGGAGTCAGAGTATTTTACTGGTGGGGCGTCTTGCCTCAAGGTGGATAGCTACTGACTGATAAGAGCGGTGACTGCTGAAGGTTGGGGTGGCTGTGGCAATTTCTTAAAATGAGACAACAGTGGAATTTGCTATGTTGATTAACTCTGCCTTTCACAAAAGATTCCTCTATAGCATGCGATGCTGTTTGATACCATTTTGCCCATAGTAGAACTTCTTTCAAAATTAGAATCAATCCTCTCAAGCCTTCATTAGAAGCAACTCCTCATTCATTCAAGTTTTATCATAAGATTGCAGCAATTAATTCACATCTTCAGACTCCACTTCTAATTCCAGTTCTCTTGATATATCTACCATATCTGTAGTTATCTTCTCCATTGAAGTCTTGAACTTCTCCAATTCATTTAAGAAAGATAAAATCAACTTCTTTCAAACTCCTGTTAATGTTAACATTTTGATCTTCTCCCATGAATCACAAAAGTTTTAATGGCATCTATAATGGTGAGTCCTTTCCAGAGAGTTTTCAATTTACTTTGCCCAAATCCATCAGAAGAATCACAATCTATGGAAGCTATAGCCTATGAAATGTATTTCTTAAATAATAATACTTGAAAGTCAAAATTACTCCTTAATCCATAGGCTGCAGAATAGAAATTGTGTTAGAAGGCATGGAAACAACATCCATTTCCTTGTACATCTCCTTCAGATCTCTTGGGTGACTAGGTGCATTGTCATTGAGCAGTAATACTTCTAAAGGAATTTTTTCTTTTGAGCAGTAGGTCTCAAAAGTGGGCTTACCATGATATAAACATATGTGCTGTCATCTAGGCTTTGTTTTTCTGTTTATAGAGCACAGGCAGAGTAGATTTAGCATAATTCTCAAGGGCCCTAGGATTTTCAGAATGGTAATTGAGCAGTAGCTTCAACCTTAAATTGCCAGCTTCATTAGCCCCAAACAAGATAGTCAGCCTGAGCTTTGAAGATTTAAAGCCAGGAATTGACTTCCTCTCTGTAACTATGAAAGTCCTAGATGGCAACTTTGTCCAATTAACAGCTTTTTTGTCTATATTGAAAATCTGTTCTTTAGTGTAGTTACCTTCATCAATTATCTTAGCTAGATCTTTTGGATAACTTATTGCAGCTTCTATATCAGTACTTGTTGCTTCACCTTGTACTTACATGTTGTGGAGATGGCTTATTTCCTTAAACCTCATGAACCAACCTCAGTTAGCTTCAGACTTCTGCAGTTTCCTCACTTCTCTTAGCCTTCATTGAAGTGAACAGACTTTAGAACCTTTCTCTGAACTAGTCTTTGGCTTAAGGAAATGTTGTGACTCCTGTGATCTATTCAGACTGCTAAAACTTTCTTCATATGCACAATAAAGCTGTTTCACTCCTCTTAGTCTTCATGTGTTCACTTGAGTATCATTTTTAATTTCCTTCAAAATCTTTTCCTTTGCATTCACAACCTGGCTGACTGGTTGGCACAAGAAGACTAGCTTTCGGCCTATTTTGACTTTTGACATGCGAAAGTTTAATCATTTCTAGTTTTTTATTTAAGGTGTGAAATGTGGGACTCTTCATTTCACTTGAGCACTTAAAGGCCACTGTAGGGTTATTAATTGGCCTAATTTGAATATTGTGTCTTAGGGAATAGGAGGTCGAGAAGAGGGAGAGAGACAGGGATTGGCCAGTTAGGGGAGCAGTCAGACCACATGCAACATTTACTGATTAAGTTTGCCATATTATATGGGCACGGTTCATGGCACTGAAAAACAATTTTTATAGTAGCATTAAACAGCACAGATCAGAGATCACCATAACGATATAATAATCATGAAAAATTTTGAAATACTGCAAGAATTACCAAAATGTGACACAGAGACACGAAGTGAGCACATGCTGTGGGAAAAGCAGCATTCCTGTAGACTTGCTTGATGCAGAGCTACCATAAACCTTCAATTTGTAAAAAAAAAAAAAAAAAAAAAAAAATACAATATCTATGGAGTTCAATAAAGAGCAATAAAACAAGGTATGCTTATATTATCTAGGAATAAAAAGGATGAAATTACTGCTATGTATGCTAACAAGAGTGAATCTCAAAAGTATTATACTAAGTGAAGCAAGCCATATGCAAAAGTCTGTTGTTGGGAGACAATTCGCAATGGCATTTCTACATATTGTGACAGCTTTCGTTGAAGACCCTCTTTTCAAGGATGTTTGTTATGCAAAGCTCTCAGGAGAAAGAGATAGTATCTTCCTTGGAAGGAAGAGATCTGTTTACTAAGCACTGTAATAAAGATATTGTCTCACACACAAAGCAAAGGTTGGGCAGGCTCACTAATAGCCCATTTAAAATACTGGAGGTAGGCTAAGCTCAGGGTTCCTCAGCTTTACACAGAACCACTGATGCGTAGCACCCTCCTGGGTCTGCCTTTGTACCACCCACATGAGACTTGAAGGAACGAGGTGAATGGACAAGAACATGAACCTTATATTGCCTGCTGTACTATGTGTAATAAACTTTCAAAATCCAATTGGGACACTCTGCTAACCGGTTAAATTTATGAGCATACGGCAAGCCAATGTAGCAGCTTCAACCACTGTGCTGATGCTGCTTAGGAACTGTTTGACAATTACATCATGTAATATTGCATTTATATGAAATTCTAGAAAACGAAAAAACTGTAGTGACAGAACCTGATCAGAATTTGCTAGGGGCCGGATGTAGGGGTGAGGGAAAAATTCAGGTTCCCAACCACTGAGCTCCCCAACCCCCCGGCTGCAGACCTGTGTACTGGTCTGGTGCCTGTTAGGGATCCGCTACAGAGCTCCCCTACCAGCGCCCCTCACCCTCACCCCCACCCCCACGCCCAACATCTCCACCTCTGGAAAAATTACCATCCATGAAACTATGAAACTTAGGAAATGGGGGTGCGGGCAAGGGCACAGCAGGAGGTGAGTTGGGCGGGGGAGCAAAGCTGCATCTGTATTTACAGCCTCTGGACACTCTCCCCATCACTCACTGGCATTTCTG
Organism: Cheirogaleus medius; assembly: GCA_008086735.1. NCBI lineage: Eukaryota > Metazoa > Chordata > Mammalia > Primates > Cheirogaleidae > Cheirogaleus > Cheirogaleus medius. The sequence continues at coordinate 30,979,710 of VBSM01000272.1, forward strand.
CTTGAGCTCCTCCTCCCACCACCGCCAACCCAACCCCGTCCGTGGAAAAATTGTCTTCCATGAAACCGGTCCCTGCTGCCAAAAAGGTTGGAGACTGCTGCACTACCACTTAACAGAAACACTGTACTAACCTGGAGTGCTCAGAAAAATTGTTACAGAGTAGACTATCAGGTAGCAAGATAACTAGTGGGCCCAGAAAAAGTGCCAAGCACTTCCTTGGGTGTCTCAGCAGTTTCCTGCCCTGAAATAGCCAAATCAAACCAGCCCTGACTGCTGTAGAGCTGCTTTTGGTTGTTTGATTTGGCTAGAAGAAATTCCTGTGCCACCCGGAGCAAGTGCCCTTATGATTAACCTCTAATAAACTCATCTAAGGTACCAAACTGGACTTATCTGAGTCATTCTTTGGTCTCCAGGATCCATCTCAGTTAAGGCGGCAGTTTTTCTGTACTGTCCTGGGCTTTTCCCTAAACAAGGGATAAGGATTTTATTGCACAATGGGCAAGGGAAACTTTCGAGGTGATGTGCATGTTTTATATCTTGATTGTAGTGATGGCTACATGATTGTTTAAATTTTTCAGACCTCATTAAATTGTATATTTAAGATTAGTGAATTTTATTACATGTAAAATTTAATTCTATACAGTTAATTAAAACCATCAACCAAGAGTTTGAAAGGAAGAACAGAAAAGCAGAGGGAAAAAAAAATGATGGAGGACTAAACTGCTGTAGTGAAAGGACAGTCACTTTAAGGTCCCACAGATTTTCCAGCAAAATGAATGAACACTTTGTCATTGCCGAAATACTGTAAAATTTTAAAGCACCAAGTTTAGATCATTCTAAAAATTCTATAAAGTAAAGCAAAATAAAACAAAATTTTAAGAAGTCAAATTATACCAGGTTTTCTACAAAGGAAGGAGCACTAAAGTAACATCAAACTTATCAATGATAATCTTCCCGGTTTTAAGGAAAAATGATTTAATGTTATAATTCTATGACCCATTAACTCTTAGCATGTCCCCTGTGCTGCCAAATATATTTTGGGCTTGCTTACATTTCTAGTTTTCTGTGTTCTAGTCTCATTGGCCTTCTGTCATAACCCTGAACTTTCCCAACAACTTCCTGGCACAATGCTTTCCACATACCATTCCCAATACTGGGATGCAGGCTAACTAGCAAATAGAGAAGATGAGAGCTCCTGCTAACTAGCAAATAGAGAAGTTATAGTTAAATTCTTACTTTTTCATGAAATCGTGCCAGGACACATTAACTATCCCCATTGTTTGTTCTCATAGCAACGTGTACTTTTCCGTCACAAATTATTTCCATTGTAGTTGTTATTTTGCACTTTTTTGTAATTAATTCCCCCACTAGAATGTAGGTTTCATTATGTGGTATCAATTTCTTATTTACTCCTCATTTTATTCTACATGCCTCATGGATCTGGCACTAAGTAGGCGTTCAATATATATTTGTTTGATGAATGGTCAAAAGAAACAAAAGCACATAGAAAAAAATTCTTGGAGCAGTCTGGGTTGTCTTACTATCCCCCACCCAATGAAGAGAAGAGAAAGAAAGCAACATGCCTCAATGTGCTTGAACACTAAAGCGTGGGGAAAGCTCTATCCTATACGGTCAGTAAAGTGTCAGTTAGATTAAGCATTACAGTAGTGTTCCTCTTCAAGGGAGAGGTGGAGAGAGGTAAAGGGTAAGAGAGAGAGGAGTATCTATTTTTTCACCAGTATCACTTCCATCCTTAGAGTTAGATGACTCTGCACCTTTTCCTTGGAAACCACTTCATTTTCTACTTTAAGAAACCTGTGGAAAGCTCTTGTCCAGAAATGTACTGTTCCTATTCTATTTATTGCTATGAATTTTCACCTTCTTCTAACTTGTTTTCATCATTTTAATGGGGTCTTAAAATAGTAAGGAGAAAAATGTTATGTTTAATCTTCCATCCCAAAATGAAAGATCTCCATGAATTCTAAATTCCAATGGTTAGTTTTGAATTTCTTTACAAAGAAAATACCAATTTTTATTGCAACTGAGAGTGAATAAAAATGTTTTATTTTTTCTCATACCTGACAATGAATAAAAAATTATGGAAGGGGAGAGATTTTACAAGGATACTAAAAAGCACACAAGTATTAGATTAGAAGAAGAACATTACAAATAAGGGATTCTAAAGAAAAGATCACCTGTGCATAATTCTTGGGTAACAAAATCTGAAAAAATATTAGGACTTGAGGCAAATATGAAGGAAATAGCTTTGAAACTATGAACTATTTTCAAATTTTGCAAAGGCAAATTAATTATTTGCAGGAAAGACAACTAAATCTATTTATTAATATCTCTCTATATCATTGCTTCAATTTCTCTAATATGAAATTATTTGGATTATCCAAGATAAAATAGTCAGCAGGCGTTTTGATCGGAATTAAAGTAAGCACAAAACATACTGGCTCTATTTGTTTGGTCAGTGCAACTAAATTTATGATGTATGTAATGTCATTAGCTTATTTTCAAAGTAGAATTCTCATTTCGTTCAGTTACCTAGGTATTCCTTTGCTAGAGATCTTTGAAGAAATTTTTACCTTTGGTCACACTGATCATAAATTTATATAAGAACAGGGAGTGATTGGTAATAAGCTGAATAAGAAATCAAATTCAAAAAGACTGGAATAAAAAAGTAAAATGAGTCAAAAATTCAACTGCGCAGGTAAAAGTTACTAGCTTAGTGTCACTATACCTGCAAAAAAAAATTTATCTAGTGGTGTTAGTCGAATTTTTCTATAAGAGCAAATGTGATAAGTCTGTCAAAATGTGTTAATTCAATCTTATACTGTATTCATAGAAGTATAATGCAGGGCAAGAGAGGGTGGTGGTCCACCTATTTTTCATAACAGAGCAAATAGAATGTTTTATTCAGCACTGTGCACCTATTTAAAAAAGAACACCAGTAAATCAGACTTTATCCAAAGAAACTTGATCAGAATGTTGAGATGTGAAGGAGGCATATTGTTTTCCAGCTAAAGGTAGAGATCTAAAGACACATTATAGTATTTGATATCTATTTTGTATTCCCAAAAATGGAAGAAAAGAAATGAATCACAAAACAAAAGTAAAAGGGAAAATTACTTAGGCTGGAAGAGGATCCTTGAATGGGCCAGAAACCATGAGAAATTCGAGAAATCCAGGAGTGCATAGAGAAGAGCGATATCAAAAAATGTGGTTACTGTGGCCCCGACTAAGAGTAAACAGAGCTGGAGGAGAGGCAAGAATAACTACGGGGGTGAAAATTGGGAATCAACTGCAGTGGCCTCCAGGCAGATCATCATCTACACACAACTGCATTTTTCCATGTAGTCTAATTGAGAGATGTGCCTGTGTGTAAGCAGTGGAAGAAGCATGTTCTTTCAGAGAGACAGAAGATTTCTCTGGAGGATTGGCCATACCAGGGACACATGGGTAATACCCAGAAAATCAAGGTGGTCTACACCTCCGTACCTTGGCATTTTGCCATTCTTACAAACCCACCTTTTCGTTCACCCTGCCTCCCCAGTCCATATGTATTAATTATTAGAGGCAGCAGGGTTTAAAAGAAAATACCAACTACCAAAAGTATTGGAATGAGAAATATATTTTAAAATTTGCGAGTTTTATGAGGATATTGCAGTCATAAAATTCAGATGTATCCTTTAGTATGAACATTTTAGCAGCTTAGATTTTAATAATCCCACACTATCATCTGACCTAAAGGAAAAGAATAAAAGAAAGTATGCCCAAATTGTAGTTTAGTTAGACTTCAAGAAAGTTTAGAAGCTCCAAATTACATGTAGGTGACCAAAGTCAGAGGCTGGCAGGAAGCCTACGCAACAGGTTGAAATGGTACTGGGAGGAAAAGGAGACTGCAAAGGGAGCTAATCAGTGAAAGGTCTCAGAAATGTCTGAAAAATATTTACACTCATAAGAGTAGGAAGACCCATTTTAAGAGGTAAGTTCTGTGAGCTTAGCCAAGATGGGACAGTTTAAGCACTGAAGAGGATGAAAGAGAAGGTATAGAGATGACTCAGGGGGCCTAGAGGAGGTAGATTTCAGAAAACATCAGAAAAATGTGACAAGATGTGGGTCACTTGTTGATGGCAGCCTGTGAGAAAATCAAGAAAGAAAAGCACTGGAGGGATAAGCCCTTCTGAACCACGACAGGTTCTGAGAATCAGAGTGGGTATACACATTGGTGCCATGTTATCAGAAAGAAACTGTCCATTAATATAGATGGTTAGCAGGGAGACCTGGAGCTTAAAGTCTCCCTGCTTCTTTCAAGAATGCATCTGCTAAGAATTCAAGAGAGTCTAACTGATGTATTTACAAGAATAAAAAGGAATATGCACACAAAGACACTATAATTAAAAAGAAGGGAAAAGAAAAAAAAACACTACACTTTTCCAACAGATTATGAAAATTTTGTAGAAAACAACCCATGTTCTCTATCTATGGGCTGATCCATTGATCAATCTATAATCCTTGTCCCAGGACCAACACCGAGAGAGGGAGAAGAGGAACAAAGATAGAGGACAGAAGACCAGGAGATACCACAAAATTTCCTCCCCTCTCCTCCATGTTATTGGAGCCAAATGCTTATGGCCTGGGGGAGAGGAGAAAATCTTTGAGTCAAATATAAGATTGAAATTTTTAAAAGTTGAAAACAAAGTCTTGACTGAAATGAGATTGTTTTAATAAAAGTAAAAGAAATGAAGTCATACATAGATGTTCTCTAGGAAGCCTCTAAGCCAGCTGTTGATAGGGATATGACAGAGTACAGTGACAGGAAGTAATTGCAAAAGTAAATATCTTACTTTAATCAAATTGGCCCATGACCTCATTTGATTTTTACAACATGAAGGCAGGTATTGATATCTCCACTTTATAGTTGAGATATCTTGGACTCAGAAAAATTAAGCTTGTTTACAAGTAATCTGGGTGATATGCAAACAGATTCTCCAAGTTCAAATGTCGTGCTATTTTACTATTCATGCGCCTTGAAGAGTACTTAGAATCAACATGGCCCATTCGTGTCCTTTATCTACGAACATAATAAACTTCTATCATGTTTTGACATTTCAAAATCCTCTCTGTACCTTAATGTTGATTTTAAATATTACCTCTTTTCTGAAAACTTCAGTTACCCAGTTAGAACTAATCTCCCCCTATAGAATTGATTTCTTCCTCTCCAGTTATCTCACAGAATTTTATAAGACTTTTGTTCTAGCCTTCATGTGTTATTGTATTTGTGTCTGTTCTGTTCCCATTAGATAGCAAGCTTCTTAGGAATAAAGTCTTAGTGCAGTAATTCTTTATGTTGCTTATAAAGCACGTAGTATATTATTTTATACCTAGTAAGCATTCAAATTTGTTTAAATTATATTATTCATGCAACATTTTAAGTATCTTGAAGAATGAGGCTATTGAGTGACTAATCCTGGTTTGACCCACAGAGTCCTATAGAGATAGTTGTTCAGTAATTATTTATTTGAAAGAATGAATGAGTATTAAGTGTTAAGGAATATTAAAATTAGTGAAAGAATATAAATATTAATATAAAAAAGCATGGAATAAACTATGTAGACTTGTAGACAAACTTGAGAACTGCTCACTCATTCTCTAGCATGAATTGGACATTGTCTTAAAGTGGACCCACAGGATGACTGCACAAAGTCATCCTGTTTGTTATTCCTTGAAAGGGTTACTTTTACACATCAACTTGACTGGATCATGGGGCATCCAGATATTTGATTATATATTACTTTATGTATCTGTAAGCATGTTTCTGGGTGAGATTAACATTTGCATTGTAGACTGAATAAAGCAGAGTGCCCTCCCCAGTGTGGGTGGACCTCATCCAGTCCCTTGGAAGCCTGAATAGAATAGAATTACAAAGGCTAAGAGAGCATTCTCTCCCTGCTGGACTGTCTTTGAGCTGGGACACTGGCCTTCTGTCTTAGGACTTGGACTTAGACTGGAACTTATTACTACTTGCTGTCTTTGGTGTCCAGCTTGATGACAGCCAGTTTTGGGACTTCTCAGTCTCCATAACCACATGAGCCAGTTCCTGAGGATAAATCCCTTTGTCTCTTACTATATGTATATATAGAAAACCAGATAGGGTTTCTAGAGAAACAGAACAGATATGTGTGTGTGTGTGTGTGTGTGTGTGTGTATATATATATGTTCACATACTGTATATAAAACTCACACACTGACTCTCACTGCTCAGGCTCTCAAAAGGCTACAAAAACGCATAAACCAGGCCTGCAGTCTAATTTGAGCTCAGAGTCTTCTTCCAAGCCTCTGTGGTTATTGGTAGAACTCACTTTCTTAGAGCTGAATAATTCATAGTCGCTTGCTTTTTCAAGGCCAGCAGGAAAATGTCTCTGATGCCAAGGAAAGGCTCACTGATCTTTTAAAAAGGCTCATCTGATTTGGTAAGGACCACTAAGGATAATCTTCCTTTTAATTAAATCAATAGAAAACTGATTAGGGGTCCTAATTACATCTGTAAAATCCCTTCACCGTTGCCATATCATGTAATCAAATCATTGGGGTGACTTTCGTCTTGTTCCAGGTAGTGCCTACATTCAAAGAAACATCTCTCTCTCTCTCTCTATATATATATATATATAGAGAGAGAGAGAGAGAGAGGTTGGTAATATTTTGGGCCATCTTAGAATTTTGCTTATTTAACCCTATTGTTTTAGATCCTCTCTGATATGTCCTGTGAATCTTCTTTGCTTTTAGTGTCAGAAGACTCACTGATATTAAAATTTTAGAAAGCCTGAGAGTTTCAAAAATAAAAAGCTTCATTTTATTTTTTGAAGTTTGAGATCCTTACAAGTGTCTAGAATGGAACTTGAAATATAAGAATATATAGGAAATAAAATAAAACTCTGTAAAAGACTGAAACAAAAAAAATCTTTCCTTCTTACTATTTATTAGAGCAAAATGTGTTTCTATGATCTATGTAAAGTGGGTTCAAGATGTTCTCCTTTGGAATGGGCTACAAATATGCCAGTGCTTTCTAATGAAGCCTCAGGGTTTCATCAAGATGACATACTCTCAAATCCCTGTGAATCCACCTCTTCCTGTTTTTTTTTTTTTATCCCCTTTGGATATACAGTACAGAATACATTTAATATATCCTGTCAAATTAATTCTCATTTTAAAATGTAAAGGGGTGGTTAACACATTAAAAATAAGTATTTATTCTTTCATTCTTTATAATGTTGAACAAAAAGAAATTGTGTAATATATAGGTTTCTATCTCACAATGAACACTGTTCACATTTCTTAAGACAAAGAGAGATAGAAAAAGAGAGAGACAGATGATTTTACAGGGTACTCAGGTTGCCAAGCATATAATAAAAACCATCACCATGACCTCTACTTTGTTGATGACAGTAACTTTCATGGCATGTAGTGCTTTGTATCATATAATAATGTTTATGAGGAACTATAGTTGTTACAATTACTAGGGAAAGCTAAATATTTCCCATCCTAAGCTTCTGCTTTCAACAATACCCTGTATGACATACATTCTCAATTCCAGAGTAAAATAATCATTTCAGCAATCGACTTAATGCAGGGATAAGGCAGAAAAGGAAGGTTGAGAGGACCCGAGCACAGCCATTTTGACAGATACCAGATTCTAAACAACCTGAACAAGGAAGTCACCAGCAAGTTGATGGCCTGTGACCCCTCGAAGAAGAATGAATACTAAACCGGATGCCTTACAAACTGTGCTTACCTTACCGTGATAGATGTTTATGATTAACCTTTATTCCTTGACAACAAGACTGGTCACACAGGACTGTTTTCCAACAGGGTTTTTTCACATTTATTACCATTGCCCTATAAGGCATGCCTCCTACCCCTACTCTGTCTGTGGAGTGGGATCTATTGTCTGTCTCTGTCTCAATAAGATTTCTGTCACTAGTTGGCTTGCACTTGAATTCTTTCCCCTGTGAAGCCAAGAAACCACTTGGTGAGTTTGGGGGACTTTCCTCCCTTCACTGGGACACCCCCTGCATCGGTCTCTTAATTTAATTCTTTTAAATAAAAATGTGAAAAACTATGCAAAAGAGACTGGGTCATATCATCTCCAGAACAGTTTATGCTGAAAAGTTGAATTAGCTTTGCTTTCTTGGCCTGGCCTCTCCTTTCCATCCCTCCCTACTATACCCCAAATATAAATAGCTACAAACGGCATATGAGATCTTATTCAGAGTAAATTCAATCCTTTGGCTCTAGTTTCTCTGTCAGCATTTGTGACCACAGTGAATTTCCCCCTAGCTCACTGCTGATCAAGGACCCTACAGAACTTTCAAGAAATTAGGGTGAGATGATTAGTTAAAACTAACTGATACTAATGGATTTTGAATTATAAATTACTTATAGGATTTGGTATGACTGCTGAAGAAAAATAAAAGATAAAAAGATGGACAAAAAGGGAAAGAAATGGAGGGAATAAAGAAGAATGTATTGAAAAAATTGAAAAATATCATATTGAATTGATCATATTCACTCACTATTTTCTCATGGACTAACTCACTAGGAATAACATTTATAGTATTACACAGGACTATATCCATGGAGAAAACTCTCAGTTCTTTCTCCAATTCACAGTTACTTGTATATTATAATCTTTCTACACAGTAACAGTCAGGAATCCAAGCAATCTATCATTTGATCAAAACAAGCATGAATCATTTATTCATAATTTATTCATAATTATTTATTCATAATCATTTATTCATAATTTACCATTCCTAGCTTGATTCATTGATTCATCTCCAGATAGGACAAGGTCAATACCAAAAAATAATGATTAAACTTCTAGCCCTTAGGAGAGAACAGCTTCATCTTCACATCTGACCTCATGAATCTTGACACTGGAAGTACTATAAGAACAGAAATAGCCCTTATAGATCACCCTTCAAATGGAATATCTGTGTAAGAATGAAATAGAGAGTGGAAGAATTAATGATGAAAAACTATAATGGGTGTGTTACAGCTATCCTGATCCTCACAATGGGACAATCTTATTCATCTAACATGAAATTACTTATTCTTATCAGTATCTATTTTTAATATTTTTTCCACTTTAATTCATGGCTTTTGCAGCTTTATTTCTTTCTACTCTCTTATTCTGTGGCATCCCAATTTTTCACATACCTTCATCTCATTCATGTAATGATGTTTCCATGAATTAGATAAAGTGGGGGGTGAGAAAATGGTAGCACCTTTTAAATCTCCCCTTATGATGCCTCAACAAACTAGAAGCAGATAAGCAGTAATAATAGGTTTCCAACCCTGACTACCAGGGTTGGGGCACTCTTTGGCTTTCTTAATTTTTTTCCTGATTCCCTACCTAACTTTTGCACTTATATCAAACATGGAGATATAAACAGAGTAAACTTGAATACTACCTTAGTCAGCTTGGGCTGCTATAGCAAAATACCATAGATTCGGTGACTTTGTTGTTTACAGTCATTTTACAGTTCTGGAGGCTGGGAAGTTCAAAGTCAAGATGCTGGCCAGTTTGGTTCCTGGTGAGGGCCCTCTTCCTAGTTTGCAGACAACAGTCTTCTCACTATGTCCTCACAGGGTGGAGAGAGAGGGAACTCTGTTCTCTCTTCTTCTTATAAGGACACTAACCCTATCATGGGGGAGGGGGTGTCCAACTGCATGACTTCATCTAAACATAATTACTTCCCAAAGGCTTCACCTCTAAATGCCATCTCCTCAGGGGTTATGGTTTCAATATATAAATTTTGAAGGGATACAAATAATTCTCTAGCACATACCACAGTCATATCGCACAGGTATTGCATTAAGTGTAGAAAATATTCCCACGAATACATCTGGCAATTTGTTTTCTGTTAAAAAGTGTTGGTGGCTGAATTGATTTTTCACAGAGTTCTAGATAATTTCCAAATTTTTTAACATAAGAACACAAGATAGTTTTACTACTTGACTCGAATTTACTTAATTTTTATACTCTCCTCACCTCTATTACTCTATTCTCTAGCCACAATGTGTTTTTTTGTTTTTTTTTGTTTTTTTGAGACAGAGTCTCACTTTGTTGCCCAGGCTAGAGTGAGTGCCCTGGTGTCAGCCTAGCTCACAGCAACCTCAATCTCCTGGGCTCAAGCGATCCTACTGCCTCAGCCTCCCGAGTAGCTGGGACTACAGGCATGTGCCACCATGCCCGGCTAATTTTTTCTGTATATATTTTTAGTTGGTCAATTAATGTCTTTCTATTTTTAGTAGAGACAGGGTCTCACTCAGGCTGGTTTCGAACTCCTGACCTTGAGCGATCCGCCCGCCTCGGCCTGCCAGAGTGCTAGGATTACAGGCGTGAGCCACCACGCCCGGCCACAATGTGTTTTTTTCACTACACTCAAAATGTCTGATCTTTTCTATGCCTTTGCACATACCATTCCTTCTACTCAAGATGTCCTTCCACCCCTTTTCATTGATATAAACCCTTATTCATCCTTCAGGACCCAGTCCCATTGAAATTATTCCAGATCTTTCCTTTCTCTTAATAGAGTTAATTACTCCCTTCTCCAGTTCTATCCCATTCTGTTCATACTTCCATTACAACACTAAAGCCATGAGTTTTGCTGTTACTTGGCTTTGTACCTATCTTTCATAATTAGATTATGATTCCCTTGAGGGCAGGGGTAATTTCTAAAAAGAAACCTTTGAATTTGGCAAACTCATAAATGTGCCTGCTACACATTAATGCTCAATATAGAAAGAAAAAAAAGGAAGGAAGGAAGGAAGGAAGGAGAGAAGGAAGGACATAAAACCATTGACTTAGGCCACACAGGGAAGTATGAGACCAGTTGTTTCACCGTACTCCTTGGCCCTGGAAACACCTGCTTCTTCTTTCAAACAATCTCCCCCTTCCTAGTCTGTTCTGTTTTGCCTGTTTGTGCTACTTCAGCCTTGCAAACCTGCTAGTTAGTTATAGCCCTCCCTTTCTGCCTGTTTCAAGGATCCTGACACTCTAAAGCAGTGTTTCCCAAACTTGCTTAATCATAAAGCTCAACTAGGGTGCTTAGTAAAAATACAAAGTTTTAAGAGCAACCTCAAACCTATGAATATGAAACTGCAGGAAATGAGCTCAGTAATCTGCATTTTAAACATGTTCCTCAGATGATTTTGAAGAAGGTAAATGAAAACAACATGAATAGAGGGTAAAGCAGGGATGTTTCAGCTATTTGGGGACAACTGCTTCATACAGTGGCCACTCCTCTTATCTTAGGACCTTGTTAAGTAACAGTTCAACTTCCCCAGATGTGGGAAGAAGCCTCTCACTTGAATGTCTTTCCTGGAGCTGTTTCTTTGGGCTTTTAGGGAAATGATAAATCCCTTCAATGGACTCTCTGATACTCCACACTACTTCCCCCATGCACAAGTCACTGCACAAGCTTCATCCTGCTGATTCTCTGCCTATATGCTTTCTGAATTTCTGGTTCACAGGTGCTGCAGAAGCAGCCACTGCTAAATCCTTGAACAGCTCTGGGTATTGGCAGTCTGCAAACTGACTCTGATGAGGTGTGACAGCTCATGCTCTGTGGGTTTATCCTTAATCAGACTAGACCCTGAGGATGTATGGATTCCCTGTGGAAAGTACAGATTGAGTGTCACTCAGGGTTTAAAATGAGAATGAAGACTCAGTGCTTATCATAGATCCTGGCACAGAGAAAGCACTCAACGAATATTATCAATTAGTGATATTTCTGTTGTTCAATGGACAGCATATATTATTCTTCTTCCTCCAACCCAAGGAAACCTAAACTAGACAAATTTATAAATTTAATTCTTGGAAATATAAAAATAAGCTAGTTAGGCTACTTAAATTAGTTTTGATTAATTACAATATTATTGATGTGTAGATATTTTATATAGAATGCCAAAACTCAATGTGCTTAGTTGACAATATTAAAATCACAAGGGTCATAAACTTGCTTTGATGATCCAATAGTCATATTAATGCTTTTAAGAACACTTTTATGAATACTAAATATTACTGCTTGTATTAGTTAACTATTATTGTATAACAAACCACTCCATAACTGAGTAGCTTAAAACAATCACCATTTATTTCTCATGTATCTGTGAGTTGGCTGGATGGTCTTAGTTAGGCTGAACTTGGCTGGGCTCATTCATGTATTTGTGGTCAACTGGAGGGTCACTGGGAGATAGTTTAGCTGCTCTAGTATTGTCTCAGCTGGCATGGCTTGTCTCATCCTATAGGAGGCTGTCCCAGGTTTGTTAAAATGGTGGTCTTGGGACTCCAAGGGAGAAAAGATGCACTCAAGGTTTCTTAACCTAGGTATGGAGCTAATACAATGTTATTTTTGCCACATTTTATGTATCAAAACAAGTTACAAATTTAGCTTAAACATAAGGGATGAAAAATGTACTTCATCTTTTTATGGTCATTGCTAAAAAGTTTTATTGCAAAGAATACCATAAGACTATTATTTGGGATTGTCAATGTAATCAATCTGTCATGTTAATCATTGTGGCAAAATACCTCACTTTTTGAGTTTTCTGGAATTTATACTAAAAAAAAGTTAGATTCTGTGCTAAGGTTAAAATCATGTAGTTTGACATTATTATCACCCATTTGTTTATAGGGAAGCCATGAAAACTTTCAAACAATCATTTGTGCATCTTTAAAACAGTGATAGTATAAATCTCATATGGTTATTATTATTATATATCAGTTAAGCATCCACCATTGTGCTTCTTCAGGACAGCTATTTTGAATTCTTTGTCTGAAAGGTCATCTATCTCCCCTACTCTGGGATTGGTGATGGGTACCTTATTTACTTTATTTGATGAGGTCATGTTTTCCTGGATGTTCTTGATGCTTGCAGATGTTCATCAATGCCTGGGCATTGAAGAGTTAGGTATTTATTTTAATCTTCACAGTCTGGGCTTGTTTGAAGTCCTTTTGAGAAGGCTTTCCAGATATTCAAACAGAATTGAGTGTTGTGATCCAAATCTTTGGTCACTGCAGCCATATCAGTACTGGAGGTGCTGAAACCCCAGTGATGCTATGACTCTTGCAGACTCCTGGTGGTAGCACGTTGGTGGACTTGGGTAAGATATGGGAGAATTTCCCATATTACCAGGCATATTCTCTTATGCTCTTCCTTCACTCTCTATGCTGGGATGCTGGAGTTGGGGGAAGAGTATTGTGGGCACTCCATCATTGCCACTGCAGCTGGACTGTGCCAGGTCACACCTGAAGCCAGCCCAGTCTCACCCAAAGTGGTGACTGCTACCTGGCTACCTCTGACGTTTATTCAAAGCCCAAGGGCTCCTTAGTTGGCAGGTGGTGAATCCTGCTAAGACTGGACCCTTCCCTTTAGGGCAGTGGGTTTTCTTGTGACCCAGTGTAGGTCTAGAAATGCCACCCAGGAAATAATTCCTGGAATCAGGGGCTTCAGGAGTCTGTTTGATACTTTATTTTACTGTGACTGAGCTGGTTTCCAAGTTGCAAAACAAAGTCCTCTAAACGCTTCCCCTTCTTTTTCTTGAGAGGAAGAAGAACCTCCCTGAGCTACACTGCCTGGAGTTGGGGAAGGGGTGACATAGGCACTAGCTTGGCTGCCATCACGGGTATCTCACCGGCTCACCTGTACCCCAAGTCCACGGGGCCAGCACAGCCATATGGCCACAGGACTTGTCCAGGGAGTGCAGCCTATGTGGCCTGACTGCCTTATGAATTTATTCTAGTCCCCAGGCCGCTTTTTGTCAGTTGGTGCTGAGGCTAGCCAGAATTTCGGTTTCGAGGCAGAGGGTTTCCCTCTGGCTAGGCTGGTATAAATGCTCCCTCGATGTAATCCTAGCAGTTTGGGAGGCTGAGGCGGGAGGATCGCTCAAGGTCAGGAGTTCGAAACCAGCCTGAGCAAGAGCGAGACCCTGTCTCTACTAAAAAATAGAAAGAAATTAATTGGTCAACTAAAAATATATAGAAAAAATTAGCCGAGCATGGTGGCACATGCCAGTAGTCCCAGCTACTCGGGAGGCTGAGGCAGAAGGATTGCTCGAGCCCAGGAATTTGAGGTTGCTGTGAGCTAGGCTGATGCCATGGCACTCTAGCCCGGGTAACAGAATGAGACTCTGTATCAAAAAAAAAAAAAATGCTCCCTTGATGGGTGCTGGCAGAGTTCTGCCATGTGCTGTGTTCCTGTGATAGCGTGGCCCCAATTTCCAATGCACAGTCTCACAATCACTTCACTCTTCCTACCTGGGCACACAGATTCTCTTCATAACATCGTGCTGGTGCAGCATTGCTGGGGCATGGGGAAGGGGTGATGTTGGCAATGCAACACTGCCTTTTCTGCTCTCTCCAGTGCCTCTTTCATTGATATAATGTTACAACCAGGTACTGTGATCACTCACCTGATTTTTGGTTCTTCTGAAGGTGCTTTCTTGCATGGATAGTTTTTGAATGTGGTGTTCTTAGGGAGAAATAATCTCTGGAGGTTTCTATTCAGCCATCTGCCTCTACCCCCTTCAGCACCTACTATTGTGCCTGACAAAATGAAAGTGTGTGTGTGTGTGCGCTCGTGTATAAGGGGTTGTTGTTTACATTAGATTTCTTTATAACATTTAGTAACTAGTCTCTCAAATTCTTTCTTTATTTTCCTCTACATATCATCATTATACTGTTTTTTTCATGATATTAAAGATATTTGGCAATCTTCTTCAATAACATTCATTCTCTAAAACATAAAATTTCCAACCAACACTTCATCCTGACTGATGAGTAAGCATTTTGTTGTTTTTGTCAATGGGACTTTGTGTTTTTAAAAAACAGAAACTATCTCTGGCCCATTTAAACAGAAAAGAAATTTATTCAAAGAATATCAAAATACAGAACTGACAAAATTGTTGCAGAATCAAAGTCAGAAAATAAGTAGAAAATAAAGGCAGAAATATACAGCAAAATCACATCAGAAACAATGTCTAATAACATTGATTAAACTCAAAGGCTCTTGACTACATTGTGGATGCTTGTGAATAATTTTTTACTTTCCTCTGAGCCTCTTGTCAAATGCTCAAGATTCAAAGTCCTATGTAGAAGTATCTGACTGACTGAGCCTAGGTCAAAAAGCCCCATTGCAGCTACCAGAGAATTGGAAGAGGGACAGTCTGCCCCCTTCTGATTTCCAGAAAGCCTAAACCTGCCTTTAAACTTTCTTGGTATCTCAATCAAATAAGAAGGATGTTTGGATGCTGGGAAGATTAAAATAAATACCTACTGTAATCTGCTGTTTTTGTTGCTCAATATCTATAATACCTTTCATCTACATTATAATTCAAAAAAGAATTCTATATTCCAGCATACTATAATCATATCTTATTTATATTAATATTTATACTCTTCCCAAAGGAAGATTCCTGATGGTTCGTCCAGTTTAATCTCCATTCTTTCCCTACATCTGTTATGATCCCACCTCAATATTCTGAAGCCTGGGGGTGTGTGTGTTGGGTGGAGAACTGTGAAACTAACCACTGTCAACCTTCTATAGTGGTAGAGAAGAAGAGAAAAGTAAAATTACCTATATAAATAAATGCAAATATGCATATTTTAGTAAGAAAGAAAATATAGTTATGTGCTATAGTTTTATTTTATATATTTATGTCATAGTAAAATTGATTATAAATCATGGTTAGTATTTACAGTTTTCTCTATATATTACCAGTTCCATGTTCACATCATCCTAGCCAAAACCTAATCTTTTTGTCTGCTTGTCTCAAGTCATGTGAAACTCAAAATGGTTTTCTTTTCTTTCTTTCTTTCTTTTTTTTTATTTAAGAGGGGAAATCGGGGGGCAGGAGGGAACAAAATGGTTTCCAATAACATTGTTATATGCCTTGGGGAAAGCATCTCTTTTGAATATTATTAGTTATCTATTGCTACATGAAAATTATCCTATAAAGTAGCAATTTCAAACAATAATATTTATTATCTTATATCTCACAACAATTCATGCACAACATAGCTGAGTACTTTGACTTAGAGTGTCTCACAAGGCTCCAATCAAAGTATTGACTAGGTTGTGGTCTCATCTGAAGGCTCTAGTGGAGGGAGACCCTTTTCAAGCTAACTTAAGTGGTTGTTGGCAGAATTCAATTCATGGGCTGCTGGACTGAGAGACTCAGTTGCTCTCCATGTGGGCCTCTCAATAGAGCAGCTCAAAATATGACATCCGCCTTCCATCAGAAGCAAGTTAAAGAGCAAAAAAGGTAAAAAAGATTAAAGCCAGAGTCATTTTGAAACCTAAGCTAGCAAATGGCATCTCATCACTTTCGTCGTATTTCACTCATTAGAAGCAAGTCATTAGGTCCAACACATACTCAAGGGAAAGGGATTATGCAAGGGTGTTAAATACTAAATTAGTTATAATTATAGCAAGCAACACTCATACTTACGTTCTTTGGTTCCAGATACAGGTATTATGGCTTTCAAAGAAACAACAAGTATTATTTCTTGATTAAGAATGTATGTCTTATTTGTCATGACAGTAATTCATGTAAGAGTCTCAAAGCTAGTGACAGAACTGCAATGAGCTGTTCTATCTTTCTGTAAGTTTAGGAAATATGATTTAAGAGAAATCTAGGAAATATATAAAAAAAGATCAGTGGCTTTCATGAGTACCAAAACAATGCTTTATTTATTTCATGGTTAAAATTTATTTCTTAGAAGAAATATTTTTCTTCATATTGGACAATGTATAAGGACATTCAATCAGTCCACATATTGCAAAGCTGCCAGAAGCCTGATGGGCAGGGAAAGTAAATCTAAACTCAGTGCCTATGTCAGTAAAGAAAAAATATTTTACCGAACCATGAGTCCAGTAGGATCAAATTATCACATTATCACCACCAGGCTGGTCTTATGGGGAATGGAACTGCTCTAGAGATTCAGAATTGTTTCCTGCTGCTTTCAGAGAACACTTGGTGGTGGGAA
>VBSM01000272.1:31004003-31016774 GCA_008086735.1 Cheirogaleus medius
CTAGTTATCAGCCCTTTGTCAGTTGTGTAGCTTGCGAAAATTTTCTCCCATTCTTTGTGTTGGCTGTTTGCTCTCTTGACAGTTTCTTTGGCTGTGCAGAAGCTTTTTAATTTGATCAGGTCCCATTTATTTATTTTTGTTGCTGCTGTGAACATGTAGGTATCTTTTGAAAAACTAAAATTGTTTTCAAGGTTAAGGTATTTCATGACTTTTAACTTTTCTAAAATTTCATTTTTTGTGTTACCTTCCCGGTCTGGCTATACCACAGATCCCTTGAATAAGCATGGCGTGGCCTTGGCTTGTCTGTTATACGGGCAGTTTTAGTTTGTAGGTGAAGACAGCTCACCCCTGCGCAGTGTCACCTGCTTACAGCCATGAATCTTATTTTCAAGCAGCGATTTCTAGTTCTGTGAAATACTTTTTTCTGTTCTGTTTGTTTTTGACAGCTTTGCTTCCTTGTGCCATGGAACTATTCAAGTATTTTTTTCTTTTCTGTCTTTAGCAAGTGACCCAGGCAACAGAGTTGCCATTCCATGCTGAAAGTTTACGGCACTGAAGCCAGATCCTATCTGGCCCTGGGAATCTTACAGGTAACTGTGGTATTAAGTGCCCTTCCCACATTCCTTTCAGAAACTGACAGCCAATAAGAAAAAGGCTTGGAGGGAAATACTGACATTTTAGAAATAACCAATTGAAGAGTCATAAAAGAGAGAACTTAAAAATAATTTCAAGCACAACTTTCTTTGACAGACAACTTTCAGGAACTTTTCTTGCCAGATGCTGAGAGAGATGTTAGGATATGGTGTCTTCCACATTCCTCATAGGACCGGTACTGAGGAAAAACCAAATGTTTTATAAGGAAAAAAATGCTTGAAATGAAGTGTATGAAAATCAATGGTGGAAAATAAACTCAGGATACGCTGCTCAGTGATACTCTTTGCAAACAGAGAAAAACAGAGGGACAAGTAGCAAACTAAATCATTATACCAGTGATGGTTTAATTAGGTCAAGGGCAACTTTGATAATTTCCAACCTGGAATGTTTTCTGGTATGATTGGACTTCATAACTGATTTTCAGCTTAATGCATTTGCAAAAATATACTTCATACTGCCTTCATTATATTACTTTCTTGACATTCAAAAATTAGAGGCAGTTGCATCATTTTAAATCAAAAATACATTTTACTCTTTGACTATGCAGATTTCTCTTGTACATTCTAAACCTATTATGTACAAAACTTCTGTTGACTCTATGAAAGATCCCTGCTCAGTATATGCAATATAGGTCAGCACAGCTTATAATCCATTCAAGGTGCAGATCAGACAATTATACTCCTTGGGAGTACATCTGAAATGGATTTTGAAAGGTCTGGAAGTTTTGTTTGGCAAAGAATTGAGCAAGAAATCCCTTGGGTTTCCTCCCAGGAGTTTTCCTGAAGGAAATCTTTTTGTGTGTGTATATGACATTTAGAAATGAAAGTCAAACATTAAACCTTTGGTAAGGTCTACATTCTTCTTTATCTGGATTAGTTCATATTCAGAACATCTAAAGAACAATATGGCCATAAGGTACATTTTAGAAAAAGATCAATACTAGGTGGACATTTCCTTAATATAAGAAAAGTATTCTTTTGGCAACCTGCTAGCTAAAATTCTAATTTATTATTAATAAAAGTAATAACTACCATTTATTGAATTTTTACTACATTCCAACAGTCTTTTAATCTGCACAACAAAGCTGAGGTCCCATTTTTGCAGCTTTGACTCCAAGAGATGAAGACACAACATCAACATAAATACTCTTTACTTTTCTTGACAGCTATGCAAATTGCTGTTTTCATAGGGCAAAAATGACCAAATATCATAATCTCATATGATTCAACCTGAATGATAAAATGAAGCTATCAATAATACATTTATGGAATTTCCCTATACTTATATTTTTGCCTATGGCTTAAATGTATCATTATTTAAATGCTGGCTACTAGTCTTGTTAAAGTCACATACCACATCAAAATAGTGATTTTAATAATTTTGATAAAGAGAGAAATTGTCCCTGTATTCCTATATTTCTTCCTTAGTTTAATTCTTTAATAATTTAAATATTACTTAGATGTGGCAACTATCTCATGTGAAGATCTTATTATTTAAATAAATTATGATGTGGTAAATAGAAGTATAAATAAAGACAAGATACATTATTTTTACTAATGGGAAGAAAACAGTCCATAACTTTCACCTCTGTTTATTAGTAGTTGTTAATATATAGTTGCATTAAAGATTTTTGCCTTATAAGTAGAAACATATGCTGCACATTTGCATCCAAAAATATTTATACAGTGTCCCAAATAGAAAATATATCACTACCCATACTTAGCTTCAGATTTTACCCATGACATGAACCTATTCATCAACACAATTAGTATCTATTGAAATTCCAGCCATGATGGCTGGAAAAACAAACAAAGTAAGACATGGTTTTCACTCTCAGAGAGTTAAAGAGAAACTTCTTAGTAGAGATTTACTTCTTGTATTATTCAACTACTGAAAATTTTGAACATTTAGAATTGTATGAACATGAAATTAAATGCCTTTTGAAGCAATGAGCTTTTTACCCCTGAAATCCTGTATTCTTTCATTCATTTTGTTCTTTCAACAAAATTCCAAATGAGTACCTGTAATTTGTTAGAGCATTATCTTAGATGCCAGTGAAACAAAGAAAAACATAAACTGAGGTGTGATATTTGCCCAGATGGTGCTCACTTTCTGGGAAAGGCACCATAACGCTGTGGGAAGATCATGGCTTTGGAATCAGGCAGATTTAAGTTTGAATTCCGGTTACTCCATATATTTTCCATGTGTCAGTGGACAGTTTACTTCTTGAAACTTTACGTCCTTTGCAGTGAAATAGAAATAATAATACTTTATAGAGTTAGTAGTTTTGAAAGAAAATTTGAATGCTTCGTTTCTACCAGTATAACAAGCGAACAAACAGTATCCTATTGTGATGGTCAGAAGATATTTTGTTTGGAGGCTGCCTACCCATAACAAAACAAGTAACTAGGACTACGGCGGCATGTGCTTTCTCCTATCGCCAACTTTTCTCTCTGTTTTCTACCTACGCTCCTTTTTTTCATACACACTAACTTGAAATATTATTTTAAATTATATAGTCAAACTGAATAAATCTCTTTTTAATTTTTAACTTTTTTAATCTTCCCTTTTACATTCATATGGACTCATCCTCTATGTGTTGTATGTATGACCACTTGTACTTGATGACATTCTTTTGATTTAGTGTACTTTAGTTATACTTAATACCTGCATTTCTTATCTTGTTCTTTCTTGGTTATAAATCTCTTGGTGAACTGAATACAACAACTGACACCAATTCTAAATTTCAAATTAAATTTTATGGAATCTTAAGGACCTAAGGAAAATTAGAGGTCATTTTTACTATCATATCTGTAACATATGCTTTTCTCCCTATCTGTGCCACTTTTCATGCACCAAATTCATATTTAAAAATACAGGTGTTAAAAGCATGAGATAGTGAGAGAGTACAGGTTAGCTACACAGCTATTTGGGTTTTGCACACATTATCTTTAAAAACTATGAATAACTAAAAATCAATACTAATTAAGCATTTACCATGTACCAAGCAATGTGTTTTTGGTTTTACATGCACTCTCTTCTTAATCAGCTTGTATGCATTTTATCAATCATTTCAATAATTACACGAGATAAATCTTATTTAAAAACCCATTATAGAGATTAGGAAACTGAAGTTAACAAAGGTTAAGACAATACAATCAGGAACAAGTTTAAGAAAGATAAAAGAATTAAATGCAGAATCCATCTTAAAAATTGAACAAGCTTTCTGCTTAGATCAGCTACTTCTAGGCATTTTGAAAAACTTTTTATCAATCTTCTAACTTCAATTATTGAAAACCAACATTTAGTCCAGAAGTTGTACATAAATCTGATCTGAATAGAATTATGCTGTGTTGAAGAATGCTCATGAAAGGCTCAGATTGTTTTTCTCAGCCCCTATTCCATCTAAAATTAGGACATTGGTGAACTTATTCAAAGGCCTAAATTTCATATATGAAATCCACAGCCCAATGAGAGCATTTCTGCTGCCACACCACAGTGACTCTTTCTGTATCTTGTGAAATTGCAACAGAGTCTTGCATGTAGCTTTTATGATAAAGCTCTCCAGGAAGGCCTCTGAACTTAATCAAAATCAGGGAAAGGTTAGAAAGGATAGTAAGACTCCCTCGTAAACTTTGAAAGTAAAGGCTCTGTTAGAGAATGCTCTCCATAAAACAATTAAAACTTTCCCAGGAGGATAAACAGCACATCCAGAAAACATATTTTGCTTCCTAGCATTTTTTATAACATCAAATTCTCCAAATGAAGTCTTACATATAATAGGCAATTATTAAAGCATATTGAAAAAATCAGATCAACTTGCAATTTTCAACCACCATTTTTAATATACTTTCAGCTCAAATGCTTGGTAATGTCAGAAATATGTGTGTGTGTGTGTATTTATATACATACAAGTATATATTGCCTTTACTTTATTGTGCTTCACAGATATTGCATTTGTTTACAAATTGAGGATTTATGGCAACCCGGTGTTGAGCAAGTCTATCAGCACAATTTTTCTGACAGCATGTGCTCACTGCATGTCTCTGTGTCACATTTTGGTAATTCTAACAATATTTCAAACTTTCTCACTATTGTTATATCTGCTATGGTATCTATGATCAGTAACATTTGATGTCACTGTTGTAATTTTGGGGGAGCATCACAAACTGTGCCCACAAAAGATGTTGAATTTAATTGATAAATGTGTGTGTTCTGAGTATTTGACTCACTGACTGTTCCTCTGTTTCTTTCCCTCTTCTTGGATCTCTCTATTCCCTGAGGCACAGCAATATTGAAATTAGGCCAATTAATAACCTTACAATGACCTCTCAATATTCAAGTGAAGGGAAGAGTCCCATGTTTCTCATGTTAAATCAAAAGCTAGAAATGATTAAGCTTACTGAGGAAGACATTGAAAACTGAGAGACTAAAAACTAGGCCTCTTGCACCAAACAGTTAACAAAGTTGTGAATGCAAAGGAAAAGTTCTTGAAGGAAATTAAAAATGCTACTCCAGTGAACATGTGAATGATAAGAAAGTAAAACACCTTTATTATTGATATGGAGAAAGTTTTATTGGTTTGGATAGAAGATCAAAGGAGCCACAACATTCCCTTAAGCCAAAGCCTGATCCAGAGCAAAACCCTAAATCTTTTCAATTCTAAGAAGTCTAAGAGACGTGAGGAAGCTGCAGAGAAAAAGATAGAAGCTATAAAAGAAAAGTCTGTCAATAGCAGAGATTGGTTCATGAGGTTTAAGGAAAGAAGCCATCTCTATAATGCAAATGTGCAAAGTTCAGCCATATGCTTATGTAGAAGCTACAGCAAGTTATCCTGAGATCCAGCTAAGATGCTGAATATGGCTACATTAAACAACAGATTTTCAATGTAGAGAAAACAGCTTTTATTAGAAGACAATGCCACCTAGGAATTTCATAGATAGAAGATAGCATCTGGTTTCAAACTTCAAAAGACAGTGTAATTCTCTTTCTAGGGGCTTATGCAACTGGTGACTTGTTGAAACCAATGCTCAGTTTCCAGTTTGAAAATTCTAGGGCCCTTCAGAATTATGCTAAATCTATTCTGCCTGTGCTGTATAAATGGAACAACAAAGCCTGGATGACAGCACATCTGTGACAGCATGGTTTACTGAATATTTTAAGCCCACTGTTGAGACCTACTGCTCAGAAAAGAAAAGATTCCTTTCAAAGTATTGCACTGCTCATTGACAATGTACCTAGTCACCCAAGATGGACAAGGAGATAAATGCTGCTTTCATGCCTGCTAATGCAACATTCATTCTCCAGGATATGGATCAAGGAGTAATTGTGTCTTTCAAGTCTTACTATTTAAGAAATATATTTTATAAGGCTATAGCTGTCCTAGATAATTATTGCTCTGATCTGGGCAAAGTAAATTTAAAACCTTCTGCAAAGGATTTATAATTCTTGATGACATTTAAAACATTTGAGATTCATGAGAGAAGGTCAAAATATTAACATTAATAAAAATTTGAAAGAACTTGATTTCAACCTTCATGGATGATATTGAGGGATTCAAGACTTCAGTGGAGGAAGTAACTGCATATGTGGTAGAAATATCAAGAAAACTAGAATTAGAAGTGGTGCCTGAAGATGTCATTGAATTGCCACAATCTCATGATCAAACTTGAAAGGATGCTTCCTATGAATGTGCAAAGAAAGTTGTTTCTTAGTATGAAATCTACTTTTGGTGAAGATATTGTGAACATTGTCAGAGTGACAAGAAAATCTTCAGAATATTACATCAACTTAGTTGATAAAGCAGTGGCAGATTTGAGAGGATTGACTCCAATTTTGAAAGAAGTTCTACTGTGGATAAAATGGAATTAAGCAGCATCACATTGTACAGATAAATCTTTCTTGTAAGGAAGAATCAATAGATGTGGCAAAGGTTCATTGTTGTCTTATTTTAAGAAATTGCTACTGCCACCCCAACTTTCAGCAACCACCACCCTGATTAATCAGCAGTCATTAACATCTAGGCAAGATTTTTAAACAGCAAAGAAATTATAACTCACTTAAGGTTCAGGTGATTGTTAGCATTTTTTAGCAATAAAATATTTTAATTAAGGTATGTTCATTGTTTTTTAGACATATTGCTATTGTACATGTAATAGACTATAGTATAGTGTAAACATATCTTTTATATGCACTGGGAAACAAAACATTCACATGATTCACTTTGCCATGATATTTCCTTTGTTGCATTTGTATGGATCCAAACCTGCAATAAATCTGAGGCATGCCTGTATAGGTGTGTTCTCGTCTACCTATCTATCTCTCTGTCTCTCTTTCTTTCTCTCTAATCCATCATCTATCTGGGTAATGTATATGTATATCTAAAAAAAATACCCTATAAAACTGGAAAAGATGCCATTTTGAGAAACTGCTAGAGATAAAAAGACATGGAAATTGTTTATAAGATAAATTTAAAAAAGCAATTCCAAGAGCTGACATATAGACTGGAGGAAAGCATTACAAAAGAACTAACACCAGGCAGAAAAAGTAATAAAGCAATTCCAGAGAAATTACTATTCAGACTTAAGAATGGAAGCAACCTGGACTAATAGTCAGAATAAACAGTAGACTAAGAGATATCAGAATAATTGGGCCCACCCTTTTAGCCTCCTATAAATTCTGAAGAACCAAGAGGAAACAGAGTATAAACTGAAGAAAACACTACTCATGATACACCCAGACTATCAGCATTAGAGACACAAGGCATTGCCCTTGGTAACTTAAAACAACAAACAGGAACAAGGACCCATAACCCTAGAGGGAAAATACTCATTCTCGGTTTCATATGTTTCTCTTTCCTATAAATACTAAGAGCCTGGAATGCCAATTTGTATTATGGAATAGCATTGTTAAGTCTTCACTATCCCAACTGCAAGCATGGTCAGACATCCATCAAACACCAAATAACTCAGGAAAACAAGACTACTAAGAGGGCCACCCTTAGAGTTGCACCCAGGATTCTCCACTGTAAAGAATGCCATGAGTTAGAGTGCCCACCTTTGGTGATGAGTATTATTTATCAGGTCCTAGGAAACTTCTGCACCCTTGTCTTCCCATGTCCTCAAAATAAAACACAATTATGTCCGAATGCCCCAACACAATGAAATTTTGTGAGTTTTGCTGCCAATGATAGCAACAGACACTATTTTGAATTCTGGCAAGGACTGGAGCTATAGGACCCCTTAGGTAATAGAAAAGAAAAAATTATGATGCCAATCTATTCTC
Source organism: Cheirogaleus medius (assembly GCA_008086735.1). NCBI lineage: Eukaryota > Metazoa > Chordata > Mammalia > Primates > Cheirogaleidae > Cheirogaleus > Cheirogaleus medius. The sequence continues at coordinate 31,011,942 of VBSM01000272.1, forward strand.
TCAGATATCATGAATGTAATAGAATTTTGCATAATGAAATACATTGCCAAGTGTCCTTTTTCTTACTTCTCTTTGTGTTTCAATTTATGGTTCTGGAGTACTCACAAGTTAGTGGCATATGTACAACATTGCAGCTGAGAAATTTTTTAAATAATAATTGTCACATTGTCATGCCTAACTTGAAATTTTCTAGGTTCCCTCAACATGGATGTGTCCCACATGGGCTCCAGATGCAAGATGTGCCTGTCTCAAAATTTCTAAGTCTTCTTCCAATGTCTGGGACTGTCTGGGACTGGCAGAGCATACCAAACCAGGACCAGGCTATTCGTGAGCACTACTTCTGGTTTCTACTTTTCAGGATAATTGCCAAACCTTTACCTCATGTGTGGGGTCAACCACCTGCTTATGAGGTCATCCTGGAGCCCTGTATCTGGGCTTCTATTCCAGAAAGTTACTCTGATAAACAGATAACTTCTACTGGCTGAAATAGGTGCAGGGCCTGGGGCAAGGGCCCCAGTGCCTAGGGCCTAAGTCAAGTATTGCTTTCAGGAAAGTCTTAAAACCTTTCTGATTCCTTACACAGACCTTGGAGTGGACATTTAAATCTCTGAACTCATAACTTGTCATTTTCTTTCTCCAAGTTCTCCCAAATAAAACAACTAATCTCATTTTTGATACCAATACCTATATAAATTAGGGAAGCAGAGCCACTGTATTATAGGAATAAGGTGTTTATTGTAGAGTTAAACCTTACAGAAACGTGGGACGTGCTGGGGAGATGAGAGTCTGGAATAGGAATTAGAAGGAGGAGAAAAATTGTTGCTGACTAGTCTTTCTGATGCACCAGCATGGGTGGACAATTAAGAACTTTCAGGAAAAGCTAATAGCCTAAGCGGTACTAGCTACCACAGTGGAACCACAAAAAAGGAGCCATGAGGAAGTCTATGAAAATCTGTTGTCTCTGGGTAGCCATCACCTCTGGGATGTATGTTTGCAACCAAACATCTGGTAGTGTGTTTAGGGCTCCTATTAGTCAGCAGGTCTTCCAACCAAGAAGACTAACTGGACACAGAGTAGAAAGGGAGGACAAGCTAGGACTGACCATGTACAGGTAGGTACTCCTAGGCTCTCCAGCATCATATTCCACCACAATGACCTTCTGAGAGTAAAATTGCTGCTTCACCTTTGCCTTCTAAATGCAATAAAACTTAATCTTTGATCAACTGTACCCCAGAAATATAAAATAAGAATATTTTGGAAAAATGTAGTACCTGTCTTAATGAAGTTAACATAGCACAATACAGCATACTCGATTCACACCTAAAACAATACATTTATGATATATTTTCTTACTGTATTTCCTCTAAATGTAATCTTTTGGGGGCTCTGTTTGAAAAACTTTTGACAACTATTAGCTGTTATTTTATATTCCCATGGGAAAAGAGAGAGAGTTAATCTCCTTCAAAGACCTCAAGAAAAATTTCATCCTATCTTACTGCTTTTTATTGACTTATAAGTATTAAATTTCTAAACCAGTCACTGTGTCTGGTGGAATGAAATATTCTGTTTGGCTTAGGGTAATGAGTACCACTGCTAAAGCTAGTGATGAGGTCAATCCTCTCCAAACATCAGGACCACCAGCATGTTTGTACAGACAGCTGCATATTGTCCATGTCAATGATGACCTCAAATTGGCTAATGGAAGAGAAGTAGTACTGGGTTTACTACACTAACTGAAGAAAAATTCTCAATGCTGATGAGAGATATGTCTTCACATTCAAAGGGTGAATTTAGTAGCATGAAAAATTAATGTAAATAAACAAAACATATATGGATACATCTTTATGAAATTTTTGGACTCCAAGCACAGAAATATAATATTTAAAAAAACCAAAACTTCCACAGAGGGAAAATTAAGTTGCCTAGATAGAGAAGAGGATTAGGTTGTTATTAGATAAATCCAAACAACTGTGTTGGATGTTAGGAAAAAATGCAAAACAATCTTTAAAATTTTAAGAATTAAAAAAAAACTCACTAGCTAAAGTTCAATATGTAGGAAATATAAAGATGCTTTTTGAGACATAAGGGTTACAAAAATTACCATCCATAATTTTTCCCCAAATCAATTACTCCAGCATGTGCTCATGTACTGCAATAAAATGAATGGATTAAAGGAATAAGATGTGGGATCTATGAAATAATGCTATGAAATGAGTTCAAAATAAATAATTGTTCATACAAAATCTAAAGAAAAATTTTTAATAACAATCCAGATCCAAAATCTCACAACCTGTGTTGGGCAAAATGCAAAGAAAAGATGGACTATTGTGGCCATATTATTTGATCCAAAGTGGATATGCTATTAATACTTCCAGTGTGATTTGAAAAAACAAATGCAGAGACATCCAGAATAGGCATTGACTATTTTTCAGTGATAACTTTTATAGATTCATCCATTTTCCCTGACAAACCAATGGCTAAAATGGAATCCCTTACTCTAGCTGTATTATATAGTGGTTACCCACTTGCTGGTTAAAAGATTATGTCAACTGAGGGTCCATAGAGTACATATCCACACAGTTCTATATGCAGCTCTATAGTTTACTGCTAGTGCTTTATTCCTTCTTAATTCATTAGTAATTAGGTAGTATTTTACTAGGTAGTGCATGTTCTTTCAATTTCCTATAGTTGAATACTGCTAAGATTTAGAGTGGAATTAAATTGGACAGTTTTATTTCAATAAAAAACTGGCCTTCCCTCCTTTTTCTCTTTATTATTATCCAATAGGACACGTTTACAGTTAAGTAAGTGGAAAAATATGGAATATGTACATAAAGTCATAAATAAAATTACAAAGCCAGGCATGAAAATGGTTAAGAGAGTATTACTGAATATGGTACAGAGATGGGCACTTGGAAATTTTAGTTACAGCACTCCTTTTATTCTCAATATCCACATTCATAATTTGTAAGATTCAGTAAGTGTTGACTTTAAAAGTATAATCAGAACTTGGACAGAATAGATATTATTCACTTCACTCGTCTCTTGTCCTCTGTGAATACTTAAACAAGACACTTTCATGCGTCTAAAATGGACAGCACTGACTTATTTCTGTATTGGTAGGTTTCACATCACCCATATCTTTTGTCTTCATTAGGTCACAATAATTTTCTACTTGTCTCCAATAAAGTCTTTGCCATGATGATATATTTTAGCTTCAATAAAAGCAGGAGAGTCTTCTATGTCTAATTTAAGAACACGTGTTTTATGGGTGTAGTGTTCCCTATGGTATACTTAATAAAACTAGCCAAGCAACCATCTACTTTAAAAAAAAAAGAAAAAGAAAAGAAAATACATATAAATAAAAACCCATTCATTCATACAGATTTCTTCTATAAAAGCTTTCAAATGATGGCAGAAAGAAGAACAACAGTTAAATAGCTGAAATTTCTGTAAATATGTATAGTTAAATGTGTTATATTGGGGGATATAGTATGTAGGTGAAGTTCTTTATTTTATTGAAAGATTACTGTAGATTTATCTCCTTTTTAATGATATACTTTTTGAAACATGGCATTTTTCATAACTGATTCACTCCACATCAAATAAAGTACATCTTAGCTGTTCTTTACCTTATTGTGGCAGCATATAGGTGGGATTCTTTTCAATTCTGTGTACTGAAATGCATGTAGTGCCATGGTCCTCACACTATCTTGTACTTTTGATTACTAAGATTGTCTTAAAAGAAAATTAGCTGTTGGGTTACATCACAAATCGTTTAGCATAAAAATAAAACAGTGAGTTTTATTATTTTATGCATATCACACTACACATAAACTAATTTTAATAAACAGCCACAGTTTCTACTTTATAAACCTGAAATATTAAAGTTATATAATACCATATTACAGAATTTGGTGAACTCATCAAAAGAAAGAAATGCCCGATGTAAAACTGAGGCAAGAAGGAAATTAAAACATCCATCTCCCTGAGGGGCGGTAAACCAGCAGAGATTTGGGAAGATACCTCCATTCATCTCAGAACTACAAAGCAGCCACTCAGACATGTTCCCAGAAAAGAATGTATTCATACAGTCTTGGTGTTTCTCTGTTTCATCTACCTATTACTGTGTAACAAACAACCCCAAACTTAGTGATTTCAGGCAATGATGATTTATTATTCCTCTTAAGTCTGTGGGTTGAGTGGATGCTCAGCTGAGAGGTTCTTCTGAAAATCTCCCCTGGGTCACCCGTTCATCTGAAGACATCAGGAAGGTTAGCCAGGACTGGAGGATCTAAGACAGCCCTGTTTACATATCCAAGACCTTGCTACTGGATGTTGGCTGACCTCTCTCTCTCTCTCCACGTGGTATCTCATCATTTGGGGATCCAGTCCAGCCATTGTGAAGAGAACATTCTAAGCAGACAAAGGAGGACATTGAAGAACCTTCTTTTAAAGCCTAGAATTGAGAAGTAATACATGTCACCTGCCACATTTTATTCATTAAAACATATTGCAAGTTCATTTCAGATTTAAGGGATGGGAAAATAAACACTGACTTTCATGGAAGGAGCTACAAAATATCATGGCAATGTGTTACAATCTACAATGAATCCCTTTCTCCCTCTCTTTTTCAGTTCCATTTGCATATTAATGTCAGGAAGGCTGACTTCAGGCTAAAATAGGGGTAAGGAAGCATTTTGTGTAAAAGGTTAAATAGTAAATATTTGAGATTTTTAAGGAACTTTAAGTTCTCTGTCACAATTACTCACTTCTACACTTGTAGTATGAAAACAGCCATAACATAATTGATTGGCTGTGTTACAATAAAAC
>VBSM01000272.1:31016874-31061795 GCA_008086735.1 Cheirogaleus medius
CAAGGTGGGAGGGTCACTTAAGGCCAGGAGTTCCAGACCAGCCTAGGCAATGTGGCAAGACCACTTCTCTACAAAAAAAATTTTAAAATGAGCCAGGCATGGTGGTGCACATCTGTATTCCCAGCTACTTCAAAGCTGAGATAGGAGGATTGAGGAGCCCAGGAGATTGAAGTTACAGTGAGCTATGATTGGGCCACTGTACTCTAGCTTATCCTGTCTCTAAAAAAGCAAAGCAAAACAAAACAAACAAACATCAAAACAATGGCTGAATTTGGTCCTCAGGTAATTTACTGAACCTTGGTGTTACAAATTGAATTATATTCCTTCCCTCTCCAACAACAACAACAACAACAACAACAACAAAACAAACATAAGTCCTAACCTCCAGTACCTGGAACGTGAACTTATTTGGAAATAGGATAGTAGTAGATGTAATTAGTTAAAATGAAATCACTCTGAAATTTGGTGGGTTCCTAATCCAATTTGACTGATATCATTATAAAAAGATGGCCTTGTAAAGACAGAGACGAAAGAAACACAAATATGTGATAAAGGCAGGATTTGGAGTGAAGAGTCTACAAGCCAAAGAATGCTAAAGATTGCCAGCAAACTACCAGAAGCTAGGAAGAGTTTTGGAAGGATTTTGTTACAGATATTGGAGTATGATCTTGTTGACACTTTGAATTCAGACTTTTAGCCTCCAGAACTGTGAGACAATAAATTTCTGTTTTTGTAAGCCACCTGGTTAGTGGTACTTTTTGTTACAAGAGCCCAAAGAAACCAATAGGCCTGGTCTTGTGTGTAATGTTTATGAATTGCAAATTTTCTTATTTTTTTATACTTCTTTTCTCTTTCTATTTTATTTCTTAATTGCTTTTGAATCTTAGGCAGTACCCATCCTCATGAAAATAGAGTGAATTAAAAGCTTTTCTTCCTTGACATCAAAATTGACAGTTTATGTCAGGCCTTTGCTAATTGATGATATCCGAGCTGATCAAATTACTTCTACTAAAGGTTTCATAAGTAGTGCTTAAAAGAAAATTCTGCCCTTCCCACCTGACATTTGCATTTCATCAGAAATCATGAATGCATTCATTTAAAACAGTATTTCTCAAGTTATCTGATTTTTAGCAGTAGTATTGTTTTTTTTTTTTAATCCTAACAAAATTTTATCTGAAACTTCAACATATTAGAAGTATGCCTGGCATGATGGAAGCTGGTATGGGAAGCCTGGAGCTTTACTTCTTCACTTTCTTCCTGATTTGTGTCTCCTCATCTCCTAAGGACTCCCCAAGAATGCCAGCACCTTATAGAACAGAGTTGGAAATTAGTGCTGTAAAGGAGGATTATTGTAGAGATTTCAGGCAATGGAGACAGCATTTAGGGAGAACACAGACAATTCAGGTTGCCAGATCTCGTAAGATGCATAGTTACCAAAGTCAAGCATGAGAGATAAGAAAATTTCACCAAGTGTTTTACTGAATATATCAATATACATCAGATTAAATAAGAAGAGTGAAAAGAAAAGAGGTTTCCTTCATAATTAACTAGATGTCGTATATATCCATCCTTTTCCTTAATGAGAGATGATACTTTCAACAATAGCTGTCAAAGCGCCAAGAGGCAAAATTGGGACAGGTCCTCGGCAGCAGCTGCACAGCAATGTGCATGGTTGAAAACTCAGTTCATTGTTTCAACTGCTGGCAATATGCTCCCTTGGAATGTGCTCAATTGCTAAGCTTTTTTGTTTTTTTTTTGTAGACATGCTATTTTTAATCAAGGTCCTAGAGAATGTCATACAGAGCCATAACTATTATGCATTCAGAATAAATAAATTTATTCTACTTAATTATATTAGAACAAATTCAGCCAGATAAGCTAATACTAATAAACACATTTTTCTCCACAAATAGATTATCTATGAAACACAAATTTATTTAATTTTATAATAGTCTTTGTTATTTGCCCTAAGCAAGAAGGGAATAAATGTAGATAATTTCAAAACAGCCTGATAATTTTCAAAAAATCATTCTGTGTTCACTTTTAGATTGAGATTATGGCTTATTTCACAGATAATGTTGCTTTCATAGAGTTAAGTTATCCCCTGACTACCAACCTGGTTATGATTTTTTTCTTACTTCATTATCTAGCTTATTTCTATCCCACTTTCCATCCTTCCTCTTTCTGTAAATGTCTTGTTTTGCACATTTATTTGCCACTATTTTATTCAGCAGGAGCTTAAGAAACCATGGAAAGAGCAGTTAATATGAGGTGAGGAGATGAGTTAGGCATGGCAGACATACAAACATCTATGAAATGTCTTCTAAAGCATATTAATTGACTGAGATCAACTCTATTTTAAGCAGAATAGTTGGGCAGGAAGGCTAGTGGAAATGGAGGTAATAGACAAATCCAATTTATAGTTAGAACAAAACAAGTTAAGTTCTATAAATTGGATCTTATTAAAATCTTTCTATAGATATCTACTAAAGTGCAAAAAGTGCTTTTATATTTGTTTAGGAATATAAAAGTCAAGTAGATTTCTCTCTGTTATAATAGTCTCATTTTGCTATTTCTTAGGTGAGTTCTCCTTTTTTAGGAAAATTAGAAAAACTCCACAAATCCTAGCTCATTGCCCCCAATATCACAGGCAGTCCTAACTCTCCACCTAGTCAGTCCATTATGCTCTTAGGGCTCACTGTCCCAAACTGAAGTGTGAGAGTTAGTTGGGATAATAAATCACCTATAAATTTCATCACTCCCCAAATTTCATTATGCCCGCTCCTCAGTGTACACTTAGCTCCCCACAAAACAAACATTTGTATTGATCTAGTGCAAAAGATTTTCGAGTAAGCACTGTCTGATCCAGATGCAATGGACTCTGACACCAATCTTAGTACTGAAGGGGCCTTTGTATAGCCCTTCTTTTTCTCTTCTTCCAGTTTCAGTTAATAAAACAACTTGGAGCAGGTAGAGCCAAGAATTCTCTTTTTCTCTGACTGCCCTATGAAATATTTTCCCTGTCTACCTCCCTTATAGGAATAAGGTTATTAATGTTCAGGACTGTGAGAAAAATTAACATATGCAGTTTTAGAAATTTAGAAGATAGGACCACTAGGATATGAGTCTTTTCTGTATTGATTACCATAGTACATTATTGCTATTCAAGATCAAGTTTCTGGAATCCATATTCAATCATTCTGATATCTTTTTAAAGTCCCTTGATGTGACTTTTCCTCCCAGCAGTATGACAAATGAGACCCCCTACTCTGTCCCTTACTCAATTTGAGAAACTCACAGATGGTTATGAGCACTCAGTTTTATTTAGGACTGGAGAATGTAATCCCACATTGTGATAGGTATAATTAGGCTTTTTTTATTCCTGTATATTCAATAATACTGTAAAAGTTTAAGATCAAATTCTCTTTTATATAATGCTAAATGGAATGGAAATATTATGCTTGCATTGTTAAATTTCAGCAAAACATTTCTAAATAGTTTTAAATCTATTTCATCTGTTTGTCTTTACTTGAAAGTATAAACAAGTTATGTATTACTTTTTAAATTTAAGAATGATATATTGTCTGGAACATACAAGATCCAAATTGAGTTGAAATTGACTTCTCTTCCTTTTTTAGAATTAACAGCTGTAAAGACCATCATTAAAACTAATTTGCAGTAATGTGGCACTTTGATGCCATAAATGCATGAAATACATTAAAGAAAGCTAATTGAATTTTTAGAGACCACTTGCAATGTTCAGATCAGGTATTTTCATATCAAATATACAGGAAGCATCTAATTAGGATGAGACATAGTAGTACAAATCTTACAGACTTAAAGGGCATACATTCTTCTAAAGGAGAAAGAGAGTGATTTTGAAACACAGCTAATTAGAATGTATACAAATCCTATTTAAAGGAGTACTAAAAAATTTCAAAGTCAAGATACTCATTTCTGGACCTCCAGGAAATAGGAACATTAGGTAATGAATGATCTTATGGATTACTGTAGCACGGGTGTTCTTCTCCAGTGTTAGTACTGGGGATATTCTTTTACCTTCGTAACCCCCTTTGAGTGACTTCCCTTTCTGAAACTGTAGCAAACTGACATTCTCGATAACTGTCCCATTGAAAATAACCAATAAGCCTGGATTAATAAAATAAAAAAAAAGTCCTTTTACTAAATCCTCTGAAATGAATCCTTCGGAGCTATAAAGTAAGGAGGAAGCGGGATCACAGACAGGTAAGGTTGCTCTGTATGTGGCTTTGGGCCCATGGGTCTCCAAAATTTGATGAACTTGAAATTCAGTTTTGATGGACATTCATGGCAGTGGAAATGAGAAAAAAAGGCCATGTGGAATAAAAAGACAACAAACAAGAGATCCTATTCCAAATTTGGGATCTCAAAGGGCTCAGTAAAATATGAATTAGATAAAAAACCACTCTGAAGAAAGGGAAAGCAAACTGAAGAGAAATAAGTATGTTTACTATTTAACTTCCAAACTAGTGCAAGATATAAAACATAAATCTAAAATAAAGCAAGTAGAAAAAAAAAGAGAAAGAGAGAGAGAAAGTTAAACAAATAGAAAGCTCCAAACTTGATAGGAATAAATGTTAGGAATAAATAAATATATACATACTAGACATCATAATAACTATAAAGAAATAAAAATTATTGCCAGTAAAAATGAAAATTATCAGAAAGAATTTAGAAGATTGTTGCATACTGTTTACAAGAGCAGTACCTAAGGCAGAAGGGAAAAATGGATAATATACATGAATGAAAAGATATGCAAGATAAAACTAACCATACGAAGCCTGCTGTAGTCATATTTAATGTCAGGCAAGATAGAACTTATGGCTAAAATATTATAAAGTACTAAATAAAATTATGGGAAATTATTGCTTTGGACTGAGTTCTTGCACTTGGCCCCAAGAGACCAATCAAAACCAACTTGGAGGCACTCTGAACCAATTCTTGTTATGGAAATCTTATCCTGAATGGTCAAAAGCTGACTGTGATTAGATGGATTTATTTATAAGGTTTTGTTGCAATTAGCTTTAGCATTAACAATATACTAATACAAAGGTAGAATTTGGTTTTCTCTTTTAAACAAGATTTTCATATAGCATTAATAAGAGATAGTAAAAAATATTTTTGATCACCTTTTGAGTAAACTACAAAAAAATTTTTTTCTTTTAAATGTGTTTTTTTTACCACGGCCATCTTAAGTCTTATCCATAACTAATTACTTTAGTCTTATGCTTCTAAAAGATTTTTCAATTATAACTCTAAAGTGTTTTATCTTCAAGTAGGTTCATGGAAAGTATGGAAAGGTCCTTAACAAGCACTCCTAAATGCATATTTATGATACCTTTAGGATTGTATCATTTGGTCTTGGTAAGAATTTTTAGAACTCTAATAAAGGGACTAACTGGCTTATAAAATTACTAATCCAAACAAAGTAAGTATTAATTAAAATAACAAGGAAATACTGTGGCAGATTTTTATGCTAAGTCAATCAGTACTGAAATTGTTAAGATATATAGTTTGAATGAATTTCATAATGCAAATAAAATTACCTATGAAAATCCAGTTAGTAAATAATGCTATTCACCTAGAGTGGAGAAACAAAATTGGTTATTTAAGAAAATATAAATCCATTATTAAAGTGGACTCATGGAGAGCCTGGACAGCCACTTGATCCTTCCTGAGTCCTGAAAGCTCCTAAGATCAGAAGCTCCACACCCCATGACTCATCAGGGAAGAGATAAAATGATCCAAGTTATTTTATAAAATGGTGTAGTGACTGTTCTAAATTACAGAAATGGTTTATGACCAATGTTTGGTTTCTCAAATCCATAATCCTGAGATACAACCAAATCTTCACGTACATTTATTCTATCTGATGGGCCATTTGTACATTTATAGTGGGATTTCATTCAATTTACATTTTCAATGACTGTTTTGTGGTTGCATAGAAGATTTCCCATGCAGGAAGACTGATGTTATATTAATAACAGTAGCTAAGAGATTATTATATGTTTCCCTCATGGGGCATTCTTGAAAAAAAATCTCCAGTGATAGAGGCACTTGCTTCACTGGACAAGTTGTAAAACAGTTAAATAAAATATTACAGCTACAATAGCAATAGGCAAGGCTAGCTGGATCAACTGGATTGCATGGCCAAAGGTGTTGCTAATTGATGACAATTAGATCCACATTCAGTGGAGAGCATAAGTTGACCTCTTATGAAATCATCACTGGAAGGCCAATGCCACATAATAGAACATCATGAACCTTCCATTCCTAAACTCTGATGTGACTAAATTATGTAATTGTTTAAATCATTTTGTCAAAGTATATGTTCACCAGGTAAAAGGAGCTTTTCATAATCTATTGACTTAATATAATCAAACACTTTATGGTTTAGAACCCAGAGACTGGGTCTTCTGGAAACATAAGAGAAAGTCTGCTCTTGTCACATAGATTGCAGCAAAACTTCAGGACTTTGAACCTTGGTTTTGTAATGTTACAAATCAGAATGGCCCCTCAAGACTCTTGGAACTAACTGTATGTACACCATTGGATGCCTTAAGGTAAAGCTAACCAGGGAAGTTTTTCTCTGGAAGCAGAAGGCATCCTAGACATAGACAGTTTTCCCAAGGTCACAGATCAAGACTTTTCTGCCATCATGAAACTCTTCCCTCTCTTAATTTTTTCCTTGCTTATGCCTCTGAACAATAGAACTGAAAAAGGGACTTGTGTACACCTATCAGGTATACTTTTATTTGTGTATAATTTCTTAACCTTATACACAGGCAACCTCATGTTTTGAGAGATGGAAGATGAAGGGTCAATGTAGGCTAAGAATTTTAATGGTACTTTTGTTGCTCCATAATCAATCAGAAACAGAACATTGGTCCTCTCCTCTTAACCTACATCATGAGTTAAAGAAAACATTGCCAGCAGGGCTTTGTCATCCTGGATGGGCATCATTTGTTAAGTTCCTTTTTCGATGATTTGGTGTAAATATAAATGAGGCAATGATTAGAAATTTTATATCTCGTAAGAGGATCTATAGCATATTCTACTGCAAAGTTTATGGTTGCACAACAGACTTCTTTAACTTCTTTTGTTAAAGTTGTACTAGATAATAGAATTGTTCTAGGTTACCTGCTGGCTGGACAGGGAAGAATGTGTGCAGTTGCTGACACTGCTTGTTGCACACGGTTGAATACATCAGGTTATAGAGACTCAGTTGCAAGGGATTAACCAATAGGATATTTGCTTAAAATACGTAGACTCTTCATCTGGCCCATTCTTTGATCTATATGATTTTGGTTGGTTGGATTCATGGGGCTAAGGAGCATACTCAAAACTCTTGGTATTATCCTCCTGGTAGTCATAATAGAAGTCTCCCTGGTGAGATGTAATCTCTCAAAAGTTTTAATTGTTTTCACGTAGCCACCTGTAGAATGTCAAATTGTCTCTATGACTGGAAACACAGAAACTCAACAAAACGCATGATCATGAGAACACTGTGCCCTATGAATGATATATTGGGACCAAAAGCCCAAATGATGGGAACTGAGAGTAATGTTAAAGTCCTAAGTTTTGGTCAGACTCTCACCTAAGTAAGAAGCTGAGCAAAAGGGGAGAATTGTTAAACAGAATTATGGGAGGCTATTTTTTTGGACTGAGCTCCTCTACTGGGCCCCAAAGACCAGACCAAACCACTATGGAGTCACTCTGAACCTATTGTGGCTCTGTGGTTGCCTGATTTGTGAATCATTCTTTGTTTAATTAAATTTAATTTTTAATTAATTTAACTATGCTAAATTTAATGTGTCAAAAGTTTTTCTCTTGCAAAGGAAAGTACAATTACATAATTATAAAAGCTTCAGATCATTACAAAGATATAACTATATAAACTTAAATGAACCTTATAATGTAACCAAAGTTAGAAAAATTTAACAAGACCACAAGAAAAAAATTGAGAAAACTACTATCAAGTAGCAGATTTTATTTGATATACAAATATACATACAAACACATAGATATGTTTAATATATATAATCATACATATAGATTATAGTTGTATGTATTATATATACAATTATATGCACATTTTAAAAATAATTCTCATTAAATTTTAAAGGATTGGTATCATTGAAATATTCTTTGATTAGAACGCAATTAGTGTAGAAATGGATATTTAAAAAAAGAAAAGATTCATTCAGTAGAGGGGAATGGAAAGGTCTTTAGGCATTTTGTGAGCCAAAGATAAAATCATAATCACAATTAAAAAAGCATTTAGAACTGGACCATTAAAATATTGTTACACTGAAAAGTGCATAATTCATGTCTTCAGCTATGTTTCTTCCAGTTACATTTTGTACAATAGTTGGTCAATTCTTCCAGGCTGCAGTGATAGAAAAGCATTTCCCTAATCCCAACATGCCTTCTGTTTTCTCTACCATTTTTTCAAATACATCTTGAGTACCTATAAAAAACATGTACACACACAAACACAGACACATACGCACAGTGCAGTCTTATGGAGAGATCTATTATATTTCACGTTTTATATATCATATATTATACATTGTTAATTATATGTTATACATCATGTATTATAATATATAATTTTATACTATAAATTATGCAATATATAGTACATATTATATCTTGCATATTAAACATGTATGATATAGTCTATGTTCTATACCATGTATATACATCATATATCACATGTTACATATATTTGTAGAGATTTGAAACAAATAGAGTCTTAATAATAAAGCCAGCATGTGACATTAAATAAGATATTACATAATTTCTTAGAGCTCTTTAGTCACCTCAGTTTTTACAATAGTAATTGTGCTTTTAGTGGTTATTTGCAATCATGGTAATCATCTCTCTCATTCTCTATCTTCTATCATCCATAAAACATTTGAGATTTCTTATAAAAATAAGTACAACACTAAAAAATAAATAAGGGATCTGAATAAGGGATGGAACATAGATAAGTCAAGGGAAGCTGAATGTGCACAACTTTTTCATAATGCCTAACACATTGCTAAAGTTTGACCATACATTTGTAACTTTACTTACCCAAAGCACATATTATGGAGAAGCTCAGATTTTCTGGAGAAGCACAGTTTTTCCATTATTTAGAGAATAGAGAAAAATGTCTAATAATGCTATTACAACATATTCAAAGTATCTTAAATTATGTTCACAACTTAGTTTAACGTGACATCTACTTGACATCTACTCAATTATTTTGTGCTCCACTGCAGAGAATAGACTATGAGAGTGGCTCTCTTAGAATGTCTGTACATTCTTAACAGTGAAATCACAGAGTGTCTGTGGCTGTGATACAGAAAGAGAGGAATGATTCACCTTCTCCTGGGTTTCCTGTAGAGCATTGGTCTACACAGTGTGGCATGGTGATAAAGTGCAGGAGGAAAACATTGTTTATACAGGTATTTCAAAAATCCAAATTTAGATAAATGTTTAACTTTACTAACATTTAGGGTAAGAATTTTCAGAGGCACCCTCACATTAATCACATTTCAGATGGTCATATGTAAAGATATTCTATGTGGACGGAGCTCACAGTGGTGCATTCCCACATTAGCCACTTTTAGCGAATAGTGAAATGTCATATTTTTACATAGATGATGCTGTTTACATATAATTATAAATTATATTATATAATTTTAATTAAAATCAGTTAAGTATTAATATATCTCACTGCATTTTAGACTAGGCCCTTCCTGAACATTTGGGAAACTATTATGTGGCATAACCCAACATATAGCATTCAAAATTGGTTATAGAAAGTAGCTTAATAAGCTGTGGAGAAACAGTAAAAAACTAAATATAATGATTACATATTTAGATTGTGAGACCCTACTTTCATAAAATTAATGCTATTTTCATCAGTTTTGCAATGAATGAAGCCAGTTCCAGATTGCTAGAAGGCTGCTGTAGGATGCCAGTATACCTCCCTCATTAACTCATTACCCAAAAGGATCCATCTACAAATATTTTGGATCCTTGAAGAGACAGCTCTCTGTTTTCATGGTACTACTTTTAGCTTCAGTTTCACTCACTATTCCACATTTTCTTCTGCCTCAGTTTCCTTTTCTCTTAAGTTAAGTTTTACCTTGAGTGACAGCCTTAGTTATATGCAATATGTCAAGCAACCAGCTTCTGTGCATGGAGACACTGCCATATTGCAAACCGACAAAATCACTTAACCACAAAAATAACTATATGACTAAAATAGTGAAAGGTTTACATCTTATGAAGATAGAGCTACTATGACAACAGGAATTCCCATTTGAATCCTACAGCAGATTGGAGGAAAATCAGATGATCTCCTAGATTAAATTCTGTAATATGCTGTTATCAAATACTGTAATTGATTTTAACAGTTTCCATAATAAATTTAATCATCTAATATTTATCCCTTTTCCCAATAAATTCGAACACACATATCTTTCTTATCACCAGATTGATATAGATACATAATAGGTACTTCATAAAATCTTTGTTGAATGAATAAATTAATTACTTAATATTTTTTGACATTCTCTTGCAGTGACTGAAATCTGACACTATTTCTATAGAATTTTGATTCCTGGTGTTTAATATTATAGTTCAGATATTTATGTTGTATAGAGGTAAGTAATATACCCTAAGTTGAACTTGCAGTTGACTGAAACCAATAAATTCTTTGCTTTTCTTCTCATAAATTGTTGGTACATTTTTCTCCTTAGATGCTTCTATATTTTTTAAATATAAATTACTATGTTATTATTATATTTTAGTATTACAATATTTGATCCATTTGGAACCCAATATTGTCATTCAAAATTAAAAGATCTTTCTCATGTTTGTGATAGCTGAAACACCCATTAAACGATCATTATCCAAATAGAAAATACGTATCGAACAGGTCAGAAGTGAAGGCAGATTCTAGAGTGCGCAGTTAAAAGTCACTTTCCAGTTAGCTGCCTGCACCTTTCTTAGCATTACTTGAATACAGGTATTAGGCCATTGCAAATTTGCCTAATGGAATGCTCATTCCATCCACATTTACCCAGGTTATTCATAAGAATTTCAGAAGATAATCTGATAACTATGTTTGTAGATTCCTGATTTGGAACCTTATAGACTACTTAAGATAATTAAGTTAGGTAGGAGAGTGTAACCTTATTAATCAGATTATTAAGAAATTTTTGACAAATAACTTGAAAAACTATTGATGACAACGGTGTAAAGAGCATTATCTTGTAACAAATGAGTAATCACTATATAAGATGATATTTCTTGTTAAAGCATTAACTCTCTTCTGTCTAAAACCTATATAATATCATAAATATTTTTCTACTTATGTCTACATAGCATCTCCTACACATATTTTATTCAATGAACATTTTTTTCCTATATATCTCCATCTGTTATTGTAAAATTTTTTTTTTATAAAAAGGAACTGATTTTGGTTGAATGATCTATATATAGAACTACATTTTCTTTACACTTTTAAATGTACTCTAAGTAAACATCCTGATTCTGCCATATTAAAAAAATATTTTTCCATTAGAGAGATCCACTGACTGAAATATGTGTATATGTCTGTGTGTTTGGTAACTTCTCAATTTTTCCTCTTCCTGATTTTGTGTAGTCAAAATTGCATTTTCTAAACATTTTCGAATCCACTGACCCCATATTCTTTTGAAGTTTTATGCTTTGGAATCATAGAAACTTTTTTTAAGTGCATGTTTTCCTATAGCTCAGAATACACAAAAGCAATGAGCTATAGTTAAATGCAAATGCAGCCACTTAATTTAATCATCATTGCATTATCACATATCTTTGCTAGAGTAGTTAACTATACCTTTCAATTGATGTCAGCATTTAACAAATCAGATTGCAAGCACAAGCCTATGCCAAAGGGGGAGATATTGCTGGAACCAATTTGCTTTGTTCTGTTCCATAACTGATATTTTAGACATCCACAAAATTTGTGTCCTTATCATACCCTCCCCATTCCGATTTTAGATCTTGACGCTACTTTGGTTTCAGTTAAAGAAAGTACACCATACATCAAATCTCTTATCTGTTGGATAAATTGTTATGTTATGCTGGGGTGAATGGATAAAGCTTGGGTAAATGTTGTATCTTTGGCATGATTTTGATATCATTTAAATAGAAGGAGATAATTCCAATAAAGTTGTTATCCTTCTCAAGTTCAGGAGCTCTTAGGGCTGAAGTCTATTTACATATCAGTTCATTTGGTAGCTTGTTTGTCTTGTAATACATGTATATTAAATACCAGAAAATGTCAGAAACCCTTAGGATATGTACCAATGAATTAAAATAATAAATGTAACAGACAAATAAGAATCTTAGTTTGCAGTGATGAAGGGGGAAATGCTAATCAAGGTAGATTAATTTGATGGATGATAATTCTCTTATGGATAAGAATGAATTTTCATTTCCAGCAAGTGAAGAGGATATGCCTACTGAGAACATAAATAAGAAAAATCAACTGTTGAAAAATTGAATGTGAAGAATATTTGTTCTTATCAGATAATGAACTAGATCTTAGTGATACTAATAATAATGATTCTATTATTGATGCAAAGAAAACAAAAGGAATCTTGAAAAATAGGCCCATCAAATGGCTTTCTTATGAAAGAAGGAATCCATAAATTTTTAAGGACAAAAATAGGAAAATCTTCTAAGGATAAAAGAAATGAATGAAACCTATAACAATGTCTTGAGAGAAAAACTGACATTTTTAAAAGTTTTGTTATTATTGGCATCAGATATAGAATTGGTATGATTAAAGAATCTCTTTATTATTTTAGCTCAGATCTGTACTACTAATCTCAACTACAGAGTCTAGTAATAAATCATGAGAGTTTCAAAAAAGCTTGTTAAATGAACCAACTGTTAATATTTTATTCCTCAATGCATCTACTAATCTTTTTGAAAAATTTGTTGGATATAGCTCTAATTTGCCTAAACTGAGAATTCTTAAATCTAATAAAGTATTATTAGTTAGCATACCTTTTAAAGTGAATGTGTTATTTAAAAATAAGGCACAAATTCAAAAATATAAAATAATCATAAATATGAATATAAGTAAATGTCAAGTGTGTGTACAGATAGAAAAGAAAAACTAAGTTTTCTTCTCTCCTTGAGGAAAACAGGGGAAAGGATTTCTATTTATACTCTGAAATCATGTATTGTTTTTGCTGTTTGATGCTTTATTTATGAAAGACAGGTAGTGAGAAAATCCTGAGAAAATAAAGCAAGGCTTTTCCTAAACTTTAAAAAGGTGAACATCAAAAGGCTCAGTAGACAGATAGCAAAGATTTCGAAGTTGATGTTATGTTCAGAATGTTGAAGAATATGGGAAGATCAAAACTAGTCTTGGCAAGGCCAAATTTTGAGATGATCTGGAGTAGCTACCAGTTCCAGGACAAATCTTAGCTTATGTTTTGCCTTAAGTAAAATCTGAAAAATCATTCTCTAAGTTTGAGGAAAGATAAGGATTTGGCATGCCATTTGGAGAGTAGGGCCAACCTATTCTTTTACTCAAAGCGAATTCCAATGTAATGCATAACTCCCCACATTGAAGCAACGTTCTAAGTCAGACCTCTATTTAAGAAAGAGATAGAATTGGGGGAAACAAACAGACAAACTTGCCCACACAACAGGTTAGAACATCCACTATAGCTACCAATATTAAGCAGCTTAAGTCCTTTTTAAAAAGACCTAAAATAGCAAAAGTTTACAAACAGCAAAAGTTTGCTATTTGAAAGCCAAATACAAATGAGTAGGATTATAATGACTGAAAGAAAAAACACAAGAAAGAGTGAAGATACAGATGAAAGGAAATTTAAAAGAAAATGTTTAAGTTTATGTTGTCAGCAAGATAACACTTTTAGAAATTAAAATATTGATGAATTTAAAAAGGAAAAAATGAGGCCTATAAGATGAAATTCAGAAAATCTATCTTAGAGAAACTGAAAATTCAAGAAGTGAAAGTTTAGAGGAATAGAAGATAAATTCAGAAGGTCTAACATCTTCTCAAAGAGTGTCAAAAGATGACCATAGAGAAAATTGAGATCTGGCACTAATCAAAGATTTACTTAATGAACAGTTGTGAGATCTGAGCAGAAAGACTTAGTTTTCAAATTCCATGGGCCCTCAAACTCTAAGCTGGATTCATTTATATATTTATTCAATAAAACTTATGTCAACTATGTTATATTATGCTTTACTGAGAGCTGAGGATATACCTATAGGTGAAACAGACCCTCACTTGACAGAAAAGTCCTTTTGAAAGTTCAGAATGAAAAACAAAAAAACAAAAAAACACTACAACTTTTAAACTATCTTGAGGAAAAAGCAGGCTACCTACAAAGATACAAGCATTCATACTTGCATTAGCTTTCTCATCAGCACACTGGAAGGCAGAAAAAGAATGCAGTGAGTATTTTAGAGTTCTGAGGCCAAAGGAGATTCTGAAAATCCAGAGACAGAGATACCAGAAGCCATAGTTGATAGTAAGGGCTATGTTCCACATCTGGGGCTAAAACTGAAGTAGGTAGAAGCCAAGCCTTTGTCACACAGACTTGGTGAATCCTGTCAGGTTGTGCATGAGCTCTGTGTGGTCTCAGTGCATAAAGATTCTCATTGTACTTCCCTTCAAAATATGCTAACAGTAACGCTTCCAGAACAAACGAAAGCCTTCCTTCATTAGAAGCAACAAGAACTTTTAGTATGAGAATCAAGGTTCTTCAAGATTTGGCCTCTATTTTTCATTCCAACTGATAAGTTTTTAAAACAATATTTGGCTTCCAAAGTGTACCTCCCTCACTCTCTCCTCCATGTCTTTGTGGATAATATTACCTTTTCGTTCTATTCCTAGACTACTTCTCATAGTTTAATGTTCATTTAAAATGTCATCTTTCCTTAGAAGCTTCCTATGATGGCACTGGTTTAAGTCAATTGCTCTCCTTCATGTTGCCATAGCATTGATGCGGAGTTCTGTCCTAAGACAGGAAACACTATTATTGGTCATTCGAAGAAAAGCAAGCTCCTTGTATATTTCTGCAATTACAGTAATTAGAAAAGTTCTTGGCCCTAGGAGATTCTAAATAAATCTTAGTGAGTGAATGAAAAAGGAAGTGGCTAGCCTGTTATTTGGGGCTGAGGAATAATTTAAAAATGCATTAAGCTTAATTTGGAACCAAAAAAGAACCCATATAGCCAAAGCAATCTTAAGCAAAAAGAACAAATCTAGAAGTACCACATTACCTGAATTCAAATTATACTATAAGGTTATAGTAACCAAAACAGTATGTTACTGGTATAAAAGTAGAGACATAGATCAATAAAACAGAATAGAAAACCCAGAAATAAAATCATATAGCTATGACCAACTGATTTCTGACAAAGTAGATAAAACATACACTGGAGAAAGGATGCCGTATTCAATAAATGGTGCTGGGAAAATTGTGTAGCCACATGCAGAAAAATGAAACAGGACCTATATCTCTTGCTATATAAAAAAAAATTAACTCAAGATGAATTAAAAATGTAAATGTAAGGCCTGAAACCATAAAAATTCTAGAAAAAAAACATAGGAAAAAAAATCTTTTAGACATAAGCCTAGGCAAAGAATTTATGACTAAGACCCCAAAGGAAAATAAACCAGCAATAAAAATAAATAAATGAGACTCAATTAAATTAAAAAGCTTCTGCACAGAAAAGAAAATAATTAACATAGTAAACAGGCAACCTAAAGAATGAGAGAAAATATTTGCAAACTATATATCTGACAAAGGACTAATTTTCAGACTCTGCAAAGAACTCAAACAAAACAGCAAGAAAAACAAAAACAAAAACAATCCTATCCAAAAGTGAGTAAAAGCCATGAGCAGAATTTTTTTCAAAAGAAGACAGATAAATGGCCAACAGACATGTAAAAAAATCTTCATATCACTAATCATCAGAGAAATGCAAATTAAAACCACAATAAGATATCACTTTACCCCTGTCAGAATGGCCATTATTAAAAGTCAAAAACCAATAGATGCTGATATTGATGCAGACAAAAAGATATGTTCATATTCTGCTGGTAGGACTGCAAATTAGTACAACCTCTATGGAAAATAGTATGGAGATTCCTCAAAGAACTAAAGGTATATCTACCATTCAATTCAGCAATCTCACTACTGAGTACCCAAAAGAAAAGAAATCATCTTATCAAAAAGACACTTGCACTCTAATGTTTATCACGCCACAACTCATAATTGCAAAGATATTGAATGAACATAAGTGCCCATAAATACGTGACAGGATACAGAAGATGTGATATATATATATATATATATATAAAAAATGGAGTACAACTCAGCTATAAAAAAGAATGAAATAATGAGATTTGTAGCAGCTTGGATGAAACTGGAGACCATTATCCTAAGTGGGGTACCTCAGGAATGAAAAAAACAAACACGCATGTTCTTACTAAGTGGGAGCTGAACAACAGGTGCCCATGGGCACAAAAAGATGTAAAGGATGTTGGAAACTAAGCAGGAGGAAGAGAGAGGGAGGTGAGGGATAAAAACTTACCTGTTAGGTGCAATGAACACTCTCCTGGTGGAAGGCACACTGAAAGCCCTGACTTCAGCATTATGGAGTGTATTCATGTAACAAAAAATTTGCATCCCCTTAATATTTTGAAATTTAAAAAAATCAGACTCGAGAGAGGCTCTATGCATTTCAGATCTATCCATAGTCTAGGATATTTGAAAGAAGTTTAAATTTAAGAAATTACAAACATAAAAAAGATATTTTTAAAAAGAATGGTTGAACCCACATCACATACCATTTGAGTTTAGCATAGAAGTATACGGCTAGTTATGGATCCTGTTATTTGGATTCTGATACCAACTTCTAGTTTTGCCTTAACCAGGAAATATGAAGAACAATTAATTGGTGTCTCTGTTTTGATCTGATATGGATTCTCCTTCTTTCAGGTTTAATCAATCATGTACTATGTGAACTGCATTGCTATTCTTTCACCAGATCAGCTCTGGTAGTTTTAAGGCTCTTATTTTCATTTACAGACTATTATTCTCCTTTAATACTGTTATTGCTTGAAGTTTACTTTAATTACTTTGGCCTAACATTGATTGATTTCTACGAAGGTTAGAATCTTCCAATGATGCAAATTTTTGACTGAGAATCTAGGCTTAATGTAGTAACTGGCATCTTTGTTATTTCTCTGTTCTGTGAAAGATCTTTCCTGGGCAAGAGAGCCATGTGGCCCAGGTCTGGCACTCATAGGGCCTCAAATTTAGTCATTTGTTCTTATCTTTAATAAAACTTTCTAGCAGATGACAAAATTCCATTGCACATTGCCTTGTCTATATCAAGCACATGATTATATAAATGTAATCATTTAAAATATTACACTAGTGTAGACATCTGTTATTATTTATTTTTTAAGCTACCGGAAAGCTCTAAGAATTGAGCATGTTTACTCAATTGCAGAGAGACCTCTGTGGTCCCATAGTTGTGCATTCTTCCCTAAGTTATAAGATATGCTACATGGACAAGAAGGAGACGGTTATATTTTACCCATTTAAGTGAGAAATGTGACTTCCTATTTGGATTTCACTTTTCTGAAAAAGCTTTGCCATTAAGCAGTGTCAACTACATTCCCTGAATGTAAGTCCCTGAAACTATTCCATTTCATGAGTTACCAACGGATTTCTTGCATGATCAATTTATACACACAACATGTTGGTATCAAAAGCAGAATTATTCATATCCCTTTTTGCTTACCTCTTATATCTCAAGAAAAATTACCTTTACATTAAAAGGCAGAAGTTAAATATTGAAAAGAAATTAATAAAGCTCAACATAGAGATGTTTTTATTGTTCCAACTGGAGTTTTCTTTAGATTAAAAAAATAAGATAGAGATATAGGTAGATGTAAATATAACATGTTTTATTTAACATAGAAATTCAGACAATACAGTTAAGCAAAAAGAAAACACATATATACTTTCAACCCAACACTTCTGTAATTATTCTAGTCTTCCCCTTCCCATTTTGTACCTTTCTTACCTGCTTTGTCTCCTATACAATGAAGATCCTGACCACAGGGCTTTCTCCTTGGTTTTGCAGCCACACAGGTCAAGTTTTTCTAGCCACTTTGAAGGGCAGCCAAAGAGTCGTTGTTGTTGTTGTTGCTGTTTTAATTTACTTTGATGGACTCTTATCTACAGTTTACCCAAATTGTGGCATGCTTGAAGATGCTTGATGCTTATTAATCAAAGGAACTTGAATAGGTGCAAATTTCTTGCATTATTCTTTCTTTCTCTTAAAACGTTTTAGACAATGGCCCAATAACTGTGTGCTTTTTGTTTTTTTCCTCTTCCTTGTTGGATTAGGTGTAATAATTTCTTGCTTTTTTCTGTTTCTTCTTGTATAACACACAGGATTCTTTATTGCTAAAATTCAGTTGAATTTCACTAAGCTACATCTTATATTTGATTATTATGCATCAAGTTTTCCTAGAATACAGTATATCTCCTTGCCCTTCAAATTCAAGCATTTATTTCAGGAAAATTTATTTCATTACATTTTTTCATATATATTTTATATTTCCATTTTCTTTTTCAGAAAAACAATTATACATGTATTAAACTTCTTTTGGTCATATTTTATGCTTATCATTATCTAATTAATTTTATATCTGCACTTTGTCTCTTAATATTTTGGTGATTTCCTCAGGGTACTTCTTTATTTCTCTATCATTTGTACTATTTTGTGTAGTTGTTACTTATCATATTATTGTCACTTTTAAAAAATTTCTTTTGTGAGCTACTTAGTCCTAGTAGCTTCTTTTTCTCTTTGTTTTGTGCTGACGTCTATGTTTTATTTAATAGCATTTTTTCCTCATTATTTTAGTCTCTCCTGCTTTGTTGGAGAACCACTTGTATTTACTTCTGGTTTTCTATGGTAATTAATAATCTAGATTTATAGAACTCTCGAGATGTACTAGGAACAGTTCAAATTACTTTTTATTTATTATTTAAGGAATATTTATAAAAAACTTATAAGGAGAGGTACTATTATTATACTGTTTTTACAGATGAGGTAAATTGTTACTAACTTGCTCAGTTCTAAGGTCCTTTCAATTTTGATCACATACTTGTAGAAAGAGTAGAGTGAAGTAGTGTGGGTCAGAGCTTTGATTCAGGCTTTTGACTCAAACATTCTGTTATTAAATATCATTTATCCTGGGAGCACATATCTCAGGTTTGCTAATTAGCACATGAAAGTGAAAAATAGAGGCTCTCTGTATTTCAATTTGGGGACTACTGCTTTTCTTTCCTTCTTCATCCTGTCTTTGCTGTTTGCATATTGTGTTGTATGTATGATAAAAAATGGTGTGTCAGCCGTCATGATGCTTTATTGTCTAGTACTAGGTCTCTCCTTCTCTCTGGGTAGATGTTACATGTGCTGGCTTGAGTTGGAACAGCCATGCCAGACCAAGATTTGAGAGACATATATTGATGATGGAAGTTTTAATCACTGGCCCCATGGGGCCATCAGGTCTGTTCTTGACACTTAGGCTTATGTGATGAAAAAAACACAAATATCTTGAAATTTTATTGTTCAACTTATAGCTTTTCAAGATTCTAGATGTTAATTTACATATTGTTGAACCTCAATAAAGACATGATTGAGCTTTGAAAGAGAAATATGGTAGATAGAGTGTACTAGATTTAGTCACATAAATCATAATGACATGTAAGATATTATGCTGCACACGATAGTACATGTTTAAGCAACTTATATGATGATTACTTACAGATTTTTCTTAATAGGATGTTTAATTTGAATCTACAAATTTATTTCAAGGGATAGAGGACGTGCTGGAGGATAAAGCAGATTGTCCAAACCCTCCTCAAGTTCAATGATTTGCTACAAGAACTCACAAGACTCAGCATATAGTTGTATTCATGGCTATTATTTATTACAGCAAAAAGATACAAAGCTAAATCTGCAAAAAGAAAATGTACTTAGGTTAAATTCTGAATGAAATCAGGCTCAAGTTCAAAAAGTCCTCCACCAGTAGAGTCACATGAAACATACTTAATTTCTCCAGCAATTAATGTGACAAAATGTGTGAAATATTGCCCAGCAGGGAAGCTCATTAGAGACTAATTACCCAGGGTTTTTATTGGGAACTGACCACATAAGTATTTTTGGCACTAGCATGTAGCAAAATTCCAGATTTTCTGGAGACGAGCAGGTGATTCATATAAACTATACTGTTTGTACAGACAGTCTAGGTACAGTGAGCTATTGCAGAATTCTGGGAATACCGGCAACCAAAATTCAAGTTCCCAGATGCCAGCCAAGAGCTGACCACATAATAAGGGCTTTCTAAGGATAATATTTTCTATGTTAACTTTTTTCTTCATAAAGATAAGTAGCAAATGACCATGTGTTTGACCATTTCTTTATTACAATGATCATTTATATTTGAATTACATATACTACCTCCATTTTATTTGACAAAATTGTCTTTGAGTGCATTGTTGAATCCTAAACAACATTTGTGATAGTGACTTATATTTGGTAGGGATTCAATAAGATTTTGTTCAGTAAATGCATGAATAAAAAAGAATTAATTTTATTAATGTTAATATTAAAATAAATTTTAATTCTTATATTTCAAAAGGAAATAGTAGACATGTAGTTTGTAATTCAATTGTCCACTTGTTTGGAAATTATCAGATTCTTGAATGCTTTAAAATTTGGGGAATTTGTATCTTTTCAAAGACTTTACACTTATTTTAAAACATTTTCTAAATCAAATTAACATAAAATGTGATAAAATGTACCTATTGGAAGGGGTAGAATATATAACTACTCTTATTTTGACTCAAATGATGCCATCACTCTGTGAAAACTTTGGGGTACAAACTGAAGGGGAATTGGATCAGTTTATCTCAATTGCCTAATCCCTGATTCCTGAGTTTCAAAGGTAAGAACTCAACCCTAGGTAATGAGCACAGCCTGACCAGAAGCCTTTAAATAATCCAATGAAGAAAGGATAGTCTAAACTAGTGGATCAGGCTAATGCATTACCCTAACATTTGACTGAAAGAAGATTACTTCTGCCTCATCATGAGTCTGAGACTGGCAGTCCCTTTAGAGCTCAGCCCACCTAGTACTGTGTTCTGTTTTGGGGAGCAAGGAGAAGCTGATTATAAACTAAGAGACTTGCAAACTGAATCCCAAATTTGAGGAACCCTTAAGTCTAGGTATTGATATAGATCATCAAGGGCTTATTGCAGATTATAAAAATGCCCATGGGACTATGCAGTTCCAACTTTCTGTAGTCACAGAAGTGAGTCTCTGCCCTCTCATTTGGATTGCTTAAATTCTACATTTCCAAACAATGGTGTGAGGAGGAAGGACTGGATGAAGAGAGAGAAACAAGACTTTGTTCAACTAATACTGGTGGATTCTTAAGCAATTGGAAATATAAAAGAGATGTGAGTATACTTATCTAAATTGATGAACTATGTGGTTAATAGTATTACATATTAACAGTATGTCAGATAATGTGATATGTAAACTATAATATGAATACTTTTAATGGGTAAAAATGTCTTTCAACCTAAAAAATAAAAATCTACAAGGAGTATGAGTAAAATATGTCATAAAGATACTCAATCTTTGTGAATGTAGCTTACATTGTTGTGCTAATCATCTGTTAGCCTTATTTGTATTTTAGGTAAGGAAGAGATTTAACATCTGTTTTCTTCTTTATGTATACTTAAAGGCCTGCATGAGGTCTGTCATGAGGAACTCAAGGAAGGTAGTCAGTTATAATTTAAGGCTCAAGTATAATGAAAAAGGGAGAAATTACAATTAAGAAAATCACTCCTAGTCACTATGGAGCCTATTGCTAATGACTATATAACTGGTGTAACTGTTGAATTTCCTATGTATTTTTTCAGGTTATTACAGGAGGTCTGCAGCATTAGGCAAAATTGCACCTGAATGAAAGTGCTGAATCAGTTGTGCTGTTTTAATAGCACATCCAGCCAGTTGAACAACTGCCAAAATACTTTAGTTTCTGAGGAAAATCATAAATATTCATCTTAGACTGAGTTTTTGCACACAAACTAAATTGGAGGATTTAGGGTCATTACTTGATATTTCAGGCCAGAAAAGAAAATAAAAACAGAAATATCCCCTCAATATCAGATAATATAGACCAAAGGAAATATTTTCTCTTGAATTATCTTGGTCTTTTCTTTCATCTTCTATTTCAGGGTCAGGACAATTCAAAAAACCTCTTCCTATTATACAAGACATTTAACTGGACACTGTGGAGAATGTGAAGATAAATAAGACTCAATATTTGCCTGCAAAAAGATGGGAGCAGGGATGGAGTGGAAATGGCTACTGTTTGTTGAGCAAACACTATGCATTTGTAATTGTGTTAGCCACCATTCATATATTTTATCTCCTTAAAACAGATTTTTTCCTTCATAAAAGTCTATATTAGCTAATTATTATTTTTCTGCTTATCCAGAACAGAAATATGAGAACCAGAGAATGTATGTAACTGAAAAAAGAAATTCTTGTCAAATGACTACAACAGGATTCAGATTCAAGTCACTCATATTTCAGAACTAACTATGAAAACTTAATATCTATTAGTGGAAAAGTCAATTGTATGTGGCTGCATCTTTAGGAGGAATGTTCATTGGATAAATATTCAATTAGGACTCATCATACCAGCTCTTCTAATTTATAAAACTTATGAGGAATGTGGGCAATATATAATCACTTTATGACAGTGTTTTTGCTATTGTTTATATTTCAATGATATACCTCCAGTAAAAGTTATACACAATCCCAGAGTTCTGTGTAATTCCCTGATCACAATATACATTTTGTCCACATTCCCATTTCACTTACATACCATATGGATATTGGAGTACTGTAACTAATAAAATCAATCATTTTCAATAAGTACATTTTAAGGAGCTTACAGTGAGGTTTATGGGCCAAATGACAAAGTCTGGAGACACCCCTCTGAGTTATATACAAAAATTTTTTGCCCAACAAATGAATACTTATGAAAGAGTGGGCCAAATGGATCTAACCAAAACTATCCTCTCTCATTGTGTAACTGTTTCTAGCCATGGTGCTAGAAGTCATAGATCAATTAGTTACAGTTATAGAAGCAGAATAAAAATAATTATCAAATTTATATCTCCCTAAGTTTAATTTGGATAAGCTTTTATCATGAAAACAAGGCATTATAAACAATCACAGCCAGAACAGAAAAGTGTATAAATAAGACAGACTTCTGATTTCGATTCACAATGATCTCACTCCATATGTGGACAATTCCATTCACTTTACCAGTGAAATTATGTATGCAACCTATATATGTATATGGACTTGGACATTCCTAATAGATATAATCTTTTGAATGGCTTTATTATTTTCTTCATCTCCAAAAAATCATGGAATGCATATAAAACATGTTTCTTTATTTGTATATGTGTATCTTTATTACATAAAAGAAAACAAATCACCCACAGTGTGACTGTTTACAAAATTAACTGTCCTTAACATGTAGAACAGTTTTGACAGGCACATGTTTTTATTCTCAAAATTTCAGTAGAAAACAAATAGTGCCAACACAACAACTACATAAAATATGAGCAAGAAAATGATTGTATTGAATCAATATGGACTATAAAACATCAATGTTATGTGTTAACTCAACACAAAGTAGAGCAAAATAATGATTTTGGCACTCCTGGTCTTACATTTTCTTGTGTCATGGTGGAAGTTCCATGTATTCATCAAAGTCCAGCTCCTATGTTTCCATAGTGCTCAAACTATCTCTAGTTACATGGTCACCCACCTAGAATATATTCCATAGTCTCACTTGAAATTAGGTGTTATTGTGTGACTAAAGTCACCAAGAGAATGTGACTGGATGTGTGATGTGCTTTTTCGGGTCTGAGTCTTTAGTCCCAGCACACATCTATCCCCTTCCTGTTGGTAGTGATGTGTTCGAAGCAGTGTCTCAGCTTCTACCATGCAGAAGATGACAATATTAGAGGTGAAATCGGAACAACAAATAACAGAAACCTGACTCTCTGACAAAATGTAGCAGTGGTTTCCTGATAATCCAGGCATTTCATGTTAAAAGCTCCTATAGAAAAGATTAAAAAATTTTTTTGGTTGTTGGTCTTGTATTTTTGGGTCTCTATTGCGGCAGTTTATCTATCACTCTAACTAAAGTACATGGAAAAGAGCCCTGGTTTCCTCACTGAGAAAATAACAATATTGGACTGGGTCTCTAAAGTCTCAACGATACCTAATATTCTATGAAATTGATTATTTTAGTCTATGACAAGTTATTGTTAAAAAGCTGAAAAATAAAACCTGAAAGAGAGTCACATTAATAAAGCAATTATTATATAAATATGTTAATCCATGATAAAAAGAAATTGCAAATTTTAAAAGCTTTAGTATAGATAAGTATTTATATGGTCTTGATAGATTTCAGTCCATTTATATTTCTTTAACGTAAAAGAAAAAATCCTATAGAAATTCCACAGGGAGACAGATTTCAAATTATTACTAATCACTATACTTCTCCATAATGCTATAGGAAATTGATAATGTGGTGCTACCACAGAACTGATTGGAGAGAAATAAGAGAGAACTAAGAGTGAAGAGTTTATATAATAATTCAGGAATGAGACATTCCAGTCAGGAAAGGAAAAGTAGTGTCAGAAGAGATGTGACTTGTGCTTTCAGGCCAGATAACACACATAGGTACACCAATGATGACACATTGGTAATTATGGATACTGTGCAAATTGTTCAACCTTTCCAAATCTCAATTCCCTCGTTGGTAACATGGGTGTGAAAACAGAATCCACCTCAAGATATTGTAAGACCTAAAAGAGACAATACATGTAAAACACTAAAGTATCTGGCAATAGTAAGTGCTTAATAAATGCTAGTTATTTGGTTATGATAATAAATATTGTCATTATTATTGGTAGAAATAGTCTTATAAGTTGCTAAAGATACTGTTTGCCCAAACATTATAGAATGCAAACATTCAGTAAAACAAGATAGGTTGTCTTCAAAGGGTGTGCAATTGACTTCATGAAATAAGACTTGAATATGGAATATTAATTAATAATTAAGCAATAGATTATATGCTACTGTATAGAATTGCAGTAAGTATTCTAAGGAAGAAGAAGGCATTGTGAAGTGGAGTAGGCTTTATGGAGAAGATAACATTGAAAGCCTGTGATAAGTGTAAAAAGAATTGAGGCTTCCTAGTTGTTGAATGTTATTCTAAATGCTTTATGAACTTTGCTTCTTTGCTTACCTAATCTTCACAATAATTTTATGAGTGTGTACTTTTATTATCTCTATTTTATAGATAAGCAAATTGAGGGCTAGAGAGCTCAAATAACTTGCCCACAGTTGGTGGTACACAATAGAAGCTGTAAAGGTACTGGTAAACTGAAACTGGGGTTAGATTATTGAAGCATGAAGTTACACTAAATTCTTAGAAAGAATAAATCAATGAATGAAAAGGCTACATCATTTCACCCGGTGAAGAAATACACAAAGTCAAGGAAGAAGACTTTGAGTATAGCCTATGTCTGAATTAGAGAGGAAACATTGGAGCAGTGGCTGAAATATTTATAGGTACCTAGTTAGATAAGGAAAATTATATTTTAATATGAGGATATGCCATTGTTATAGAAATCTTGAAACGGTAGTGTAATCTTTGACCACTGCTGTTTATTTGTTTATATAATTGCATTGATGTAAGTCTAATCTTTGGCTAGTGTAATATTAAGCGAAATGTAATTCTCTCTTTAGAATTCTGGGCCTTTCTGAATGGGTAAAGAGTCAGGCTGGGGAAAGGATAAGTGTGCATTCTGCTCTTTAATAGAAATGATGTTAAAATATTTCCCTTTTTTTAGCCAATGGCCTATTTTAAAAGAAATTTTCTACATGAATAGCATACATTTTAAAAATGCAAGAATTTTATTTGAAGAGAAATTGATAAGCTCAAAAAATATTTCACAAGTTTGATGTGAAGTATCTATTGGCATAATGAAATCCTCACCAGAAATGCCTTACTTTTAATTCAAGTTAATTTTATAAATCAAACACACTTTAAGAGAAAGAAAATAACTCCCAATGTCATTTTTCAGCAATAGTTTTACAGTTGAATATTTAAACAATGAGCATTGTCATCCAGAAAAGAGTTTAAACATCAATTTTTTTTCTTTAAAAAGTTGACAGTTGGGCTGTGGTAACTCTGCTGACTTTCCATGTAAGAAATATCCTTACATCAAAGAGGACTAGGAGGTCTATGTCCTTTGATGTCCTTTATATGCTGCATTAATAATGTGGAAATTGTATCTTGTTTAAAAATTTTCTCAATTAATGGATCATCTTGGTGGAAAACATGTAAATTGGTATTTGATACCTAGATTAAAAATATAGTCATTTTAGAAGTAATTATGGCTATGTTGGTATGCTGAAAGTCTTCTTTAATTTATAAATATAAACCAGAGTACTCAATCATACTTTCAGAGTAGACTTATTATACATCAGCAAACCACTGTTAAATTTAAACAAAATATTGATGATGTCAAAACAAACAATGTTCATATTCTTACTAGATTAGTTTTCATAAATATCAAATAGATATCAACATTTATCACTTTCTTAAAATTTAAACAAATGACATATTCTAGTCCATCTTTATTCTTGTTTTTGCATTTAAATTGTCCAACAAATCTTGTTACTATCATTCTGCTGTTTACAAATAAACTTGTATTTTCAATAGAGATAAATTCATTCATTCAGGTATTTTATTAGGCTGTAGGCCACAGAGCTGAACAAGAGAACTCTGATCTCTGCTCAAATGAAGTTTATGATCTACTGGGAGTGGTTCTTTTAAACATTAGTAATTATTAAAAATTGAATATGCCATAATGGTGTATTTTGAATGGCTTTAACAGAAATTTTTCTAAATTAGTTTCACATTTACACTTCCAAAGTTTTAATAGGGAACTATGATTAAAATTTTTTATTTGGTTATTATTATTTATTTCATTTTTGGATCAGAGAATTAGGGTTTTGAATCTTTCCTACTCTGATTTCCTTTTATGTGAAGTACCTGAATATAAAACTGCCGAGAGAGACATAGATGTTTAGATGGGGGCTGTTTCTGAGTTCAGTTCAAAATCCTGTAGACTTATTGAAATTTATGAAATGCACATATAAATACTGAATTCTTATAACCAAGAGTAAGAGCTCAGAAAAATCCTTAGCACTTTGAAAAGATGTCAGTCATGTACCTTACTGCTTGTAGATATGTTTCTATTTACATTATTTCAAACAATGGAGAAACATAGACAAACTAAAACTTTAGCTGTGAGTAAATTTCAATAATTCTAGATTGTCCTATTTTGAATGGATTGTGCATTTTTAAAAAATAATCCATTTTTTAAAAATTTAAATTTAATTTATATGTTCAGTATTTCAAAAAGAATTTCTATTTTCTCTTCCAGACATACTGTTTAAGACAATTTATTTATGAAAAGAGTTGATTGATTTGTTCTGTGTAGAAAGGAGGGGATGACTGATCTTTATCATGACACAAGAAATGGACGGAAGGCTTCAAGAGTGGGACAGGGAGCATATTTGCCATGGGGTCCCCTTGATTACTGTCTAAATTTTGGCAAACCTTCCAAGCAGAATTTGTTCCTCTTTCTTGCTTCTAAGGGTTTCTCATTTTCCTATTGTCCTGTCTTTCTATCATTCTATCTGTTATCCATATAGCCATCCTGAAATTTAATGACCTTTATCATTCTCCAATTAAGTTATGTGAGGTGAAACTCTAACTCAATTAACATATATCATGCGGAGAGCACTTTATATATTTCAAACACTGCTAACATTCTCCTGTTCTACGTTGATTCATAACAGAGTAGTCAGCAAGGCTTAAGGAGTATGCTCCTGAGATCTATTCATCTTTTTTCTTTTTTTCATGAGTTTTTCACCCAATAAAAACTACAAAATTATAGTACAGTTATTTCTAAAGACTGCTTTTCTATAATGAAACAGGGATTTCTTTTGTTATTTGGTCTTTCTAGATTTGGGTATGTTACATAGATTTTAAAAGAATTTAATAAAGTTTTCCCCTTAGCCTGGTCATAAAAATCTTGAAAATTATTTAGAATGAGTAAAAGTGCTTCATATATGAGTAAAAATGCTAAATTTTAAATATACTCAAATATAAAATATTAGAAATCAATGGATGATTAATGAAAATGAAATAAAATAAATACTAAACATGCACAAATGCTCCTTGATTTATAATAGAGTTATGTCTAGATAAAAACCATTGAAAGTCAAAATATCATAAATAAAAATGCATTTCATCCCTGGATAAAACCATCATAAAGTAAAAAAATTATAAGTTGAATCATAGTGACTTGGGGACTATTTATGCTTAGTAAGATATGTAAAAACATAGAGACCAAAACATCTAATTCAGTGGGAGGGAGAAAGTTTCAGATGGCTAAGAACCCGTCCTGGAGTGGGTGGTGAGAAGTGAGTCCCTGACTCATGAGTCCATGCATGGGTCTCATTGTATCACTGGCTTCACAAAAAACAAAACAAAACAAAAAAACCCAAAACCCCACAAATTCAAACATAAAATACTTAAGAATTTGAATACAGCAACCTCAGAAAATTAAACCCCAAGTGGGGGACCCTTCTGAGCCTTAACACACTGTTTGAACACCCATGAAGTAAGTCCTGGTGACTACATAATTAATCCAAACTAGGGATATTTTGAGAATAAAAGGGGCACTTTTAATAACTTCCCTGGGACAAGGGGCATAAACCAGCCTTATCTGAAGCAAATTGTGATGAATAATCACCCTACAGAAAATAGAACTGAAGTTTACCTTTAAAAATGAAAAATTTCCTAGGCATTCATGAGTGAAAGTCCACTAGCAGGAATGGCTTAAATATTAATATTAACTTACTCTAATAATCCCTGTTCCATTTCTGTATTATTTTCTTTGTTCCTCTTTATGTGCTTTCATCCTGACATGAGTATTATGATACAGTAGTCCAAGTCTCACATCTGATTAAAACAATGTCCAGAAGAAGAGTGAAGTTCTCTACCACCCCATCCCAGGCACTCTTAGAGCAGAAAAAGCCTTTCTAGAAGTCTTGGAAAACCTCTCCTGGAGTTGCATTGACCTGAATTGAATCACATGCTGATTCTTGAACCAATTACCATCAAAAGAGACTGAATTAAGCCAATCACAACCACTCTGAAGATAGGAGTGGGCTCCATTCAAACGTGTGGATCTTGAGTAAAATCAGGTTTGAAAATTTCTCTCAGCAAGTGGAAATGGTGAATATTATAGAAGCAGAATTGTGATCAAATAATGTTGACAAAATACACATACTTATTTTTCCTGGGTAAACAAAGGAAACCCAGTGATATGAGCCCTGACCATACCTACAGTGACCATATGTAGGCACAGCCAAGCCAGACAGACAAGCATTCAGACAAGTTTGATCTTCTTCTTTTCTTTCTCAGTTATTTATTTATTTATATTTAATTTTTAAATGTATAATTGACATATAATAATTGTACAATATGGGGTACAATGTGATATTTCAATGCATGTATGCATAGTACAATAATCAAATGGGGTAATTACTTATCCATCATTTTAAATATGTATCATTTTTCACCTGATCTCACTCATATGTGGTATCTAAAAAAGTCAATTTGGTAAAAGCAGTGAGGAGAATAGTGGTTATCAGAGGCTGGAGAAGGGAGAGGTGAGCATGTGGCAGGAAGGTGTGCAGAGCGTCATCAATGTATACAAAGTTACAGTAAGACAAGAAGAATATGTTTTGGTGTTTTGTGACATGGTAGAGTGACTATAGAAAACAATACTGTAGTGCACATTTCAAGACAGCTAGAAAATATGATTTTGACTGTTGTCACCACAAAGAAAAGTTTGGTTCAAAAGTAATTGTGGTTTTAGACTGTGAATTTTAAATCATTATAACTAGGCTCAAACACATCAGTTGGCGAGAGGTCTCTGAGAAATGTGCTCAGCAAATTGATGAGATGCACCGAAAACTGCAATGCCTGAAACTGGCATTGGTCAACAGAAAAGGCCCAATTCTTCTCCATGACAACTCCCAACCGCATGTCGTACAACCAATACTTCAAAAGTTGAATGAATTGAGCTACAAAGTTTTGCCTCATCTGTCAAATTCACCTGACCTCTCGCCAACTGATTACCACTTCTTCAAGCATTTCAACAACTTTTTGCAGGGTAAATGATTCCATAACCAGCAGGATGCAGAAAATGCTTTCCAAGAGTTCATCGAATCCCAAAGCACGGATTTTTATGCTACAGGGATAAACAAACTTATTTCTCATCGGCAAAAATGTGTTGATTGTAATGGTTCCTATTTTGTTTAATAAAGATGTGTTTGATTAGTGTGAAAATTGACTTAACTATATGTAAAAGATATTTACTATTAATAAAATATTAACATTTTATACTGTCTTATAAATTAGAACATATGGATACTCTATGAGAAACAGTTCCGTATGTGTGACTTATGAGGATGCTCACCCTCACTGTAATATAAACATCATGAAAAGTGGTAATTTTTTGGTTTGTTTTCTTTTGCTATTGAAACAATGCCTGGCACCTAGATGTTTAAAACATACTTGCTAAATGAAATAATGAGGAAAACCACCAAAACTTTTTTTCTCAGAAGAATAGATATAATAACGTATGTTCAGAAAATGGGATAAATAACAAAATAAACTATAACTAAATAGTACTGTGTTCAAAAAATAACCTTGGGTGAAAATAAGCCCCAGAAAATTACGTAAAGTATGTCATGGTCGTGGAACTTGAAAGCAAAAAGAATTAACTTATTTTTTAGGGAAATAAACTTACATGGTAAAATTATTCATTAAAACTTCAAAAGAATGATAAACAGAGGGGAGGAGAGGCAGGGCAAAGAGGTGAAGAGGAACACATGTGAATATGAGAGTACTGGAAATGCTTTAGTTATCAAGTTGAAGGGGGTATTCAAGGCATTAATACTATTATTATGACATTTAACTTATACATACTATATATTCCTTTGTATGCATTAATTATAAAATTAAATAAAAATTGCAATTTTAGAGAACAAGTGGAGAAAACTCATTTTTAATATGAATAGATAATTCTGCACTTGAAACATGAAGACAAAACATGTAAAATCTCTTTGCAATTGTATAATGAACCAATTGTACATCTGGCACAGGGACAAAGTTTTCCACTAGCTAAGTTGGTACTGTTTCAAAAACTACATACCTTACAATTTACTGGATTGATAATTAGAACTTCAAAAGGTTTATTTTTTAAAATCTAAAATGAAAAATTTTAAGAGTTTAGAGCCTACTAATTTTGAATTGGCAACAATTCTGAGTGAACCAGGTTAATATTTACCTTTGCACTATTTAAAATGTATTGGTGCTCTAAGCAATTTCATTGTATTAAGACTGAAAGTTTTAAAAAGACGTTTATCTTTTTAGTTGTTTAAATTTTTCATGGATATAAAAAATTACCTCTAAATAATTACTCTTTGAATCACACACGAGGCTTATCTGTTCTGTTGAGTAGGATCTGAGAACTTTTGTTCAAGAGGCGATTTTCCTCTAGAAACATAAATGTACAAAATCTTAACTGTTTATAAAATTTTCATGAGCCTTATTTTCCAATAATTCCAGCCAACATCTCACTTTACAGTTAAAAAAATAGCTTTTTATACACAATTCCCTTTCTAAAAAGATTAGTTTAGGAATTAAGAAAAATTCTGGGATACTTGCAAGACAAACATCAAATACTCCCTTATTCTGAGTTCTACAACCCAGCCTGACTGGGATTTAGTATGGTTTATTTTGACCTAATCCAAAAATAGCTATAGAAAGGACAATTGGAAATGTTCCAGATGAATAAGAATGATAGTAAGAGGAGAGTAATTAGGCTAATATGTTTAATGTTCTGAGAAGAAAACACATGGAGAAAGATTTTTCCTATTCCCAAGAACAAAGTAATCTCAATGTTGAAGATTTACTGAAAGAAATGTTGAATAGTCTAACTCAGTGAAAAAAATATTATTTAAATATAGGCACTTAAAGGACAGAGTATTTAAGAAAGTGTATTTAGAGTATATTGATTATGGCCATAAATTTAAATACTTCTTGTGTAGATAAATTCTTTACCATGATCCCTTCAAAATTACCATTTTGGATGGTATTAACTCTATATAGAATGCTAGCATACTCAAGTGAAGCTGATTTATTCAAGAGAATTATTCATTTAATTTCCATCATTTAGTATTTATGTTCTGTTTCCATTCATTTATTCATTTCATCTTTATTCATTTATGCATTTATCAAATATTCATTTAAATGAGTTTCATTATAAGTACAGAAACTGTAGGGTGAGATTTGCAGTAAATTTATTCTTTTAATAGGTTTATTCTTGCAAAATGCTCTGAGCAGATAAAGGCTGCTTGACCCATCATATTCACATCTTAAATCTTTACAACTTATTATCTATCTCATTTCTTTTATTTATTTGGATATTTTCCTTAAATTGCATGGAATTTCCTGAAATCACCGTAATAATCTAATTAATATTTTGACATATTAAATATTTACCTATACAATGAATATATTTATAGATTATATTATAGATTTTATATAGTAGTCATTGAAGAAACTTTACCATTCAAAAGTCAAGCAAAGTTATTTCACACTAGACAGTATAATAGTTAGAGAGCTTTCCCTTGTTTCCTATTCATACATCACTAATGCTATCCATGGTCATCTGTGATTTTTTTCTGCTTCACAATGCCTTTTTTGTTGCTGTTGTTCCACTAAAGCTAAACTCATTATTTATAAAAAATAAACTAATTCAAATTTACATTGCTAATGGAGTTATTCTCTGTTTAATTTTAATTGTGTATCTAGTCTTGCTAGTCTGGTGGAGCTTAAAGTACTCTTTTCCTCTGAGTTTTGGTTTGGACATATGGCTTCACTTTCCTGCAAATAAGCATTTTCCCACATGGAGGGGGGGCGGGGCTGGAACAATGTTCTCAACTGTCTATATTTTTAACTTCATGTTCAGATTTTTTAAGCATAGTCACTCAAGAGGTAACTCTTTTTCTTGTTTTCTTCCCCACCCTTATCATCTCTGTGCTCCCATCTTCTATCTTTATTTCTGCCTGCCCCATTTACCCTATTTTAGCTGTCTTTTGTGTGTTACTGATTTTGACTTTTTGCTTAGTTTTGGGTTTTCACTCTTTCTCTGAAAATCTGAAGTCAGAGTTCCTTAGTCAGGCAGTTGCAGTCCAATAGAATAATAACGAGAAAGCCTAATTCCAGCCCAGAATAATTCTCTCTTCCAACTCTTCTTGTTATAATTTTGGAGAATAATGTAATGAAATTTTTGTTGTATGTAATTGCTCAACATTTTTGTATGTAATTGCTTCTCAATTCAAATTGCTAGCTACTGAGTAAGAGTAAATGAGTTAGCCAGCATCCCTCAGACTAGCCTACATTTTGGACACCAGAAGGTAGGAGTACCAATATTTACTGTTTACTTATTAAGGTATAAGGCATCCTATTCATATGGTTAAGTATTAGGCTTCCTGTTAAAGGGTGGGGGAAAAATGTATGAGACCCAAAGGTAGCAAGCAATTGTCATTTGAGTTTCAATTTTTATTTGAAATTAGAGAGATTGAAGAGATTTGAGTCAGCCTTTTGAGAGAGTGTGTTTTGCTGGTTTGGTTTTGTTCACAGGGAAAAAACACTATATATAAACTCCCACGTGCATAAACACATATCCCTCATGTTTTATTCTTGCTTCAGTTACAATCTCTTAGATAAATTCTTGTTACCCATCTGTCACCTACCTTGGGCCATCTTCTTTAAAAATTTTTTTTCATTCTTTGTCAGTTTTAAATTACATGCATAGTCCCTAGGACAATCCTTTACCAGGCACAGAGCCGATCTCCAGATTTATCTTGAACATATCTCATCCACTTCAGCAACTGAATCTGAAGAAAATAGCATTCTTTAAAAATATCTTTACACCTGTTGTTACATTGCTTTAAAATGTCCACCCTCCTCTGACTCCGGGTGGGGAAGGAGGGGCAAGGGCAATATACGTAACCTAAACATTTGTACCCCATAATATGCTGAAATAAAAAAAAAAGTCCACCTTCCCTTGCCTGTCATCTCTTTTATGAAGCCTTCTTATATAGTTAGTTCCCAAAGTTAGTCACTTCTTTTCATTGCTCCAACATTATTTTGTTCACATCTTTAATAGTGTTATTTTATATCATGTGGGAGGGGATACACCACAGTGGCTAAGATCATGGCTGCTAGAATCAGACTGAGGTCAATCCATGACTCAGCAATTCTCAAAACATGACCCAAGGGAAGTTATGTGATTTCTTCAATTTTATCAAAAGAGAGGTAATACTAGTAAGTTAAAAGTGATTCAATATTTCCTGCTTTAGCTGTGACACATAAAGAATTTGAAAAGTCACATGCCTTTGCTCACAACAACAACAAACAAAAAACTGACACTGAAAATCAGTCAATTTTCTTGGCCCCAACAGAGAACTGAGATTGCAAGGCAAACAACTACCCTGAAATCTAGAGAGACAGTCTCATTCAGAGTCAGAGCAGAGCTGCTTACTTGGAGTAGAAGGCATGGAACAATAAATAGGTTGGAACAATTAAAAGGTACTTTGGATGAAGAGTGTGAAAAACACCTGGGATCAACTGTCATAGGGACCATATAATTTTTTGGACTTTACTTAGAGAAATCCAACTTGGTTCTCACAGTGAAGATCAGTGATTCCCTCATAGCTTTGGCAGTGGGAGGAGAAGAATAATACTTGTGAAATGCCCAGAGACTATTATACCAAGAAAGACTGTGCTCCAGGGGTGAAGACTTATGGATTCATCCTATTGGAAGAAGGGCCTTCTCCCACTCCTGCCTTTTCTAGCCTGGGGTAAGGGTAGTCAATAGAGTTTCAAAAAAAAAAATCATTGGGATACTACAACCAGGGAAGGTAGCATGGAGCAGGAAGGAAACAAAACAAGAAACAATACCCAAAAAAACCCACATCATTGAAGAACTACAAGTGAAGGTCACAATTCTAAAACATAGGACTATTAAACAGTGCAATTTAATCAAAACACTATAAAGTGTTCTCCATTCCCCACACCTTATCATTATACCCACAGGCATCCAGTTATAATCATAGTGGATTATAACTGAAAGGACAATGAGACACAGACTCTTTAAAAGGAAAGTACTTAGGGAAGCCCAAAGTCAAGAGTGCAGACAAAAACCAGACACAAGAGGAATTTGAAGCTTCTGGCACCTACCACTATGGTAAACATTAAACACAGCCCAAACCACATTACCATAGATCCTCACAATCAATGCTTATTTACCTCAGTTCCTATTATCCAATGCAACATGCTCTTAGCTTTCAATAAAAAGTTGTAAAGCATGTCAAAATGTAAGAAAAACACATTGTGAAGAGATAAAGCAATCATCAGAACCACACGCAGATATGACACAGATGTTGGAATTATCAGACAAGGATGTTAAAATGATAATACGTGATAATATGTTAAGGGCTCTAATGGAAAAAGTAGACAACATTCAATAACAGATGGTTAATTTAAGCAGCGATAGAATAAAAGGTAATGTTAGAAATCAAAAACACTGTAACACAAATAAAGGATGCCTTTGATAGGTTTGATAGTGGACTTGACACAGCTGATAAAATAATCAGTGCACTTGAAGATAGGACAACAGACACTCTCCAAGAAGAAATGCAAAGAGAAAAAGGAATGCAAAATGCAGAATAAACTATCCCCAAAATGTGAGACAATATCAAAAGGTAGTAGTTGAAAGACCAGGAGAAGAAAGGTACAATGGAACAGGCAAATATTTAAAATAATGGCTGAAAACTTGAAATCAATGACACCAAACTACAGATGCAGGAATTTCAGAGGATAGCAATCAAGATAAATACCAAACAGGGAGAAATTGGACCATATCTTAGACTATCATATTCAAAATGGAGTGGGGAATGGGACTCTACCTATAGATTGACAAAGATAAGAATTTCAGAAAGTTTTATACCATAAAGCATGCAAGCAAAAAGAGAGTGGAAAGTAAAAGGCCAAGATAGCTGACCAGAGACATCAACTGACAGATTATCTCAGAAAGAAGGAAAAGTTTTAGATGCAAAAAGAAACCTATAAACATAGATTGAATGTAATTCTGAGGAAAAAGTGACAGAACCTACCAGGGATTCCATGGGAAGAATTGCTAAGCAGAACAAGAAAGAGCAAAAGAGATCAATCCTGAGAAGCTTGGAGAACAGCAAGTGTGGAAAGTGGGAGGTTTTGTTTCTTTTTCCCTCATACCTCTGAAAGTCAGGGGGCACCTGAACTTCTGGAGAGCCTTTCTGCCCTCACAAGCCAATAGGCTGATGCCACCAGTAAACTGGGAGCTTCTTGAGGGCAAAGCACCAGGCTCCCAGCCTCCTTGGGGTCACTTCCCATCACTGTAGACCTGAACTGAGATGGCAGGTACCATATTGCTTCTCCACCCACTGTATGCCTTTTTCCTTCCCAGGGAACCTCAATTTTTGTCTTGCTTATTACCACACAAACAATTCCTAACTCCAGCCCAGACTGGGGA
This sequence comes from Cheirogaleus medius, assembly GCA_008086735.1. Lineage (NCBI taxonomy): Eukaryota > Metazoa > Chordata > Mammalia > Primates > Cheirogaleidae > Cheirogaleus > Cheirogaleus medius. Next base: position 31,053,876 of record VBSM01000272.1, read on the forward strand.
AACCACAGGGGCCAATGGGTCCCAGGGGATCTACAGATCCTGACCACAGAGCTTGAACATTCCAGGTGGGCTGCCTTGTGGAGAAAGGGACAAAATGACCAGAGTGCTAGTTAACCTCCTTTAAGACTCTTTCCTCCCCTGCCATTCCCCACCTGCTGCTGCCAAGAGATACAATTGAGCTGAGACTCTAAGAAGTGGCTATTTCCCCTCTGTTGGTGTGCCTTAACACTGAGGTTCCCACAGAGAGTGGGGCTCACACCTTTCCTCTTAAAGACCTGCCGTGGACCAAGGGGTGCTCGGTCTGTGAGCTCCCTGCCTGCTGGCTCTTCCATGTGCTGCTTGCCTGGCTGCTTCAGCAGAGCAGGGAAACCCTGAAGTAGAGGGACATGAAACCTACTAGAGCACTCCATGGGCAACTTGGGACTAGCAGGTTTCTCTCTGGCACAGTCAGGGATTGATATTCATGGACCTGGGAACAGGTCTGCAGGCCACATCTAATATACCCAGACATGGATCATATTGCTTGGGGGGTACAGAGGGGAGAGTTGTGAACTAATCTAAGGAGGCAAGGGAGCCCAAGTGGGCATAACTGAGAGGAGAGTGCAGTGTGGACCCAAGCAACAGTGCACCCACAGCAAAGCCATGCTCATGGCTTGAGGCTAGATCTTGTACAGAGAAGCTCCCAGCCTGCAGCACCATTGCTTGTGAGCTCACCGAGTTTGGGGTCCTGCCTGAAGCCAGATACCAGAAGGAGACCACAGGGAAGAGGTAGGGGGAAAAGAGTGAAGCCCACTCCTGACAGCCAGGTTGTGAATCTCAGATGGTCCCTTTACCATATGCAGATTTTCTGGCTTGGTGGGGATGCTTCAGCCCCTCACTGGTGGTTTTCCCCAGCAGCATGGGAGCAGATCATTGACCTCTACCAAGACAGCTCCCTTTGTGGAGCCTGAAGACAGGCTCACTTGACCCAGATCCACCCAGCCTAACTCCACCACCCACCTCTGCTGTGGTGGAGAATAAGGATTCACTTGGAAACTCCAGGGTCCTGCCCACCATGTGAGCCATTTGGCTGCCTCTCCTGAGGGGCCAGAGCTAGTCATAGGTTCCCCCAAAAAACAGCATTGCAGATGATTCTTTCTGGCAAGTTCTACCTACTGGCAGGGAAGACAACTTGTACAGCTCTTTACAGCATTTACTCGCTCAATCATACAGGACGTGGCTGATTCTTACCCACAAACACAACCTACTATCTCAGAGATTAATCTGGGCATCCCAATATAACTTACATCATGGTTTTTCCCAAGATCACAGGGCTTGGGAAAGAGATAGGATTTCAAAGACCTCCATCTTTCCTCATCAACAAGAGACAGGAGATCTGCCCACATACAGAGTCCACCACCAGTAACAATATCAACACTTACTCCAACAATATCAATAATTCCTTTAGATGTGAATGGTGTAAATAGATCAATTAAAGATAGAAATTGGCTGAGTGGATAAAAACAAAACCAAGCTATATATTGTTTGCAACAAATATAAAGTTGCAGATAGTTTAAAAGTAAAGAAAGAAACAAGAATACAAGAATCTAATGCTAATACTACCCAAAAGAATACCTAAGGAACTGTATTAATTTCAGATATAGCAGACTTCAGAAAAAGAGTGAGTATCAGGGATAAAGAGCTTTATCTAATGATAAATAGGTCAATTCTCCAAAAAGACATAACAATCCTAAATGTGTATTCCTCAAAACAAAAGAACATTAAAATATATGAGGTAAAAATTGATAGAACTGAAAGAATGGACTAATTAAGCCAGAAATTTAAAAATATTTTGGACTAAGTGAAAATGAAAACAAAATTTATCAATATTATGTGAGATACAGTAAAAACAGTGCTTACAGTGAAACCTGTAGCATTGAATAAATATATTGGAAAAGAAGAAAAATCTAATATCAATAATCTAAGCTGCCCCTTAGGAAACTAGGGAAAGCAGAGCAATTTAAGCCTAAAACAAGCAGAAGAAAAGAATAATAAAAAATTAGAGCAGAAATCAATGACATTGAACCAGAAAATCAATAGAGAAAATTAATGAAACCAAAGCTGGTTCTTTGGAAAGATCAGTGAAAGTGATAAACCTCTAGTGAATCTAACCAAAGAAAAAAGAGAGAAGGTACAGATGGCCAATATGAGAAATGAAGGAAGGATTGTGACCAGTGATCCATGCATATTAAAAAAATTAATAAAGGAGTACTATGAACAAATATATGCCCACAAATTTGATAACTTAAATGAAATGTACCAATTTCTTTAAAGAAACAAACTACCAAAACTCACAAAAAGGAAATAGATAATATGAAAAAAGTATTTATTAATTTCTACATTGTATACATGTAAAATGGATTGTCACAATAACCTTCCAAGAAAGAAAGCACGAGGACTAGTATGACCAATGCTATCAAACATTTAAGAAAATAATAATACCAATTCTCTACAATGTTTCCAGAAATTAAAAGATAAAGGAATACTTTATAACTTATTCTATAAAGACATTACTCTAATATGAAAACTAGAAAAGACATTGCAAGAAAGGAAAATTGCGAATAATACTAATCAGTGCAGAAAAAGAATTTCACAAAATTCAATATCTATTCATGATAAAAGCTCTTAGAAAACAAGGAATAGAGGGGATCTTTCTCAATTTGATAAAGAGCAACTACCCAAACACCTGTAGTTAATTAACATCATACTTCATGGTAAGAGCTTAGAAGCTTCCTCTCTAAGACTCGGGACAAGATACCCTTGTTCTCTCTCACTACTCTTATACAATAACATAACAAAAACAAATAAAAGATACACACACTGAAAATAAAGAAAGAAAACCTTCCCCCCCCCCACAGGTGATGTGATTGTCTATGTAGAAAATTCCAAAGCATCTACAAAATCTCCTGGGAGTAATATGTGAATATAGCAAGAATTGCAGAATACCAGGTTAATATACCAAAGTCAACCTGTATTTCAGAATACAAGGTTGATATACCAAAGTCAATTGTTGAGCTATATACCAGCAATGGACAATTAAAAACTGAAATTAAAAAAAATACCATTTATAATAGTAATTCTGCTCCCTCAAAAGATAAATATGTAGATAAAAATCTAACAGAATATGTACAGGATATATGTTCCCAACTACAAATCACTGCTGAAATAAATCAAAGAAAATATCAATAAACATGAGATATTCCACAGTAATGGATTTGAAGACTCTATATGATTAAGACATCAATTCTTCCCAACTTGATTTATAGACTTGGTACAATCCAAATCGAAATCTCAGCAAGCTATTTGTAGATATTGACATAATTGGTTCAACTGTTTAGATGCAAAGGCAAAAGGCTAGAATAGTCTACACAATACTGAGGAAGAACAATACAAAAGGACTCACACTATTTAATTTTAAGATTTACTAAAAAGCTGTAGTGATCAAGACTCTTGATGGTATTGGAGAAAAAAACAGATGAATAGGTCAATGGAACAAAATGGAGAGCCTGGAAATACATCCATGTGAATACAGTCATGCTCTTCATAATGATGTTTCACTCAACAACAGACTGCATATATTATAGTGGCCCCCTGTATTTTTACTATACTTTTCCTGTTTAGATAAGTTTTGATGCACAAACATGATTGTGCTACAATTGCCTAATAGAACTGAGCACAGTAATATGCTGTACAGGTTTATATCCTAGAAAATAATCAGTTATACCATTTAGCATACATTTGTAGTAGGTTACACCAGACACTGTATGATGTTTACACACTGATGAAATCACCTAGCAATGCCTTTCTCAGAGCATATCTTATTATTAAGCTGTGTATGACTGTATATTTGACTGATATTTAACAAAAGAGCGAGGGAAATGCCATGGAGAAAAAATGGTCTTTTCAACAAATGTTACTGGAACAATTGGATGTTCATATGTTGTAAGGAAATAGCCTAGACATAGACTATATATCTTTAAGAAACTTAACTCAAAGTCATAAATTTAAATTTAAAATGCAAAACTATTAAACATCTAGAACACAGCATGTGAAAAAAATGTGTATGGCCTTGGATTTGGTGATGAGTTTTAGATGCTACATCAAATGTGTTATATCTCTTCTTATGAAAGAAAAACATTGATAAATTGGACTTTATTTAAATTAAAAACCTCTGCAAAAAACACTGTTAAGAGAATGAAAACACAAGCTATAGACAGGAAGACTATATTTGTGGAATTAATATCTGATAAAGGACTAGTGCCCCGAATATACAATTAATTCCTAAAACTCAAAAAAAAAAAAAGAAAACAAATCAATTTAATGATAAACAAAATATCTGATAAGACACCTCACTAAGGAAGATACACAGGTAACAAATGAAAATATGGAAATTGCTCAAGATTATTTGTTATTAGAAAATTGCAAATTAAACAATGACCTATCACTATATACCTACCAGAATGGCTAAAACACACCAAATAAACTTTATAATGTCGATTACTAATGATGATGCAGAGCAACAGAAACCCTAATATATTGCTGATGCAAAGATACATCTTATAGCCACTTTGAAGACAGTCTGGCAGTTTCTTACAAAGCTATACATAGTCTTACCCTATGACCCAGCAATCATGCTATGGGGTAGTCAGCTCATTTGAAAACTCATGTTCACAAAAGTCAGCTTGAAAATTTTTGTAGCAGTTTTGTAAATAAACTCCCAAAACTGGAAGCAACCAATATGTTCTTCAATAAGTTAGTGAATAAACAAACTGTGATAAATACATACGATGGGAATACTATTCAACAATAAAAAGGAATGAGCTATCAAGGAATACATGGATAAAACAGAGCCAAGGATAAAGACAGAGTCATGAATAAGCCTTAAATACATATAATATTATTAAGTGGAAGAAGTCAGTCTGAAAAGGCCACATATGGTATGATTCCAATTATATGATATTCTGGAAATGGCAAAAATGCTCAGTGGTAAAGTTCTTTATTAGAGAGAGAGAAAGTAAACAAGTGGTTGCAAGAGGTTTGGGACTATGGAATAAAGAGTTGAATAGGTGAAGCATGCGGGGCTTTTTTTTAAAGATATGGAAATATTCTGTATGATACTATAATAATGATAGATACATGACACTATGCATTTGTTAAAAGCCATGGACATTTACAGTGCAAAAATTGAATCTTAATGTATGCAAACTTTAGAAAATCCTTTAGAAAGTCAGAAAATACACAGATGAAATGCAGAATGTAACAAAATAATGTATTATAAATGTATAAAACAACCTCTCTGAAGGAGATGGGGGAAATGTGCTGACCTAAGTAACTTTGGAAAAGAGTGAACTCTGGAGTCTATAAAACAAAAGGCAAAAGGAACTGTACTTAGGAATTGTACTCTGGTTGATAAAGTTATTTCCCACAGTGGTACAAGTTAACAATTTTGATAATGCATCCATATATGCTAAAATTGAACAATTAAGTGAATAGTTGGAAGATGATTGAAGACAGATTTTTTATTGTTGGAATGGGAAGTTACAGATAAGCAAGAAGAGAAGGTTCTTATGATTTATGTGCTAATGAATTAAGAATAGGATATATCAATATAAACTAAAGTTTAGTTTAATACAGATATAAATGTTTACATATTGAAATATTGATATATATATATATATACAAGCATTACTTTATACACATATATATCAGCTCCAGATGAGAGCATAGAAGCAATGACATCCCAATAACAGTGAATACATCTAGTATCAGATCTTGGTTTCTAATATGCTTCTCCAACCAGGGCTTCTTGGACAAATGATTAATTCTAGGACTGAGGCAGGAAATATGGAAGATGAGCTTAGAGTACTGATTGTGCTAGAAAGTCAATAATTGCTAAGAAACCTACAATATTTGGGCTATGTCAAAAGAACAAAGGAACCTACTTAATGAGCTCAAAATGCCCAAAGATGGAACAAATTGAGCAACAAAACAAAGTCGTATTGGATTATAACCCCAAATACAATTCCTGGGTTCATAATGACATAAATGATTGAATAAATAAATAAATGGTGGAAAATAAACAAATCTCACCTGCATAAGAATTACAAATAATATATGTAGACACTCTGAGTACAACTCCCCACTAATTAAGTATTGGCTTAATTTACCCTTCAAAAGAGTACAGTATAAAAAGGGGGGGGGAGAAATTTTGCAGTGAAGAAAACTGAAAACCACTATCTTAGGTGATCAAGGTTACTTTCAACAGTGATAAGTCATTTTGATATTATGTACCTTTGATATGTTGTGGTAAAAATGATACTTTACTCCTGTTTCCCTTTCAATAGCATATAACTCCAATCAAATCATAAGAAAAATATCAGACCAATTCCAATAGTAGGACATAAAACCAAATACCTGACCGGTATTCCTGAAAATTGTCAACGTTGTCAAAAATAAAGAAAGTCTGAGAACCATCAAAGTAAAGAGTAACCCTAAGGGGACATGATGGCTAAATGTAATGAAGTAGCCTAGTTAAGATTTTGGAATCAAAAAAGAACATTAGGTAAAAACTAAGGAAATCCAAGTATGGACTTTACTTAATAATAATATATAATATTGGTTCAATAATTGTGACAAATGTTCCATACTGTGATGATTAATTATATGCCAGGTTGACTGGGACATAGGATGCCCAGATATTTGGTTACAGTTTATTCTGGGTGGGTCTGAGAGGACACTTCTGGATGAGATTAACATCTGGATCAATAGACTGAATAAAGCATATTGTCTTCCCCAATGTGGGTGATCCTCATCCAAATCACTGAAAGTTTAAATAGAACAAGAGATGAGATAAAGGACAATTTGCTCTCTTTGTCTGATTGTATTCAAACTAGAACATCAGTCTTATCCTGCACTGGGACTGATACTTAATAGACTTTCCTGGTTTTTAGGCCTTCATGTGTGGACTGGAATTTACATCACTGGTTCTCCTGATTCTGAGATCTTTGGACTCAGTCTAGAAATGTACCACTGGCTCTCTTGGGTTTCCAGCTAGCAGACTGCAGATCATGGGACTTCTCAGGCTTCGTGATCATGTGATCTAATTCCTTATAATCTATTTATATATCTATATCTAAGGGGTCCTCTTGGCGCAGTGGGCAGCGCGTCAGTCTCATATATCTATATCTATATACTTGTAGATAAATGAAGAGGGAAATTATATTTATACATATTTATATGTATATATACATACACACACACATATCTGTTTCCCTTCTCTAGAGAACCCTAATACACACACTAATAAAATAATAGAACAAATGGTGTAGGGTTTATGGGAATTCTCTATCTCCTATCTTTGCCATTTTTCTGTAAGTCTAAAACTATTCTAAAATAAAAGTTTATTTTAAAAAAATTGAATGTATTAATGGTTAGTCAAATATTACATATTTTTAATATGACATGCATATTTATTTTAGCGTTTTTTACTAGACTGCATTTTTTTTATCTTTATAGATTTAGGAGGTACAATTACAGTTTGGTTACATGGGATATATTGAGTAGTGAACAAGTCTGAGCTTTTAGTATAGCCATCTGCCAAATAGTGTAAATTATACCCATAAAGTAATATCTCATCATTCCCATCCACTCATCCTTCCTAGTCCCCAATGTCCATTATTCCATCCTCTATGTCCATGTGTTCACATTATTTAGATCCCACTTATAAGTGAAAACATGTGACATTTTACTTTCTGAGTTATTTCACTTAAGATAATGGCCTCCAGTTCCATCCATGCTGCTGCAAAAGACATGATTTTATTCTTTTTAAATTTTATTTTTATTTTTTTATTTCAGCATATTATGGGGGTACAAATATTACGG
>VBSM01000272.1:31065476-31103675 GCA_008086735.1 Cheirogaleus medius
ATCCACTCATGTATTGATGGGCACTTGGGTTGTTTCCACATCATTGCAATTGTGCACTCTAAACATTCTAGTGCATAAGTCTTTTTTATAGAATGTCTTTTGTTCCTTTGGGTAGATGCCCAATAATGGGATTGTTGTATCAAATGATAGTTCTGCTTGTAGCTCTTTGAGGGACCTCCATATTACTTTCCACAGAGGTTGTACTGGTTTGCAGTTCTTCCAGTAGTGTAAGAGTGTTCCTATCTCTCTGTATCCATGCCAACATTAATTGTTTTGGGACTTTTTGATAAAGCCATTCTCACTGGAGTTAAGATATATCTCATTGTGGTTTTCATTAGCATTGCTCTGATGGTTAGAGATGTTAAGAATTTTTTCATGTTTGTTGGTCATTGGTCTGTCTTCTTTTGAAAAGTTTCTGTTCATGTCCTTTGCCCACCTTTTAATGGGGCTGTTTGCTTTATTTCTTGCTGATTTTCCTGAGTTCTATATAGATTTTAGTTATTAGTCCTTTATTGTATGTGTAGCATGTGAATATTTTCTCACATTCTATAGGTTGCCTATTCACTCTAATGATTATCTCCTTGGCTGTGCAGAAGCTTTTTAATTTGATCAGGTCCCATTTATTTATTTTTATTGTTACTGTGAGTACCTTTGAGGCCTTCTTCATAAATTCTTTCCCTAGTCCAATGTCTGTAACATTTTCTTCTAGAATTCTTATAGTTTCATGCCTTAGGTTTAAGTCTGTTATCCATTGTGAGTTGATTTTTGTGACAGATGAGAGGTGCGGATCTTGTTTCAGTCTTCTACAAGTGGCTATCCAATTTTCTGATCACCATTTATTGAAGAAGGATTCTTTTCCCCAGAGTATGTTTTTGTCTCCTTTGTCAAAGATTAGATGGTAATATGAGGATGGTTATTTATATGGGTTCTCAATTGTGTTGCATTGGTCTATGTCTCTGTTCTTGTGCCAGTAAAATGATGTTTCAGTTACTATAGCCTTGTAGTATAGCTTGAAGTCTGGTAAATTGATGCTTCCCAATTTGTTCTTTTTGCTTAAGATTGCTTTTGCTATATGGGGTCTTCTCTGCTTCCATACGAAGTGTAGAATTATTTTTTTCTGCCCTTCGAATCACATTTCTCACCCCTACTTTAACTAGTTCAGCTCCCTTTAGACTGAAATACCATTTTCCCTCCTTTCTTCTTGCTGCTTCTGAGTAAATCCTAACCAACTTCCCTCTTAATAATTCCTATATTCACTAACAGAGATCGAAGATTTTCTTGAGCATGGGGAAGAAGAACCGGATAATTGAAAAAAATAGGAAATATTGCAGAGAGCAGGCAAGCTCATTGTTGAATGATTACTATCTTTTCAAGAATAAAAAAGGGAAGAGTTTTGTGGAGAAACTAAATAACACAAAGTAGAGATGAAGACACTTAGGATCTAGAAGAGCGAATGTTAACAATGTGTTGCAAGAGTGCTATAGCACAATCAATGAGAGATTTGGATTCAGAGTCAGGCAGTCTGGGCTCAAAGCCAGTTTTGCACTTTCAGATTTTGTGACTTTGGTTGTGTTATTCAACTCCCACAGTCTTAATTTTTTTCTTTGATAAAGTTAGGATAATACTAATATATATACCTATAAGTTATTGTGAACATTAAATGAATTAATCATCATAAAATGATTAACTTGGTGTTATATACTAAATAAGCAGTAGCTATGTTCAGTGAATGAAGAATTCCCATGAGTACAGATAGGCTGTGTCTTACTTATCTTGGTGCCTGACACATGTCATAGGCACACAGTAGCCATTTAGTAAATGGTGGCTTAATGAAAAAAATTGTGTATTCAGCAGAATGAATTAGAGAGTAGAAAATGAAAGAGAAGTGTTATGGACTGAATGAATGTGTCCCCACAGGTTTATATGTTGAAGCCCTACCCTTAATAAGATGGTGTTTGGAGATGGGGGCTTTGGAAGGTAATTAGGTTTAGATGAGGTCATGGAGGTAGGTACTCCAAGATAGAATTAGTGTCCTGATAAGAAGAGAGAGAACAGAACTTTCTCTTTCTCTGCCATGTGAGGACACAAGGAGAGGCTGTCAGTATGCCAGGAAGAGGGCCCTTTTTTAGGCACCAAATATACTGGCACCTTGATCCTTGACTTCCTGGCCCCCACAATTGTGAGAAGTGAATGTCTCTTGTTTAAGCGACTCCCTCTATGATAATTTATTATAGTATCCCAAGCTAATTGATACAAGGAGAAACCAAAAATTACTTGGATATAATGGACAAAGTTAAAACCAAAATCAATTTCTTGAATATTTTTTATTGAGATAAAATCGTATAGTCTCTGTACATTAATTGCTAATAGTCAATGTTACTACCCCATACTATCTACACCTTCTTTGAGATCCTTCACTCAGTTCCTAGGAATGCTTTGTTGTCAGAGTAAACTTCGTGTCAGGCTTAAAGGATTTAAGTGGGAACAACCATGATTTCTTTAATTCATGGTACTATTTATGATATATTCTAAATGAGTTTGCCCTGTGACACTGGGCATTTGTATTTTTTAAACTGTGGCTAACTTTAAAGCTATCTCATTGGGCACTTATGATATTTTCAGTAGGAATTATTATTTTTGCAGGGGGAAAGATACTGGCCAATTTCCACAGTTAGCTCAGTTTCTGATATCTGGGAGTTAAAATTCTTTGTTTAAAAATGTTGGAAGAACATTTGGAGGAAGCACAGCCCTGCTGACACCTTGATTTTAGACTTTTGACCTCCAGAACTGTGGGAGAATAACTTTCTATTGTTTTAAACTACCGAGCTTGTGACGATGTGTTATATCAGCTGCAGGAAACTAATATACTGGTTACATAGGAAGTATTCAAGCCTTTCAAGGCCTTCCTAGTGGCCAAATTTCTCTCCAGGGCCTTTCTCACAGTCAGTGCTGCCTTTAAGGGAAGATAAGGTGTTTTAGTTCCTTGTCTTGCTCACAGAAACAGTGAGCATTAGATCACATTAAAAGTATTACATTGATCCAACCAATAACTCCAGCATTTTACTGTAGGGTATTCACATGTAATTTCAGGTATGAATTACTGTTCTCTAATTATGACTCTAATTATCTTTTTATACTCTGGGTCAGTTCATTAAAACTGTGCAGCTCAGTGACTACTCTTTTATCTTCTTCAGTATATCCATTGTCACAACCTTTTTTGCAAATGCTCATCTTCACATACTAAATTGAGGTTTGCCTGCAGTCTGCAACTGGCTCTTTTATACATTTTTAGACATGTCTTTAGTCTAAGTGCGTTGGCTGTACTTTGAGAAATCTTTAAAGACTTTAAGAAAATAATTGAAGCTATTACTAGCAATACTAAAGTGCATTTCAACACTATCGAAAAATGTAAATCTTTATTTCAAGGCTTAAAAGCTTTTTCCTAACAAGAAAGCTGCATAGCTTAGGATATTCATCTATCTTAAAATAATTTGAAAGTAAGAAATATCATAGTGAGAAGATTTTTTTGGTCTTGACATATCTGTAAAAGGGGGTACAAAGAAAGGGAGAAGGGGCAAAACAATAAAATAATTTTGAAAAAACAATTTCTAATTTTATCATTACGGGTCGTACTGGGTTGAATTGTGACCTTCCAAATATACCCCCTGCCCTAACCCCTAGAACTTGCAAGTGTGATCTATTAGGGAAAAGGGTCTTTGCAAATGCAGTCAAGTTAAGGATCTTGAGATGAGATTACTTTTGATTACTCCTGTGGGCCCTAAGTTCAATGAGAGTATCCTTATGAGACAAAAGAGGAGAACACATGGACACACAGAAGAAAATGCACATGAAAAAGTCACAGATTGGTATCATACAGTTGAAGAAGCCAAGGAATGTCCACGGCCACCAGCAGCTGGAAGAAGTTAGCCAGGATGTCCTGTAGAGCCTTTGGAGGAAGCACCTTGATTTTAGATTTTTTACCTCCAGAACTGTGGGAGAATAACTTTCTGCTGTTTTAAACTACTGAGCTTGTGATAATGTGTTATGTCAGCTACAGGAAATTAATACACTGGTTTTACAGGAAATATTCAAGGCTAGCCCTGACAACACTTTGACTCTGTGATACTGGTGGAAGAATAGACTCATAGATCAATAGAGCAGAATAGAGAACCCAGAAACAGATCCACACAGATATGCCTGTCTTACTGCATCTAGTGTTGCTATAGCAGAATATCTAAATTATTTATAAAGAAAAGATATTTATTTGGCTCACAATTCCGATGGCTGGAAAGTCCAGAGCATGGCACTGGTGTCTGCTTGGCTTCCAGTGAAGGCCCTGTGCTGCATCAAGACGTGGCAGAGAAGTGGAAAGGCCCGGGGCATTGGAAAAAATGAGAGGACCATGGACGCCGACCTGTTTTGTAATGACATGCTCTTACAGTTACTAATCCAGTCCCAGCAAGAAGAAATTCACTCACTTCTGAGAGATTCCATTAATCCCTTCATGAGGGTAGATCACTGGTGACATAAATATCTCTTAAGGTACCAATTCCTAATACTGTCACATTGGGGTCCAAGCTTCAACATGAGTTTTGATAGGAACAAACCATATTCAAACCATAGAAATGCCCAACTGTCACTTGACAAAGGTGAAAAAACAATTCAATGAAGGAAAACTCACTTTTTCAACAAATGATGCTGAAGAAATTATACATCTATATGCAAAAAAAAAATCCTCAACATAGTTCTCACAACTTATAAAAAAGGTCTTGGACTTAAATATGCAATGTAAAGCTATAAAACTTTCAGAAAAAGAGAAGAAATATCTTTGAGATTTAGGACTAGACAAAAAGTTCTTGAACTAGGCACAAAAAGCATGATCCATAAATGGAAATATTGATAAATTGCATCTCATCAAAATTTAAAAAATTTTCTCTTCATAGACCATGTTAATGGGATGAAAAAACAAGTTTCAGAATGGAAGAAAATGTTAGCAAACCACATATCTGACTAGGACTGATATACTGAATATATAAAAAACTCCACAGTAAAAAATTTTATCTTATTTTTTATTTTTATTTATTTTTAATTTTTTTCTTTTCTTTTCTTTCTTTCTTTCTTTTTTTTCTTTGAGACAGAATCTCATTATATTGCCTGGGCTAGAGTGCTGTGGCATCAGCTTAGCTCACAGCAACCTCAAACTCCTAGGCTGAAGCAATCCTCCTGCCTCAGCCTCCCAAGTAGCTGCGACTACAGGTGCAGGCCACCACAGCTGCCTAATTTTTTTCTATTTTTAGTAGAGATGGGTCTCACTCTCACTCAGGCTGGTCTTTAACTCCTGACTTCAAGTGATTCTCGTGCCTCAGCCTCCCAGAGTGCTAGGATTACAGGCATGAGGAACCACACCCAGCCAAGAGTAAAAAATTGTAAAAGTCAATTATAAAATGAGCAAAAGACATGAAGAAACATTTCACTGAAGGTAGTATACAAAAAGAAAATAAGCATATAAAAATGTTCAGCATCATTAGCCATTCGGGAAGTGCAAATTAAAACCACAATTGTATATCTATCACTATATGCTTATTGAAAGACTAAAATAAAGAATAAAGTCATGCGCTGTATAATGATGTTTCACTTAAGGATGGGTTGCATATATGACAGTGGTTTCATAAGATTATAATGGAGCTGAAAAATTTCTATTGCCTTGACATTGTAGCCATCTTAACATTGTAATCCAATTCGTTACTCATTTGTTTGTGGAGGTAAACAAATCTACTGCACTGACAGATGTATAAAAGTGTACAGCAATGTCCTAGGCCTTCACATTCAATCGCCTCTCACTCACTGACTCACCCAGAGTAACTTTCAATCTGCAAGCTCCATTCATGGTAAACGCTCTATTAAGGGGTATCTTTTTTTTTCTAAATCTATTATGCCACATTTTCACTGTACCTTTTCTATGTTTAGATAGGTTTAGATATACAAATATTTACCATTTTGTTTCAACTTCCTACAGTATTCAGTAGAGTAACATGCTGCATAGGTTTGTAGCCTAGGAATAATAGGCTATACCATATATCCTAGATGTGAGGTGGGCTATATTTTCTAGGTTTATGAAATACACTCTGATGTCTGCACAAGGACAAAATCACCTAAGAATGCATTTCTCGTAATATATTCCTGTTGTTAAATTACACATGACTGTACTAACAACACTCATGTGCTCGCTCTCTCTCACACACACACACACATACACACACACACAAACCTGTTCAGGGATATATGTATCACTATTTTTAATAGCTCCAAAATAGAAACAACCTGCATGTCATTCAATGGGTGAATGAGTTAAAAAACAAAAACATAAAACAATCATGATGTAACCATATCATGAAATATCACTCAGCAGTAAAAAGACATGAAAAATTGATATATACAACAACCTCAATGAATATCCCAAGAATTATGCTAAATGAAAAAAGGCAAACTCAAGAAGTTACATACTGTATGATTCCCTTGATATAACATTCTTGAAATGATAAAATTATAGAAATAGAGTAAGGATGAGTGGCTTTCAGTTGCTAAAAAGGGAGTGAAGGAAGGAGGAAAGTAGATATGGCTATAGAAAGACAACATAAGAGATCCTTTGGTAATGGAACTATTCTGTTTTTTGACTGTATCAATGTCAATATCCTGATTGTGATATTATTCTATAGTCTCGCAAGATGTTACCATTGGGAGAAACTGAATAAGAGTACATGAGATGTTTGTTTATTACTTCTTACAACTGTGTGTGAATCTATATCTCAAAATAAAAGTTTAATCGAAGAATTATTGAAAAGAAGAGAATTTAGGAACAAGTCAGAATATGGAAACATCAAATTGTAGTTTATGTATCTAATAAAGTTTCTATTAGGGATATACAACAAACTCCTAGACAAAAATGAGGAAAAGACTACAGACTCAGTAAAAAAATGGGCAAGAAACTTGAATATGTGAACACGTCCTTTACAATCAGGATAGCAACATGTTTAATAAACATATAAAAAGTTCTCAACTTTATTAATAATCAGGTAAATGCAAATCAAATTCTGATTTTTATGCCAACATACGACCAGAACAGCTAAAATTAAAAAGTTTGACAATGCCTAGCAATGGTGAGGATGTGGAGCTAGAAGAACTTGCAACATTGTTAGTAGGAGTGGAAATAACTATTTGGTAAAGCCATTTAAGATCATTAACTGTAGTTGTAATGATTTCCCTTCTACATTAATTCAAAAGGATGAATGCACATGTGTACCAACATAAATAAATATATGATTATTTAGAAGATCATTTTTATAATCACTCTAAACTAGAAATAACCTAAATTTCCATCATGTTATGATAATCTATTATGATATATTCATTCACTGAAACCTAAATATTTCAACAATTATAATGAACAAGCCATGAGGATATCTAATATTATATGGAGGGAAATAACCATCAACAAGGACATATTGCATTCTTTTTAGAAAAAGGCCAAAATGAGACAAAACTAAATTATGGCATAAAATCCAGATTAACAGTTACCTTTGGTGTTTAGATAGAGATTGGAGGAGCATGAGATTATCATTGACAATACCAATACTATGTTCCTGAATAACTCGAAAACATGGACTCATTTAAGTCTCCAACTAAATTCAATGCCAGAACAGACACTTACTGCTTTCTTGCACAAAAAAATCAAAAATGTATTAACCTAAAGTGTTTTCTATTTTTATGACAGGTCCTGTGATACTGCTGGGTTTATTATTTATCTATGCTCAAAACCCCATTTTGTATGCGTGATAATATTTATTTCTCTATGTCTTTCAAGTATTTGTATATTGTTTTCCTGTAAATGTTGCTGTTGATAATGTTTTTAATTTGTGAGGTTCCACATAACTTTACATGCAATAGAAGGAGTTTAAAATTTATATAAGGACCCAAATATATTCATTTTTTTGTTTATCAATGGAAGATTGCTTATGTCATTTTGACTGAAATTACAAGCCCCAAATTGGCTTGATTGTGAATAGGTGGGATCTTAATATGGACTACAAAAGAAGTATATGAGCCTGAGTAAAAAAGTTAATGCTTCTTCTAGAAGAAAATGTCCCTCGTTCTTATGGGTTCTGATAGTTAAAACTTTGTCTCTTCTTTTTAGGCATATAAGAGCTCATGTGGCAAGGCTTGCCATTCAAATGACCATATAAAGTTGTTTGTGTGTCTGTATTTAAATTAAAAACATATTCTTTTAAATCCCCCCAAAATTTAAAGTAGCTCTAAATGTTCAAAGCTTAAAAGCAATTTTGACTCATGTATATTTATGGTGATATTTGTGCCTATCGTTTAGAAATGGAAAGTTTCTATTAATGTGAAATCTAATTTAACATAAGATATTTGCTTCTTAATATAGATTCATAAATTTCTAAATTGTTACCTAATATTGGTCTACTCTTTCCTTTCTTTTCTGAAAAGTCAGGTTGTTTTAGATGATATTTAAAGTTCTTTCCTTTCTATCTTCTAATTTGTAAAGTTTTTTATTTCTAGTTTTTTAAAATATTCAATATTGTTTATACATTATTTAAATATTGTGTGTGAATGAGAATTGCTTTAACCAATAGTTAATTGGCATGTAATGAAAAATGGAATAACTTGTGTATTGAAGGACTATGCTTTCAAATATCTGAATAATATTCATAGCTTAACATCTTAATTCTTATATTTGGTCACTAAATAATGCATGGCTAAATACTTTATTAATACCATAATTTCAGACCCATTTTCTAAACAAAAGCTTTTCAAAATTAGATTTTTATTCTGTAATAGACATAAAACTTGCCTTTTTTTCCATGGCAGTTATTGACCTTTCTTACAAGAGATTATTAGCTAAAGGTCATCGCCTTTTTATTTTGTTACCTTAAAGCTAAAGAATTTATTATCTCATCCTTAATACCATGGCAGATCATTTTCTTCATGGGCTATGTAGTACATAAATAATGCAAGATTTAAAGTCTTAGAATTCCTTTATCAGCAGATAGCAAAGTACTTTAAAAAATCCTTTTCTGGCTTGAGGTAACAGACTACTTTTATGCTGAATCTACTCAAGCTTTTGTGAACTGTTTCTGTATGGGAGATAAGCAAGCGGTATTAGGCAAATCTGAGGGTAGACCTGCCACAGATTGAATCCATCCTCCATATAATTCACCAGCAAAGAGAATTGATGGAAATGCAATTTTAGAGTTTAAGATTATAATTTGGATGAATCCACCTCCTTTTATTTCCATTTCTGATATTCTGGGACAGAATATTCTGGCATGGCTATTAGAACAGGAAAGAAATTTGGAAAATGGAAATGGAACTATGTAGTAAAAATGGGGGAGGGGAAGCCATCCTGCCCAACTGTGATGTTCAGTAGAAATAATTTTGCAACTGGAAAAAGAATTACCATATTTATTTTCCTTAGTACAGTTTAAGTAAAAAAAGATGACAGGAAGGACCCGAGAAATATAATACATTTCTCAAATGCTACAAGTTCTATTACCACCCAGAGGAGGAGAAATAAAAGTCAATATTACACTTTTCCAAAATGCATGCACTGGAATACTGCCAAATAATTATGTGGCAATTTTTGACCTTTAAGATGGTTATCAACAGAGGGTTCAAAAGATCAGCAGTTCTGCCTCTAGAAATTCAGAGGCTTAATTAAACTTATTTATATATTCTAAAAGTCACTTTTATTTTTAAAGCACTATTAAAAATGAGCTTACACATTTGATTTCCAGGCCTAATTTTGACAGATGTTAAACTGCTATAACCCAGATAAAAGCAAAATTCTTCAATTGACCTGTATCATTTTCTGCATTAAATGTTTGATTGTCAAAATAATTCAATTAGTTGGTATTAAATAATAATGGTAAAAAGAACAAAATTTCAATGTAAAATGGTATAAATTAAATCTCCTACTGGTACGGTATGATGATTGTAGGTATTCAAGCACAAATAAAATGTTATAATAAGAAATTAAATTTTTTTGCCTCACTTCTCTTTATTTCATGTCTCACTGTAGACTCAACTAATAAAGCAATAAGGAAAACTATTGACATATTGTTCAAAACCTTCAACAAATGTTAAAAACAAAAAATGACTCTTAGGTAAGCTGTTATTGAAATGAAAAAAATCAGCAAACAAATATACAGTATATTATGTAATATTTTTACCTTTTGTCCCTTTTCTAAAGTCTTTTAGATTCTAAGAAAAATGTAGTCACCAAAGTTCCAATTGAAGTTAGGTATAGTTAAGGTCTTTTATCTGATTTAACTAATTTAACATTCTGATTTTAAAGTGAAAGAAAATAAAATCAGTATGATTTACCTCTGTACACTTATTAGTACCTGCAATAAAAATTTTAAATAGCTCTACATTTGCTATCACAAAGTGTAAGATGGATATTGTATGTCAAATATTTAATACGAGAAAATTAAAATGATATTATAGGGAAAATGCTGCAAAGTCTGTCAATAATTAATTTATTTGAAGTATTTTTATTATAATAAAATATAGCAGGTATTTGTTCTAGCACTTAGTATAGGAAGAAGAGGCCTGGGAGATAAATAAGACAGGTATTGAGTTAAAGAAACAGTCCAATGAAGATAGACAAATAAAGAAAAGTTATGAATAAATAGGAGATAAAGGTACAAGTAATATGGTAAAAGGATTTTCTGAACAAAAAGTAATTTGATAGAGGTGAAAGGGATGTATATGTATGTTTAAATAGCTTTATGAATATTGATTAGCTGTGTATTTTTTATTTGTGGGTGTATAAGAAATATATTATAATAGAATATATTGAGACAAACAATGATGGACCTAAACGTGGGTTTTATGACTTGTCAGATAGAAAAAAATATCCATTTGTGTTTATTTAAACATGGAAATATTATCCTACTAGTATGATAACATCTCTACTGGGCCCATTAAAACTTACTGTGTCAATTTTTGTTTCACACAATACTGATAAAATAAGACATAACCCTTCTGCTCTAAAGGCAATACATAATGAAGCTATTAAAAAACAAGAAAAATCTCATGTTTTTTCACATAAATATGCTCGTAAGCATTTTGAAGAAACAGATCATTGACTTGGTGCAAAAGCTTTTCCAGCCCATCATGTAAATATGCATTTAACTGCTTAGTAAATTTCAGAGCAGTGGTCCAATAGACCCAAAAGTCTTGGAGCTGTTAGAGTGTATCCTGTAAATGTATATTTAGGGAATTTAAAAATGATTATTGACTTGATTACTGATGCAAAGTACCCATTACAGTTTATCAGGTAATTAAATATTCTATCATAAAAAGTGCATGTATATAATGAAGTCATAATTTACAAACAGAATTAAATGTAATTTCACTTTTACAACTATTTGATTGATTTTGATACCTCTTCTTTTCTTCCCATGTTTCTTTCATGTATAAATATGATTGACTCTAACAACTCTAAAGACCTGTGCAAGTTCTTGACAAATTTCTAGTAAACTACATAAATGAAGATTGTCAAATATTTTCATTACATTGTGACTTTATCAACTATAATCCAGGTAGTGATTTTGGATGTATTTCTCTAATGTGAAATAATTTCAAATATTTTGTTTTGAATATTCCTTCAAAAATATTCATATGTTAAAATTAAAGGACTTCAGTCTTATCTCTTCTGTATTGCTTGAGAGTTTAGTGTGCTCACATGCTATGGCACTCATAACCTTTATTTAATTTTACCTTGATGGATTTTTTTATATAGTTGCCATTATACCTTTTAAGATTGATTTCATTTATTTAGATAAAAATCAGTCATTTAACTGAAAACAATTTTATTTATAAGAAAGCCTATACTAGTAAAAGAAGAATTAAGGTGTGATATTTTCTAAAATGCTACCACTTTAGAATAACATTTGCTATCTGTGTCAGTTTTATTTTTTAAATACATATTTAATATTGCAGCTAGTGTGAGCTAACTCTGAATTGACCATGTTTAATATATTAGTTTTTCAAATAATTATAACAAAAAAGCTATTTTCATCAAAAAAATTCTTACATACGATAAGAAGAACAAAATCTTTTTTATTATTTAAAATAATTGCACAAAATGAAACTATTGCCATATTCAAATCAAAGAAAATTTTAGGCCAGGCACAGTGGCTCATACCTGTAATCCCAGTGACTCAGGATGCTGAGGTGGGAAGATCATTTAAGCCCAGATTTCAGGGCTGCAGTGAGCTATGATCATGCTGCTTTACTCTGGCCTGGGCAGCAGAGTGAGACCCTGTCTCTAAAATAAAGAAAAGAAAAGGATATTTTGAACTTAACTATCAAACACCTTCTTAAGCTTTAAAATCAATATTCAATTTTCCACATGTTCTACTTGGTGGATAAGAGACCCATATTTTCATTCATTTCTTCCCCTCCCCACACACGCACACTTGAACTATAAAACATTTTTTTTCAAAGAGTGGTATTTGAATGTTTGGTTGCTTATCATTACTTTGGGAAAGAACTCTAAATTTTGTGGAGATCATGATTATCTGAATTCCTTTAATATTTGGTATTTAGTTTACCTTTCCTGCCTAACCTACTTATAGGCCTATCACAAAAGCTGTGCAGACCCAGCAGGTCCCAGAAGCTAACATGTGTCTCACTCAATGCATCTGCATCTGGAATAGAATTAGAATTCAGGTTTTTTAGGTGAAAAACTATACTTGAGTGTGCAAAACACGGATATTTTAAAATGAATGAGATGACTGTGTTTAACTCCACAACTTTGCTATGTATTTTCTATTTGTCCCAAGTATCCAGTATTTCTTTTGGACTCTTTTTAAAATTTCTTTTGTATTAAGTGTTATTACAACTGCTTGTTCTTATTGTTGCCTTTAGTAAAATAATATTTTACTTTTGATGTAGGGAAGACCCTGGAGATTGCAAAATGTTATGCAAATTTACTAATGACTGATGAAATTGTACTGTCATCATTTTCCAGACAATATGAAGACCTTAGACTACTTTAGCTTCAATTGTTCCCACCCACTTTCATGTTAATGTTGGCGTGTATCAGCTAGATAGATAGACAGAAGGATAGATAGAGCAGGGGAGGGAAAAATATCTTTCCTTCTACTCATCCTAGGTTTACGGCTGAGGCCCCTTTGACAAAAAACAAATTAAAAAAATATAAATTTATTTAATATAAGCTTTACATGACATGAGAGCCTTCATAAAGAAATGAAGACCTGAAGAAACAGGTCTTCTGAAGAAACAGGTCTTCTAAAGAAAGAGGTCTAAATGAAGAAACAGTTAAACCTAAGTATCTTTATGCTAGGTTTGATGCAGAATGGGGAGCTATGAAGAAATATGATACGGATGAATAGTGTAGTATACAGAATTGATAAGCCAGACAAAGGGATGATTCAGGAAGCATATATATATATGCTTCATATATATATATATATATATATAGGTCTCCAAATCTGTGGGAGGCAGAACAAGGGACAGAATCCACATATTCTTATCCCTAGAATAATGCTTTTATCACAACACATGGGAGCAATCTCCTGAAATCTTTTCTGTTTCTGAAATGGTGTCAAAATAATTATTTTGTAGATATTCTAAAAGTATTTTTTTAAAGGTACCTATTTTCTTTTTGGATGCAAACCTCCTTTTAGTTTATCTAGTTTTAACATTCTTTCTTGCCTTCTTATTTTATCTTCTAACACCACAGAAGAAAAAAAATAGCACTGGGAAAATTAAAGTGTTATCCACCCTTCTCTTTAGAAATAGTGCATCTTCATTTTATGTTTGAAGATTTTAAAAAGACATGTTTGAATGTACTATAAATATAGTGACTTCTTGTGTTTGATGTAAGAGATAAGAAATGTTTTTATGAATTCCAGGGTTCCTATCTTCCTATGGGATATTTGGAGTTTATTTGAAAAAAATCCAGGGGGAAAGGGATTGGCAGTAACGTTAGCATAATGACTATATTGTGACTAAAGGGTGAACACTGGTTAAAGTCTCACTACAGAAAATGTCAATAATAATATTTTGGAGTTAAGATATTTTATATCATTTAAATAATATACTGAACATCAGTGATTCATCACTTTATGCATTAAAATTATCTGGAAATCTTAGACTAACATCAGCTGATTGGCCTCAGGTGGGCCTTAGCCATGATGGTTCAAAAGTGCTACTCAGGTGATTTTAATGTGTAGCTAAGGGTAAAAAAAAACAAAACAAAAAAACAAAAAGCTATTCCAAATTTTGTTATTACCTATAAGTTACAATTCTTTGATACTTCAAGAAAAACTTTGAATTTGAATATTCTGCCATTTCATAGCAATTAGTGATTTTGTTCACTGCTAGCTCCTCAGCAATATAATATTGCTTTGCTCGTAGTGAGTACACAATATTTACTGAGTTTTTAAAAAATATAAATAAATGAATGTATCACACATCCTAAGTCTATAACTATAATAGTTATTCTAGCAATCATAATGTCTTAAAAAACAATAACAGCACCAGGTTTCATGAGTTTGTGAATCATGCTTTTTGTGTTCTTCTTTTACTCTAATTTAACAATTCTCAATCTTTAATGTATACCAGAATCACCTGGAGGCTTGTTGAAACACAGGTTGCTGGGCTTCAACTCCAGAGTTTCTGCTTCTGTAAGTCTGGGGTGAAGCTGGAGAATTTGTCACAAGTGCCCAGGGGATACTAATGCTGCTGGCCTGGATGCCACAGTTTAAGAACTGCAGCTCAAACTCATGAAATCCCCTCTTTTTGAATTTATGCAGCTTACTCAAAGACCTTCACAAAGATCTAACATATTCTGCCTGCCTGATATGCTGGCATCATTTGGCTCTCGTCATATTATTGTATGCTACTGTTACTGCTATGAGTAATGTCCTTTGTCTCTGACCCAGGAGTCTCATGCCTTCTACCAGTACTCATTAAACTGTGAATTCGCAAGTAGGGTAAAATCTCTTATCAGTCACAATTCTTGACAGTAGATATTAAAATATAAAGTCAATTTCAGGACTTCACTTTTTTTTTACAGCATAGTGAACAAGTAATTTTCCTGGCATATTGTAACACTAACATTGAAAAAGATCTATAACATTTTTCACTAGTAGCCCTGAAGACTTTCTTCTCTTCAGAAATTCTCAGCTTTCAGTTTAAGTGGAATTCTTAGAGCTCATAACTCCCACAAAAAGAAAAAAATAAAAAGAAAAGAAATGTGTGATTTTGGTTTCAATTGAGCCAGAGGAAATGTGCTATGTCTGACTTTTCTTAGAGTCTAGTCTTTCATTCATTTTAGACCTGCTTCTATAAACAACAATAAAAATAGATCAAAATGGTTTAAGTAATCTTGCCAAACAGAATGGAATATTTGAGAGAGTTTATGGCTTGTCTGAGATAAACGCAGCACACAACATGTGGATTAGTATCTATCAAGCTTTAGAAGAGAACTAGTGTTATTTCTTTTTGAAGTAAACAAACCATTTGAATCTAAAAAGATGATCAATTTCTCCTCTATTCTTAAACTCTCATGGTACATTCTAATGGAAAAGAAGACACACCTCTTAAAATTTTTTTCTTGCACTTCCATCTTCATTGTTTTCTTGTCAGCCATTCTTAACAGCCAGCTTGATCAGGAGGAAGTATTGTAGGTGACAAATAAAAATGGTGAGACATAGCTTCTTCATTATTCCCTCACTGATCCCACCCCACTTCCTCTTCTTCATGATGAATGATAGCCAGAGAATCAAGTTGTTAACTCATGTTTAAGTATCCTTCTTGGGCTGTCTTGTTGATATTGAGAAAATTTGACATCGCTGATGTTGGTTTTCCATTTAACAGTGACTCTAATGTTTTTCATCCAAAAGCATCAATTTTTTATCCCTGGAATTTTGAATATATTACCTATAATTACAATGTTTTGTTATTCATATAAAATAAGTTAAAAAATTTGAATTTATAGCATTTATTCATTTTCATTTAAAATGAACTTTCAGAAAAAATCAATTATTCTTTAGCATCTATTAATGCTCTAATAGGCAGTAAAAAATAAAATATATAAATATGTAATTTGTTAAAAAGTAAATTTCTATGCTACCTAGTATAATCTACCTCCCACCTTCAATTTGACTTGATAATTTACAAATATGGGCTTTCTATTTTTAAAATGAATTTAACTGTATCTCTCCTCTCAGTGTTGTCTCTGTTTATCCAAAACTCAAAGGGAAATCCTTTAAAATAGATACTTAAATTATAATTTTTTGTAATATATATATTTTTGTTTAAATAGTAATTAAAGTAAGGTGTATTGAAGATGTTATAAAATTTGGCATGTATTTCCTTATTATTTGGTAGGTTTTAAGAGGAAACCTTGATAATCAAAATCTACTTAGTCCATATTTCTATTTTCAGGGATAGGTCTTGAATGGATCTTATATGGCCAGAGCACCAACTAATCTTTCACCTCAGCCCCACTTAATTCCTCTTTAAATACCAATTTATCTTTTATCTTAAACTCTACTTTTTTCTTAGCACGTTACTTCTATGACTTCTTATGCAGAATTTTGAATACTTTCATTGGAGTTATCTAGGCTCATGTCTTAGAATCTGTTCCTAATTTTTTTTATGAATTTTGAGTAAACAGAACAAAGAAAAGGGAGTGGCAAATAAGCTTCAATCTATAATTAATGGGGTTGGATAAAATTCTAGACTTTATTTGTTCTCATTAATGCTATGATGCAGACCATTACAACATGTCTACCAATATGGTCATGTAAATTTGCATACTTAATGATTCTGTTGCTTCAGGTTGATGAATATTCCAGTGTAAATAGTTTGTTTGCTTTATAACAAAATTATAACCAAGCAGTATAAGAGCCACTAGGGCAATAATTGCTTCACAGTAAGGGGCATCTACATCTCAAATTGCTCTGCATCTGGCCTCTAAATCATATGTGCAGAAGATGATATTCCCAGACAAAACAGCAAGAAAAGAATGGCTTATTTATCAATATAAAAAGCACAATGTGTTTCATGGATCTATAATTTATGCATATTTTTCAAACAGAAAACCTAAGGATATTATAACAGACTTGACAGTTTAAAAATGCAGTAAAATTTATGAATCCGAGACTGTGCTAGGAAATCATGGTGCTGCTGTCACCCAGAGTAAATATTGTTTTAAGGTTTTTCCTAAAACAATGTAGAATATTAACAAAAATGTACAAAAAAAAGAGATTACCCCTATTTTTGCCTACTATATGCTAGGTACCCAGTTATGTACACTATGTTAGATACTACCTTAAAAATATTTTATTACTTTTTTATTGTGATAAAATACACACAACATAAAATTTACCTCTAAGCCATTTTTAAGTGTACAGTTCAGTAATATTAAATACATTTATAATGTGCGACCATCACCACCATCCATCTCCATAACTCTCTTCATCTTCTAAACTGAAATTCTGTACCCATTAAACAATAACTCCTCTTCCCTCTTCTCCCCCATCCCTGACAACCCCCATTCTACTTTCAGTCTTTATGATTTTGACTGGTCTTAACTACCTCACATAAGTGGAATCATACAATATTTGTTGTTTTGTGACTGGCTTATCACACTTAGCACAATGTCTTCAAGGTTAGAGCATATGCTTCATGTAGGCTATGTCAGAATTTTCTTTCTTTTTAAGGGTGAAAAATATTCCATTGTATGTAAATGCCACATTTTGCTTATCCATTCATCTATTGATGGACTTGGGTTGCTTCCACATTTTAGCTAGTGTGAGCAATGCTGCTATGAAGATGGCTGTACAAATAACTGTTTGAGGTCTTGCTTTCAATTCTTTGGAGTATATATTCAGAAGTGGAGTTTTTGTATCATATGCTAATTCTATTTTTAAATTTTTGAGGAGCCCTCATACTGCTCTCCACAGTAGCCGTACTGTTTTATATTTCCGCCAACAGTGTGTGAGGGTTCCAATTGCTCCACATCCTTGATGGCACATTATTTTCTATTTTTTTGATAGTATCCCTTCTTACATATTACATTTTATCCTCACTCCAAATCTATGAGACAGAGGAGGTTGCTCTAATTGTATAGATGAGAAAACCAAGGCTCCAAGAAGTAAGGAAATTTGCTCAAACTTATACTAGTATATTGTCACTATGGAAATCAAACTTTTTGATACTGAAGTCTGCTTTCTTAATAACTGGGATATTTACCTATCTTTTTAGGTATGTATGAATTTTATTTACAGAAAGAATGAGTGAAAGTAAGAAATGTTTCTTAAAGGAGCTATAAAGAACTGTGTACTGCATATGGTAGAATAGTACAATAAGGAGTCATTTCCAGAAACCTATTGGCTATCATGTTATCTTTCTCTTACTGTTTGAGAAACTCCAATACTAAGTGTTATAAACGTAAGTTAAAGGAAACAAAAAGACAACAAATAAAGGTAAGAGATGTCATTAAATAAGTACTAGGGTCAGCTTATTTAGAGTGTTTGGGGAAATAATCCAAGGAACATGCCATTGAGAAAAATGCTAGTCAATAGGCTGAAAGAAATCAAATAATCAAAATTTTTGCAAAGTATAATAAAAACTCTAACAGAGGATTTCTCTCTCTAACCACTGAAACCCTACAGCTCATGAATATATTTCTACCAAAAGTAAATACAAATTTTCAGAATCTATTTTTCACATAATAATAAAAGAATTTGAAAATTTTGCTGGATTTGAAGAATAATTATAAACAGAAATAAAATAAGGAGATTGGTGATTTTCCTTCAAGGAGCAACAGTCTCACGCCTAATCAGAAAATGAGCTATATTCTTAGAAAGTGTAACTAAGAGGTGAGAGAGATTCCCCCCCTACTTCCCCAAGGATAGGAACCTACAAACTCATTAACCTTTTACCCAGCTGGCCTGAAACACATGAAACTAATATTAAAGCTAGAAAAAACCTAGAGTCTGTCACTGTTGGTTGTCCCATATTAGGCATAAAACTGAAGGGCATGGAGTACAGGTGGTGTTTTCATTTTTTCCTCCATTTGAAGGTCATACCTTTAGAAGAGAAAAAAGGTTATGATAAATGAACAGCTGGTTGCTTCAATGGCATCAAAGAACAGGATTTGGCTTTTTTGGACTATGATTATGTTAACAAGATTAGTAATGCCTACAGAGACAAAGTGCATCTCATGGGTCTAGAGAGATCGTATTTTTCAGAACATTCACTGACATAATCAAGAAGATTCTTAAATCTGAAGAGAGAAGTGGATGCCACAAGGAAAGGGCAATAATAAATAATATGGTGAGTATCAAGCACAAGTACAGAGAGGAAAAGCAGTGATGCAGAAACATTCTTCTCCTAAGGTCAGTGTATTTAGAATGCAATTTTATATTTCCATGTAACAATGCTGGGATTAAGGATAATATAATTACTATGAAATTTTAACATAAAGAAGGAAAATGGCTGAGGCATAGATCTAAATGGCTACTGGCCCCTAGTGGATAGAAGCCAGAGGGACTGCTAAACACCCTACAATGCACAAGACTGCCAACCGTGACAAACAATTAACCAGCATAAAATGTCAATAGAGTCAAAGTTGTGAGCAACCTTGCTATAATTAATAACATAGTTCCATGAATATGTGAGATGATAAAAAAATAAACTACAAATTACTGTAATGAGAAAAGGGGGGAAATATCAAAACAAACCATCTTGGCTACAGGTGAACCTCCCTGTTGAATTTGGAAAGTGATTTTTATAGTTTCAAGAGAGCTAGACTTCTATTCAGCAGGCCTGATAATTTGGTTCTGGTTCAGCCACATTCGTTTATATCATGGAGGTGAAAGTAACTGTGGTAATTATGAGCGATAGTTACAGAATAACAAAGTAGGATTCAAATCCTAGTTCTGACAACTACTAGCTGATGACCTGTGTAAGCTCTTTTTATGAGCCTCATTTTGTATTTTCTTACTTGTAAAATGTAAATGAAAAATCTGCTTCATAGAACTTTTTGTGGGTATTAGGTGTAATAATGAAATTAATGTACTTAATAAAAAGCTTGTAATATTAAGTGTGGGGCAAATAGCTTTTAATTATCACTATTTATTTGCTTGTCCCTTAAATTCTTAATTCTGTAAATCAAGGATACTTGATCAGATGATTTCCAAAATATGATTTAAGAACCAGAACTTCTCTTTGTTTCTTAAATCCCATGAAAAATAACTAAAATTGAAAAGGAAAGAAAAAAATATATAAAAGTGATCTATTAAAAAGGACCCATTCAAAATAGTGACATAAACATATAATGTTTTAAATTCTAAAACACAGTAAATTTTTAAAATAATACTAAAAAAAGGCCAAAAGAGTTTTTATATTTTGTTCTGGGTGTGAACACAAGAAAACACAAACTTGCAATTTGGGGATGATAAAAGAAAAGAAAAGTTGAATTATGCAATTTGTACTCTGTTTTAACTTAAAAAAATCAAACATGCTTAAGAAGCTCACTGAACTGGGACAAAACTAGAATCAATGTTTGATTTGTTGAGCTAAAATCTGCTGACCAAGGGCATTGAAAACAAAGATGAGAGATGAGATGCTGAGCAAGAACCAGGCTTCTTTCAAATGCCTTATCTCTAGTCCTAAACAATGAATGGCTTTCTAGTTTACTAAGTAGTCTCAAGGAAGTATTCAGAATGCAACTATGAAAAAACATAAAGAAAAAATGATCTGAAAAATATCATTCTGATATTTCTAAAAGAGATCTATAGCTAGATTCTATAAGCTCTATACTAGTATTTCCCAACTGTCAGTCCATTATATACTTGTCAGGACTTTAGTCATTTCTGCATACTATCAGTATTTGTTTTAAAAAGAATGCTTTTATTACTTCTATAAATGGAAACCAAGTATCATTTACCACTAGTAAAATATTATAATGAATATAATGAATACAAAATCATGTTTTAATATTCTAGATGCTCCTGCCTGCCAAAACTTTGAATCTGATATCTCTTTTTTTAAAATATGAGTATTAGCAAATGTTATTTAAAAATGTTAAATAAATACAATACCAAACTGAGACATCCTTTTTGATGAGATGTAATTTATAATTCAAATGACTATCATTTAATTAATATAATTAAATTATTCAATTAATCATTTAAGTCAGTATACCACATAAAATATTTTGAAGTTCAGCTAAAGTCATCTTGGACCACCAGTACTATTATGTTTTGCTTTGGGAAAATATACCCTAGAAACCACAACCACCAGAATCATCTGGGGAGTTTTTAAAACATACTGATGATGCTCAGGCCCCAGGAGTAGAGGTTCAGACTCAGTTGATCTGGGTGAGATCTTGGCTTTGTTATATTTCCCAGACTCCCAGGGAACTCAAATGTACAGCTACAACTGAGAATCCTGCTCCAGAACAACAGACTCAGTAGAAAAGATTATTTATCAAACGGTTTGGAGGCACTTAGAAATCTAATTATTTAGTATGAAGATCCATTTCATTTCATTATTTTCTGATACAATTTTTAGACTAATAATAATCAAGGCAAGATCACAAATATGCCAAATGCTAATTTCAACAAGGCATTGAACAACTATTGATTATAATGCAAAAGATTTAAAGAAAATGAGTGCTACATGGTAATAAAAGTAGTTTGATTTATATATGATTAAACTAATTTCCAAAATATATACAAAGATACATTTGCATGTGTGTGTTTGTATGTATGTGTTCCATGTAGTCCAACCCTCTATTATGATAATTGAAGAATCTTTTGGATGATGTGACTAGGAGGCTGACTTGTAACATTGATGGTGACACAATATTAGGCAAAACATATGATACCTGACATGACAAAAGTCTACTTTTAAAAAGACCTTAATACTGGATTGCTAATGGTAATATTGAACTGAGGGAGAAAAGCTGACTCCTAAATTTTGGGTTAAATTTGGCTATGAAACTACAGGAAAATGGTTTTGTGGCCAGCAATTTATATATTAAAAGATATAGGATTTCAGCAGTTGCCATGTACAATACGAACCATTGGAACGTTGTGGCTATTAATACAAGTCAAAACAAAGCAAAACAAAGCAATCTTCTTTAACGTAAGGTTAGCTGCATTAAAAGAAGAGTGGTCACCATTACAGAACATTTAACACTCTCAGTCTACCACAGTCACACTGATCTTGGAATTCAGTATTCTATTCTGGATGCAATTTTTTTTAAGCTAATGTTAAACAAGAGTTTATCCAAAGAAGAATGAATAGAATAAAAAAGGATTTTGAAGCATTATGATTTAAAAAATGATTCAATGAGTTGGATATTTTTAGCTTGTAAAATAAACATATGTGAGGATTCCGTGATAGTTGTCTGTAACAATCATATTTAAAGGGCTCTCATGCCAAAGAAGATTTTTGATAGATTTTTGTGTGGGTATGGTGAACTAAACCTGAAAAAAATTACTGTTGGCTAAAATCTAACCACAAGTCAAGCCTCAAATCGTTCACAAGTAATGATGTGTCTTTAAGGTAAAGGCTCTTTTACAACTGGAAGCGTTCAGCAATAGGGAGAGTGACTTCTTTAGAGAAATAGTGTAGGTTGGGTGCCGACATTGTGGTGAACATTTGGACAAGTTTCCTATTAGCTTCCTTACAGGTCTAACATTTATTTAACACAAACTTCAGAGGGGTAAGAAATTTGTTTAAGATCATGAAACTACATAACATCAGAAATGAAATTATAAGTAATGTTTTCTAATTCTCTTTCAATATGGGCAATTGTTTTTTTCTGTGAGAAATGGTTATATATGCCAATTTATATATTTATCACCATTCTTCTTCTATCTTCTATTGGAAATGGCCACACAGAGATTATGAAGAAGGTGGAATTGTGTTTTCTGGCTTAGAATAAAAATTTAATGTATGCTATCAATTTTGAAATCATAAGTGATTCAGTCTTAACTACCAAACTCCAACTAGGAGTCATGTATGCATGCATATAAAGAGTACAAAGTATATCTTATAACATCTTATAATAGCCTACATTTGATAGCTGCGAGAATATTTTATGTTATCAGAATACATTAGTCTGTCACAAAATTAGGTTTAGAAACCATGGCTTTTAGTGAGTTCTTCTTTCTTTGAATGAATGAAATATAAAATTGTTGAAAATAACATCCGAATGACTTTCGTTTATTTTGTAAGTCTGTAAACATGATAGGAAAGAGAAATAAGCTTTAGCATTTCTCTTCAAAAATTCTTCAACTTATAGATAACTATGTATAAATATTGCCCTAGTAAACTAAGCAGGAAATAAATGTTCTACCCTCACTGAAGACCTCCTGACCATAATCAAATTGAATGAGTGAAAGATCTATAACCCACATCAGAATTTAAATCATCTAGCTCTCATAAAATGCCTGAGATGTGATTATAAAATGAATTAACCATAATCTTTACTGAGGTGTCAGTTGCACATATTTAATTTTGCATGTTTTCAAAGGCTAATAAATCAGGTGAACAAAAATATATGCCAAAATCCATAATAATTTTTATACTCAGTGAGATGAGGTGTGTTTACTGTTACTTTAATAAATACTCATTTTTTTTGCCAGTGAAACACTAAAGTTCCTGCTAACACCCTGAACAAAATGTTTAAAATTATTTGTATCTCTCAGTAAATTTTCACTATATATTAAATAAATGAATGAGAAAGCATGAACACTGAAATAAGATATTTTTATATATTCACAAAAATAAAGTCCTGCGGCTTTCTATCTTATTATTTGTGTGATTTGGCATGCTACCTTTTTGTTCATGTTTCTTATCTGTAAAATTAGAATATTAATAATAATACATACTGCATTGGATTGTTGTGATAATTAAATAGAATAACGGATGTAAAGTGCTTAAAATAGTCCTGGCATGGAAAATGCTCCATAAACCTTAGTTACTGCTGCTGTCTCTACTGCTGCTGTCAGTGCTGTTAATTGCTATTCTTCTTCTTTTGATGTATATTTAAAGTGTGTGGAAGATACATAGTTCGTAAAAGGCTCTCTCTTTGCTTTTTACATTGAAATATAAGACATTTCACTCTCCTACTCTTATACATGCACATAGTTATACACAAAAACATGAGTATCCAAAAAGTGTAATAGGCCCAGATAAGACCTTTTGTAAAAACAGCATTGATTCACACTAGTTAAGTTTGTCCCTTACTGACAACAGAGCATGGTCATTCAAGCTGTGCTCCTAAGGCATCACTTCCCACAGGCAAGATCTTAAAACATTCATTGCTTTTTTAGAATGTCACATGAATGCTTTGAAAAAAAAATACAAAAACAAACAAATAAAATACCACAAACTTTCAATGTCAAATAAACTTAGGAAACAGCACATATGAAAATATTCTTGGAAATCCTGTGTTGTAGTGACTTTCATTATATTTACAGTTATCCAGAATTCCCTTTCTTTGGAAATAACCACCTTGATCTCTTTCTTGTAGTTACTAATCCTCTATTATGTGCAGTACTGGTGGAACCATGAATAAAAGGTGCCTTTTATATATAAAAGTGGTAGATAGGTAACTCAAACCAGCCAATTGAACTCTTATCTTCTATAGGTTTGTATCAACCTGAGTAACCAAAGGGCTAAAACAATCAATCAAAAGGCAATTGGAGCTCCTGCATTTCATGGTGGCCCCTGAAAGGATTTTTGCTAAGTTCTTACTACTCAGACCCAGGGTTCAATGTTTTCTAAGCTATTCTCTATCTTTCATATCAATTCTGTGAGCTACTAGATATACTTCAATCATATTCCTCCTCTTCTTAATTTACACAATATCTTTCCTTTGCTTCCAATTAAAATAATCTAACTGATACACAGAAAAAAAAATAAACAAAACACATATGATCTGCAAACAGCTAGGAAGGAAAAAAATATATATTTATAAGTACATTTTACATTTCTATCTCTATATCTATCTCAGTATTTCTCAACTTGATTTGATCAAAAAATGCTTCTCCCACTTCACCATTTTGTCCCCCAAACATCTATTATCTCCAATTAAAATACCTTGAGCAATATGTTGTGATGCATTAACTACAACAATGAGCAATGTCTTAAATTTGAAGAATTGTGTACAGCATTCCACAGTCCATCACTCCTTCCGTTACATTCATTTCTGCCTCTTGTGCATAATCACCCTTATTGCATCTAAGTAATTGAATCACATTTTTTAGGTATTGAAAAATCCACACCTACACAACAAAACTCATTTTAAATTATATCATCTGGGCTTTTGCACAGGAACGTAAAGAAGTCCCATCTTTCATGAGGTTAAAAAATGAGATAGAAACTTACCTGGCTTACTGGATTTTTTTTCTCACCTGCTTTCATCTGTATTGGCTGAAGGCAATTAATCAATAAGCAAGGACAAGGGGTGAAAACATATGGTCCTTGATATTTAATAAATGGATTAGTGGAGTCCCTTGCTTAAGC
Organism: Cheirogaleus medius; assembly: GCA_008086735.1. Classification (NCBI taxonomy): domain Eukaryota; kingdom Metazoa; phylum Chordata; class Mammalia; order Primates; family Cheirogaleidae; genus Cheirogaleus; species Cheirogaleus medius. The sequence continues at coordinate 31,091,088 of VBSM01000272.1, forward strand.
ATATAAATTAATAAGCATTAGGTCCTTTACTTAATGAGGAATTTCCTTTTTAAAACCTGAATGAATTATCGAAAAGACCATGGCATAAATTCAAAGACATTTTCTGACCTTCTTGTATTCTGGCCGGCATGAATTTTTAACAAGATGCTGTATATCTGTAAGGTCTATTAGAAATTGTTCATATGAAAACTGTACTTAAAAAAAAGACCAAACCAGGGAAGCAAAGAAAGTAAGAGAATATTTAACTTATGGGAGATAGCAAGAGAATATTTAACCTTGAGAGATTAAAATTTTGAAAAAAGTATTTATAATCTCACATTTTGCTCTAAAATATTAATTAGGTGTGATAATGATTATTATTTTTAATGGTGATTTTGTCTCATATTCTATTTTAAAATGTTCAACACTGTAGTATATAATGGAAATATAACTGTTAATATATATTTTAAGGATAAAAATTATAAGTGTTTCCTATGATCTTGTATTACATATTATTGCTTTATAAAATTTGTTCTTTGAAATACGTTTTTCAAGGTGTTTAAGTCAATAGAAAATTCTTATACCAGAATGTGTTACAAAAGATCATATTTTTATATTAAAATATATTTTAATGAAAAAAGTCAGAAAGTTTGACATGGTCTCCTAACACTTAATCTAAACTCCACAGCTTTTATCTCAGCAAAGGTATTATGGGCCTTTTATTAATTCTAGGAGAAAAGCAGCTAACAGGCAGTTAGCCTTGCTATGCAATCTAGGCACTTTGATTAAGAAAGCAGGCTTAGAACTGCAAATCAACTATGCATGAAGGCTATTTACTCCAGCAGTTACTCAAACGTTTTTCAGTACACAGGTGTATAAATTTCCATGAGTCCCTTCCAAAAGAGAAAAATAAAAACAATACAGTGAATTGCCCAAGAAGCAAAGTGTACTCAATACAGTTATAAAAAATGCCTTTTTTCCCAGTATTTTTTCCTGCTAAATTTTTGAGTTAAATAATGTTTATAATTGATGATGATAGTTGTTTTCCTAATGTCCTTAATTGACAAATGTAATTGGCATCTCCAATAATTTTTAAACTATTTGTGAAATCCAGAAAACTCAAAACCATGGATTTAAAATGTTTGTCCCGTAAGATTCAGAAGCTTTATGATTTTAGAATTTTAATTAAAAGTTTAACTAAATATAGGTAATATTAAATAAGATAAAATCTTAAAATATTTAAAATTAAATATTAAAACCTTTCTAACTCTTGACAGAAATAAATTTTAATGATTTGAGGCAAATGCAATCTATTAATATGAAAGATTTCTAATAAATCAATTTCATGATGGCCTATTTTACTGATTTTCAAGAAGCAAACATCTTTTTCTCAATCCTTGATCCTTCATTCATTTATAGATATTGTTTCTAACAATAAATTTGCCCATATTTTCTCCCTGATAAAGAAAAAATATTGTAGAATACAACTTTTAAAATCCTACATTAAAAAATATACTGCTATAGTTACAGTGTACACTTAAAGTAATTAAAAAATAAGGTCAATGTTATTGAATAGAAAACTTTTGGGAATTCCATTCAACTTTTACAGAAGCAATTAGAATCATTCCTTCCACTACCAGGTATTGCAAAATTCTGCTTGGGTCTCCAGTACAATGCTGGGAGTGGGGGATGAAATGGCGAGTGCATGAACATGGTGGTTGACAGAGAAGATGTTAAGAGGTTAAAGAACCACCTAACCAAATTTTCTTAAACTTAGAAATGAGAGCAGACTGTTTGGAAAAGAATCTCTTAAGGACTCCGACTTTTAACTTAATCGTTTTATATTTTTATTTGAATATGTATAACCTAAAGCTAATTATAAGCTCATACTTAACAGTTTTAAAAACTTGTATAAACAAAATAAAATTACAAAATAAATATAAAATATCTAATATTCAAAACTGAATTAAAAGTAATGATGTTAATCCACTATGACAGGTGATATTGTTTTGCTGAAACCAAATAGCTGATTATACTGCAAATGTGGTAATACTGCTATGAACAAGGTTCTTTTAAAACCACAGGACTTGACTACACATTACTATGCAAAACTCAGTTTCCCATTCTACGTCATTGATTGAACTAGTGAAAACCTGTATTGGCACACTGAATTAATTGTAACCCCCTTTTCCCTTTTCTTGGAATGAAGACATCTTTTATTTATTAAGTCAATCTCAGTGTTTTTGCTGTTACAAAAGCACTTGTCAACAGTTACAGAAGAGCTACGTTTGGTACAAGTAGGATCTTAAACCTAAATCCAAAGTATGACTGTAATCCTGTGCAGAACACTGCTTTTTGTTTTCACGATTATGAAGAAATTTTCCTTTTAAACCTAAATGTATTAGATTGACATAAAAATTAAAGAATAATTAAACAACTCATAGAAAAAAAACTTTGTGCATCCACTTTCAAAATCATGACTGGTCCATTCATATCTCTTGTATTATGTTAATATTATGAAGCCAGCTTTAGTGGCAGGTGTCTTTGCACTGGAATTCCTTCCTTCCTTCCTTCCTTCCTTCCTTCCTTCCTTCCTTCCTTCCTTCCTTCCTTCCCTCCCTCCCTTCCTTCCTTTCTTTTCTTTCTTCTTTCCTCTTTTTTTGACAGAGTCTTGTTCTGCCACCCAGGCTAGAGTGGAGTGGAGTCACCATAGTTCACTGCAACCTCAAACTCCTGAGCTCAGTCAATCCTCTCGCCTCAGCCTCCCGGAGTGCTAGGATTACAGGCATGAATCACTGTGTCTGACCTTTCGCACTGGAATTTTCTAATAGACTTAAAGAAAAATGAGAAACTATGACAAAAAAATATTTCATAAGTCATAAAATGAGAGTATTGCCTGGGGTTTTGCAGTACCACCTAAGAAAAAAATAATTAAAAACAAGAGAGAATAACTGAGAACATTTATATTGCTTAAAACCCTGATATCATATATTTATAGTTCTCTATATTCCAAAATACACATATATATACTAACATACATGTACATATTCACACACAAATGTATAATATACATGCATCTATTTAATTATTTTAACCCTTATGCTTGTATGTTATGAATAGCATAAATGCCAAAATCAAAAAACGACCTACACACTTATTTTGAGGAGTAGCAAAGCAACTGGAAACTGAAGAGACAGTACAAATTTTAAAAAATTAGCCGGGCATGGTGGCACATGACTGGAGTCCCAGCTACTTGGGAGGCTGAGGCAGTAGAATCACTTGAGCTCAGGAGTTCAAGGCTGCAGTGAGCTATGATCATGCCACTGCACTACTGCACTCTAGCCTGGGTAACAGAGTAAGACACTGGCCCTAAAATAACAGATGCATGATATCATTCTTATCTTTGTCCCTTTGTATGTAATTTGCCCTTTTTTTTTCTTTTGAGTACTTTCATGATTTTCTCTTTATAAATGATTTTAAGAGATTCGATTACATTATACCTTGGTATAGTTTTCTTCACAATTCTTATATGTGTTGGGTTTCTTGAATTTTTACATATGTGGGTTTATAATTTTTATTAAATTTGGAAAAGGTTCAGTCCTATTTTACACAATTTTTTGTCTCTTTCTTACTTGCCGCTCCTTTGTGTACTCTAATTATTTGTATTTTTGGTCACTTGAAGCTTTCCTATTGTTCACTCATGCTATGTGTATTTTTTTACTAGTCTTTTACTCCTCTGTTTGATTTTGCACAATTCCTATTGCTTTGTCTTCAGGTTTATTATTTTTTTCTCTATAGTACCTAATCTACTATTAATTATATTACTTGTGTGTTTTATCTAAGGTACTCGTGTTTTCAAATTTACAAGTTTAATGTCAATTCTAAACATATTTCATGTTTCTTCTAGACATATTCAATAGTTTGCTTAGTTTTTTGAATATACGGCATATAGTTAATGTGACTCTTAATTTACTGGTCTACTAATTCCATAGTCTGTGTCATTTCTGGGCTTTTCTCTTAATTATAGATACTATTTTCTTGTTTCTTTAGATGCTTGGTGATTTTGAATTGGACACTAAACATTGTAAATTATATCTTGTTTGGTGTTAAATATTTTGTATTTCTATAAATATTCCTGATATTTGTTCTTCTAGGTCACAATAAAATTACTTGGAAACATTTTGATTCTATCAGGTCTTGCTTTTAAACTTATTTAGAGTAGTATTAAAGAAGTGTTTAGTCCAGGGCTTGCTTTGTCCTACTATGGAGGCAATTTTGAGTATTTTATGCATGAATTATGAGAATTTTTCGCTCTGGCTGATGGGATAGGGGACACATGCACTGATCAGTTCTCAGCTGAAGGCACAGGGGTTTCTCTGCATATCTCCAGGGCTCTTGATTAGTACAGCCTCCTCTTCTTCTATCAAGCTTACCTTAACAGTGCTTTGTTCCACTTCACAGATATTATACAGTTTATACAAATTGAAGGTCTGAGGCAACCCTGCATCAAACAAGTCCATTGCTGACAATTTTCTGGCAACATGTGCTCCATTTGTGTCTCTGTGTCACATTTTGGTAATTCTCACAATATTTCAAACTTTTTCCTTATTCTCATATCTGTGGTAGTGATCTGTGATCAGTGATCTCCGATGTTACTACTGTGATTATTTTGGAGCAACAGGAACCATACTCACTCAAGATGGCAAGCTTCATTGATAAATGCTGTGTGTGTTCTTACTGCTGCACTGACCAACAACTCCCCTACTGCTCTCTCTGTCCTCAGGCCTCTATATCCTCTGAGACATAACAATATTGAACTTAAACCAATAAACAACCTTAGAATGGCCTCTACATTTTCAAGAGAAAGAAAAAGTTGCATGTCTCTCATTTTAAGTAAAAGGCTAGAAATGATTAAGCTCAGTGAGGAAGGAATGTCAGGGGCCAAGAATAGCTAAAAGCTAGATCTCTTGTGCAAAACAGCCAATTGGTAAATGCGAAGGAAAAGTTCTTGAGAGCAATATAAATTGCTACTATAGTGAACACATTAGTGATAAGAAAGTAAAACAGCCTTCTTGCTGATATGGAGAGTGTTTTATTGATATGGATAGAAGATCAAATGAGCCACTACATTCCCTTAAGCCAAAGCCTAATCCAGTTAGGTCAAGGCCCTAACTCTCTTCAATTGCATAAAGCCTAAGAGAGGTGAGGAAGATGCAGAAGAAAAGTTTGAAGGTATAGGACATTGTTTCATGAGGTTTAAGGAAAGAAGCCAGCTCCATAACATAAAAGTACAATGTGAAACAGCAAGTGCTGATGTAGAGGCTGCAGCAAGTTATACAAAGGCATAAGACAACTGATGAAAGTGGCTACACTAAACAACAGATTTTTATGTAGACAAATAACCTCTTACTGGACAAAGATGCCGTAGGATTTTTATAGCTAGAAAGGAGACATCAAGGTCTGTAGTCAAAGCTTCAAAGGACAGGCTGACTCTCTTGTTAGGGGATGACGCAGCTGTTGACTTTAAGTTGAAGCCAGTGTTCATTAACTACTCCAAAAATCCCAGGGCCCTTAAGAATGATGGTAAATCTATTCTGTGCTCCATAAGTGGAAGAGTAAGCCTGGATGATTGCTCATGTGTTTATAGCATGGTTGACTAAATATTTGAAGGGCACTGTTGAGGTTTACTGCTCAGAATAAAATATTAATTTTAGAATATTACAGCTCATTGTCAATACATCTAGTCACCAAGAGCTCTGACGGACATGTACAAGGAGATTAATATGGTTTCTATGCCTGCTAACACAACGTTCATTGTGGGGCCCATGGATAAAGGAATAATTTTTACTTTCAAGTTTTACAACTTAAGAAATACATTTTGTAAGGTTATAGCTACCAAAGATAGTGACTCCTCTGATGGAGTTGAGCAATGTAAACTGAAAACCTTCTGGAAAGGATTCAGTATTCTAGATGCCATTAAGAGAATTCACGATTTATGGGAGGAAGTAAAAATAGCAACATTAACAAAAGTTTGGAAGAAGTCGATTCCAACCCTCGTGATGACTTTGAGGGGTTCAAGACTTAAGTGGAGGATGTAACTGCAGATGTGGTAGAAATAGCAAGAAACTAGAAATAGAAGTGGAGCCTGAGATGTGACTGAATTGTAACAATTTCATGATAAAACTTGAACCAATAAGGAGTTGCTTATTATGGATGAGAAAATAAACTGATTTCTTGAGATGAAATGTACTCTTGGTGAAGATGCTGTGAACATTATTGAAATGTCAACAGAGGATTAAGAATGTAACAATATTACATACATTTATAAATTTACTTGGTAGAGCAGTGGCAGGGTTTGAGAGTATTGACTCCAATTTTGAAAGAATTCTACTCTGAGTAAATACTCGCAAATAGCATTTCATGCTTCAGAGAAATCTTTTGTGAAAGGCAGAGCCAGTTGTAGCAAAATTCACTGTTGTCTTATTTTAAGAAATTACCACAGCCATCCCAACCTTCAGCAGCCACATTCCTCATCAGTCAGCAGCCATCAACATACAGACAAGACCCTCTACCAAAGAAAAGCTATGACTCCTAAAGGCTCATGAGATCATTAGCATTTTTTAACAATAAAACATTTTTAAATTAAGGTATTTACATTTTTTTAGACTTAATGCTATTTCAAACTTAATAGACTATATTATAGTGGAAGTATGACTATTATATGCACTGGGAATCAAAACATTTGTGTGACTCATTTTATTGTGATTGCTTTGTTGCAGTGGTCTGGAATTAAACCCACAATATCTCCAAGGTATGCCTGTACTCTATCTTGAGAATGCTAGCTACCTTAACTTCTCCAGGATCTCAGTTCTGTCTGTTGTCCCCAAGGAGAATGTCAAACTATGCCTGTGGTTTTGCTCAGTGTGCTCCAGCCTGGAAATTCTCTAGGCACTAACATATGCCAATCATAGGGCTAACCTCATTTGTTTCCCACCCTTGTGGGATCACCACCTTTTGTTGCCTAATGTAGTTATTTATCTTAAAGACCACCCTTTCACATATTTTGTCCAATATTCTACTTGTTTGTAGCAGGAGAGTATATTTGGTGCCTGTTACTTCATCTTGGTTGGAGAGTGAAGTTCCTACTTTCAAATAAGTGTACTGAAAGTGGTATTTATCAATTTATTGTTGTATACTAAATAATTTAACCTTGTTCTGAATGAGGAATGGCATTTATCCTGACTTCTGAGATGTAATCTCTAAGCCCTTGGAATGGCTTGCCTGATAGGAGTGTCATTATTTTCCTGGTGGCCTTGGACCGCCAGATAGTCTACAATATGATTTAGGGTGTGGATTGGCCATGCCAGAAGGACTAATGATATGACTTAAGGATTTGGGTCATTTGGTATCAGCTGACCGCAATAGGAATTGTAGACTGAGATTAGCTTTGTGGGCAATCAATTTTGCCTACATGATTGAGCACCCCCAAAATTTTGAACACTGAGGCTTAGATTAGCTTCTCTTGGTGATAATGCTATGTGCATATTTTCATACATCAATGCTGGTGGATAGTGTCCTGACTCCAAAAAGTCTCATTGTTGGAACACTCTTAGACTCTGTCCTATGCACTCTTCCCTTGGCTGATTTTAATCTGTATCCTTTCCCTGTAATAAATGGTAACCATGAGTATAACAGCTTTCAGTAAGTTCTATGAGTTCTGTTGAATTATGGATCCTGAGGGTGGTTTTTGGCAATTCCCCAAACTCTGTAGTTGGTGTGTGATCTGACAGTGATCTGTGTGGATTGTACTCCCTCAAATTCTGCAGTTGGTTAAACTCTCCAATTGCTGTAGTGTAAAATTCTTAAGAAAATTAGAGCCTACTAATCACATCTTTAGAAACCAAGAATTTCCTAATTTATATTACATATCTGGCTTATGAAATATGACTTTGAATATTTTGATTTTATTATTTTTCAGTTTTTTGTCAATTTTTTATTGATTTAATTTTTAGGTTTATCATTTATACATGCAACAGAATAATGTAAAAAGTAATACATTAAAATCATAACAAAAGATGACAAATACAGGATAGTAAAATAAATCTTCCGGAACAATTAGCACAAAGAAATATATGATGTGAAATAACTAAAAATTGCCCTAAAACAATTTTTGAGCTTGCTAAAGGCCAAGGAAAATAAAGTATGATTTAGTATAAGAATCAAAATGTCTATAAAATAAAAACATGTCATTTCTCAAAAAAATTGAGATATCCAAGCCATGTGCAGGAGGACAATATTCATCATTTATAGAGTTTGTCACATTTTTTTATATTTACCATGAAATAAATTATGATCTTAGCATTTTGGTAATTTTGAAAAATAGAGCTATAGTAGTTTTAAACAAAATGTGCCACATTTTTTAAGAAGAAAATATTTACTACAACTCATGAAGTTTTAAAAACAATCATCAATGTTTGGGAATTGTCCTGAAGGAGAAAGAGGGCATATTACTGCAAAGAAATTGCTAAAGAGACAAAATCTAAGAAGGTAAAAACAAAAGTCATAAAAACAATTAATGAAGGAGATTAAATTAAACAAATATTCGCTTAGCATAAATGCCCACATTTTTTATTCATGAAATAAATTATCTTATATACTTGTAACTCTCAAATAGAAAGAGAACAAAAGACTAATGAAGTTCTTACATATGGAGTAAAAATATAACATAGGGGAAAATCTTGCATATTAAATGTAACTTTGTAGTTTCACAAAATGCAATTTAACTTTATATAGAAGATCACAGTACTGGCATAATTAGTGAGGTTTTATAAGGACAAATGTCTGCCATTGCTATTCATATTTTCAACGTGGTTAATATGAACAGATGAATGGAAGGGCTTAGGGCCTGATATCTAATACATACTTCATAAATGTTTGTTGAAATAAATATCACTTCTTCCAACTCTTCTTCCATCATTTCTTCTAGAACAATTCTAGGCTGAGCAAGAGTGAAAGTGAAAGTGAGCAAAATAGAGATTGCCAGGATGGTGAGAGAGAAAGAAAGATAGTTCTTCACTGCTACCCAGGACAATTTGAGAAATGTATAGATATAAATATTTGTATTGTGATCTGGGTGATAACAAATTTTGTATTTAGTCTGAAAAGTTGCAGATTACTGACATAGTAAAACATACAAATTATTTGCATAAGGCATTATGTTAGGAGAATATATGAAACAAGATTCCCTCCTGTGGCCATCAGGGGTAAATGTGCTAATGATAATATCACTGTTGATAACATTATATGACTCTACTGTATGGCTGCTCTTTATCTGGTCCAATAGGTACTCAGGACATATTTCTTGCATTTATTACCATGGCACATACATTTCCTAGCTTACTCATACATTGAGAACTATTTCACATAGTGAAATACAGTGAATAGTGAAAAATGAGTTCATGGTTTGGTGAAAGTCTGTCAAATTGCAAAAAACACAATTGAATCACTGAGTATTACAAACATACACTACAAAATCTCACATATCAAACAAACAAACAAACAAAAAGCCAGAGTCAGTTGACAAGTGGAGGTTAAATCCTTGCAACAAATAGCAATGCAGGCTCTATGTTTGGTATCTGAACTTCTCAAAAACTTTCTGGAATTTCACCAAGTCTATCTCATCAGAATTCATTCCCCCTGCCAACGCATTCCATAAGTGTGGAAGAGATAAAACTGCAACACAGAAACATATGGGCAGAAGATAAAAGGAGATCAGTGAGCAGGAAAATATGTTTCTTAAAATCTGTGCTGCAGTCATTTTTCTTCTCAGTTTTGTTGTTTGTTATGCCTTTGAATGCCCATAGCCAACATTAAGAATGTTTCTACACAACAGCAAAAGAATAAATCAATTCAGACCAAAAAGAGTCAATTCAGTTAAGAAACTAACAACAAAAACCAACAACAACATCAACAAATGCAAGTCAAGTTGTTTGGTATTTTATAATAAATTGGTTGATTTGTTTGGGTATTTTGTAGGCACAGCCTGAATGAACAGTGACAAAGATCAGTTCTTAACTTAGAATTTGCTTTACCTGCAATCATAAGTACTTTAAATATCCATGTTCCATTTTGCTTTATGCAATGTTTATTGTCATGTGTCCTTTGCTTTCTTCAAAATATTATATGTGAAATTTGGGTGAGTTTCCATAAAGAGCAAAATGCTGTTTGAGAAATAGTCTAGTGTTTCAACTAGGTAGGCTTCCATGAATTAGTGAGATGGAAAATAAATATTTATCTTAAGTATAACTTTTCCTAAAAACATCTATTTTCTATGGTATATATAACATTAAAATCCTAAACTGAATCTTCTTTCATATTCAATTTTTCCCAAGAACAAACTTCAATTCTGCTCATCTAAGCTATTTTAGTATGCTACAAATGGTGAGACAAATTCTCCAACCTACTGCTTGGCATTTGGGGTAGTACTTATTGGTCTCAAGTCCAGATTTGCTAGGACAAACCTATTTAATCTATTTTGTCATGTAGTGCCAGTACATTCTGAAATATTCTAACCATCTACTTATAAAGAATTGAACAAAAGAATAAATGAATTAAATAACTAAGAGCATTATCAGACATGTACAGATCAAAAAAGTTGCTGATAATAAAATATGGAGAAACTGTTTGAAAAAAGTTTCCAAAAAAAAGTAAACGTGATCATCCAGATCACCTGTATTATTTTAATTCCATACCTAAACACATAATTGCATATTAGCTGTGCTTATCAAATCTTCAAGAAAAAACTGTAAAGAACAAAACTAACACTTTTTAAGTGAATGGAACTAGTTGGGCATGACCTTAAAATAAACTATCCTTGAGGGCAATTTTAGCTTCCAGAAACTTAGCCAAAGCATAAATGATCATAGCGGTTTTTTTCTTTTTCTTTTTATTGTTTTTTTCATTTCAGCATATTCTGGAGGTACAAATGTTTAGGTTGCATATATTGCCTTTGCCCCATCTGAGTCAGAGCTTCAAGCATGTCCATCCCCCAGATGGTGCACACTGTACCCATTAGGTGTGTATATACCCACCTCTTCCTCCCCCTTCCCACCTACCCAACACCTGATGAATGTTACTACTATATGTGCACATAAGTGTTGATCAGTTAATACCAATTTGATGGTGAGTACATGTGGTGCTTGTTTTTCCATTCTTGTGAGGTTTTTAAATTTTTTTTTAAATATAGCATTTCAAGAGAAGTGACAAACCAGCAATAAAAGTAACTCCATTTCTAATGTTTGGCTTTTTAATTTCAAATCCTCAGATTCAACTAGCAATCTGATATTTTAGAGTGACCTGTCTTATGCATTGCAAAAGGCAGACCCTCAAAAAACATCTATTAATTGATTGAATGAATGAATATGCTTAAAGCTGAATGTACAATAACCAACTGAAAAAAAAAATAATATTGTTAATCTGCTAAGACTGCTATAACACAATATCATAAACTGGCAGGGAGGGGATGACTTATAAACTACAGAAATTTATTTCTTAAGTTCCAGAGGCTGAGAAATCCAAGACCAAGGTGTTGTCAGATTCAGTGTCTAGTGAAGCCCCACTTTCTGGTTTATAGATGACTCCTTCTTATAGTCTCCTCACATGGTAGAAAGGGCAGGGCAGCTCTGTGGGACCTCTTTTATAAGGCTACTAATGCCATTCAGAAGAGCTACACCTTCCTGACCTAATCACTTCTAAAGATTCTACTTCCCATTGTGGTTTTGATTTGCATTTCCCTGATGATTAGGGATGTTGAATATTTTTTCATATGTTTGTTAGCCATTATTCTGTCTTCTTTAGAAAAGTTTCTGTTCATGTCCTTTGCCCACTTTTTGATAGGGTTGTTTGATTTTTTCTTGCTGATTTTCGTGAGTTCTAAGTAGATTCTAGTTATCAGCCCCTTATCAATTGTGTAGGATGCGAAGATTTTCTCCCATTCTGTAGGTTGTCTGTTTGCTTTCATGACTGTTTCTTTGGCTGTGTAGAAGCTTTTTAGTTTAAGCATATCCCATTTATTTATTTTTCCTGCTGCTGTGATTGCCTTTGGGGTCTTCTTCATAAATTCTTTGCCTAGGCCAATGTTTAGGAGAGTGTTTCCAACATCTTCCTCTAGAATTCTAATAGTTTCATACCTTAGGTTTAAGTCTGTTATTCAGCATGAGTTGATTTTTGTGAGAGGTGAAAGGTGTGGATATGCAAATCAAAACCACAATGAGGTATCACTTATTCCAGTAAGAATGGCCTTTATCAAAAAGTCCTAAAACAATAGATGTTGGTGTGGGTGCAGAGAGATAGGAACACTCCTACACTGCTGGTGGGACTGCAAACTAGTTCAACCTCTATGGAAAGCAATATGGAGATACCTTAAAGCGATACAAGTAGATCTATTTGATCCAGCAATCCCATTACTGGGCATCTATCCAAAAGATCAAATGACATTCTACAAAAAAGACACCTGCATTCGAATGTTTATAGCAGCACAATTCACAACTGCAAAGCTATGGAAACAACCCAAGTGCCCATCAATCCATGAGTGGATTAATAAAATGTGGT
>VBSM01000272.1:31103775-31122951 GCA_008086735.1 Cheirogaleus medius
ATAATATGCTGAAATAATAAAAAAAAAGATTCCACTTCCTAATACCTTCACATTGATAATTAGGTTCTGACATGAATTTGTGGGAGAGGTGAACTAACATTCAGACCATTGTACTATCTAATGGGTTCTTTGATATTAGAACTTTGAAATATAGTTATTAATAATAGTTACTCATTAATCAATGAATGTTTATTGAGACTCTGATCCCTTGGTCCTAGAGATACTTTGATAAAGACAAAGTAATGCAGAAAATGTATTTCCTTCCCCTCCCTCCCAAAAATGGAAATACATGAGATAACATCAGAAATGATTAAGAGCTAAGCAGAGAACTCAACCAAGATTATATGTTGTAGAATAGGATGGCCTCTTAAAGGTGGTGACAGTAAGCTGGAATCTGAAAGAGAAAATAGCCAGACAAAAATTGGGAGAATATCATGACAGACGAAATGAAAAAGCCATTAGATTATCATGTGTTGGATACGTGTAATTGCCATGCTGAATAGAAAATAAGTCAGGATATGTATAGGTTAAGCTGATAATTCATTACAGATGGCAGGGTTCAGATCATTTAAGAGCTTTTTAAAAAAGAGGATAGGTGGAATAATTTTCATTAAACAACTAGAGGAGTTTAAGAAGAATAATGTAATTAACATAATATATTACAGAATATTATTTAATATGTTATATATTATATATTTTATTTCTGAATCTGGTGTTCTTAGAGAATTTCAGGTTGGAAACAAAGACAGTTGAGTCATTGGAATGTGTAGTAGATACTTAAGCCATGAGTCTCTGGAATTTAACTGAGAGAGTATAATAAAAAAGAAAAAGACCAGGTAAAGGAGTCTTCGGAGGAAATTAAGAAACTGATCACAATCCCAAAGTGTAGAAAATATTTGATGTTTTGAAATATTTTTTCATTTTCCACTGTTTTTTTTAAATAAGAAATAGAAATTACAAAATAAAATTATCATAGTGTCCTTTGACTTATCTGGTGATTGTTGCTATGGAAAGGTGCATTAGTAGTCTCAACATATAGGTAATGATATAGAAATACACAATACTATTGACTTTTCTTGAGCTGTGGGGTTTTGTATATTTTTCAGCAGGATATTCAGAATACCAAGTTATTATTTTAGTTTGATTTTTAAATCTCTGCTTAGACAAAAATCCTTATGAACAAAAAAAATTCTGGAAAATTTGATATCCATTTATTGCTAAATTGGTTCATTTATTATGATGCAAGTTCAAATAAGTAAAACAAATGTCAGTAATATTTTCTGCTTTAATTGTGAAGTTTTTTTATTGATTGAGAAAATTGATTATTTGAGGTTCTATAGAGGGAGACAAGACAGTTTTCCTCATTATTTAGGTTATTTTTTCAGATAATCATGTAATTTGGACATGTCAAATAGATTTGGTCTAGTAAAACTATTGTAAAATTTAAGCTGATGCCTAAAAATCACTTACAAAAAATCACTTATGTGTTAAAATTGTCTTGGTAAGAAATGTTAAATAATATTATAGACAATATTTTCTAACTGAATAATTTTTAATTATTAATAAATATATTAGAGACTTGTTAAGTGTTCTTCATTGATAAAACTTCCAAATTATGTGTAAGTGGAACCATGAAAAATGACTTTAATTGTCTGCTATGATGGAAATTACCATATCATCCACATAGTCAAAGTATATTTTCTTTATGTCTAGTGGTTTGGTATAATTTAGAAACCACCCTGATATTCAAAGCATATGTTCACTTTATATAATGTAATGGACCAATTAAGAAATCAAATTAATAATTTGAACAACAATAACTGAACACATACTATATGTCAGTTTTGGTCATATTTGATCTTATTAGTGAGTACATTAGATAATGTACAGTTGGAAATAAGATTGATAGAATATGAGAGAGATGATTAAGCATACAGCATTTGGATATGTACCCCATATAAACAAACTTTGATCTTATATTTTTAAGTCTTCCATGGTAGTTGTAAGAGAACTTTCAAATCATCTAAATTTATATTTCAAAGCATATGGAGTTTTCGTCTGCATTATCCTTGTTGTGGGTCTGCACATAGTTGTCCAGACATTGAGTATTGGCAAGTGGCAAAAAAGCAAATTTCTTGGTAGTAGCCCATTCTATTTCTCAGAAACTGGACACAGCTCATGTTAATTTTATCCTTGTCTTATTAATTTATAATATATTTTAACTTGGTTTTAACTTTCCTTGGCTTATTTTTACACATGTTTTCTCTTTCTGAGTAATTTAGAATGTCAATTTTAGGTTGTAACTTGAAAGAAATAGTAACTACATCTTTTTGGTTTAATCATAACTTAAAAATATATGAGGGGGTATACAAATATTTTATATTTTTACAGTGTTCATTTTGTGTATAATTTTATTTCTTTCCTACTTTCTATGCTTGTAAAAGATAAGTGCTGTGTTATGCCTATAATTTAAAACATATTTGTATTTTCATATCTATGTCTGTAAAGTGACCAAACGTCTAATTCCAAGGACTTACACACAAATTATTTAAATAAAGTTCAACTGAAGAAAAAACTACAATTTGTTCAAACTTACAAATCTGTTTTTTTTTAAACCACTTCTTGCATTAGATTCCCAACACTTTCATATTACAAATTTGGGATCTTGCTGATTTTTTAAATGAGGATTTTTTTAAATGAGGATTTATTGGCTACGTCATTAAAGAATTGATGAAACTGCATATGGAACAGATTATTTTTTATTCTTAATTTTATATTTTTGAGAATTATACCAGATTTTTAAGCTCCCACGGGTTTATGCAATCATATGTCAATAGCCGTAAAAGAAACAGCTCTTGCAGCTATACATAAATGGATTTATTTATTGGTATAACATTCAGAGAATATGGGGCTATTGTGTGCCAAAAAGCTGTAACATTTTCACAGAAAATTTAGTGTTCCTTCCTGCTGACTACTGTAATTGATGTGATAAAAATAGCAGGCCTGAACTTCAGCCTATGTACTCGGAGAGAATTCTTCTATAGAATTACATTGAATGAGGTTGGAGCCCAGCATATTTATCATCACAGTAATGGGAAGATATGATCATATTCCTGCCTATATTAGATTGCCAAAATGCAAGAGGCAGGGCATTTGCTGTATATCCATCTGTCAAACTGTCAAGTGGCTCAGAGGAGACAAACAAATATGTATGACCCATATTTTTAGCCGCTTTTCTATTATCTACTTGACATATCTTTAGGGAGGACAGGAAGAAGAAATGAATGGGATAATATGACATTTTAAATTGAGAGCATTATAATTTATTATCTACACCATGACCTCAGTATTACAATTAGCAAGGTACGTGGTTCAGAAATGCTGATATGGACCATGTTATTCTAAGGAATACATTGGGTATTTTTATGGTCTCATCTATGACATTCCTGAGGACAAATTTAAGAATTTTGAAAAAGTTATTAACATCTTAATACATTTTTCACAGTGTTTTTTTTTTTTTTGCAGATAAAATTCATGAGCTTATTTGATGTAGGAACTTTAAAAAAATGTTTCTTATTGATTTTTCCACAATATTTTCACTATCTATCCTATTACCCATGGTATTTATATTTATCAGAGATATAGTCTCTAAGCATATTTATTTTATTATGGTGTATACTTGAGAAACTTTGTAAAAATAACATTTCATATGTTCTTCTAACAGCCAAATAAAATGTGAGATAGAGACAGTTTGTTGTAGTAACAAAGAAGGGTTTAAAACAAGGAGTACAAAGAAGCAATTGAAATATTCTCAAGATGAAAAAATCTCTCTGAAATTTTTAAAAAGTCAACTGCAATTGCAATCCATTCTGTTATCATTATACTGAGATGGCAAGAATCCTTAGGGGAGAGTGCTGCATGCATTGCCCGGTACTGCTGTTATCCAAATGGCCTCTCTGCTTTGTCAAAAAGGCTTTGAACTTTTATCAACCATGGCCCAGAATCCCAAATTCCTCCTTGATTATTGATCTCTTTGTCATCTACATATTTTCTCTGACAGTTGTATTTTGCAACAGTGATTTCATTTTCTTATCTCAAGTATATCCTAGCTATATGTCTTTTTGACTTATATGATATAAAGGTCATGATTCATTAATAGAGTGTCTATCAAATATTTCATGTTTGATGACCTGTAACTTTTGGAATTCATCTAAAATAAAAATAAAATTGATGATTTTGCATGCTTGTCTATGCCTTTCTAAGACCAGGTTTTTTCAGTCAAGCCAATTCTCAGGGTAAGATTCACTGAAAGGCCTGTGCTATTATTCATGAAAAACATTCTGACTGTTGGTATCTGTCTGTCAATCTGAGTAATACCCTTCTACCTACAGACCTAGTAGGAAGATCTCCTTACCCTTCTAATCTGCATGTGAAGGAACTGAGTGCAGGTAAGATTAGGCGAATTCCCATGGGTTTACAACACGGAAATGATGGACCTGTGATTCAGTACAGGCTGTTCTACCTGGAGGAAGCATTCTTTTTCTCTGCCCATGCTGCACTGGGTTTCACTCAAAGCGTGTGAAAGCCGGGCTGTTTGGGGGGTCCTGAAATCTGACTGGCTTCTTTAGCTTTCCCATCATCATTCACCTTCTGTTTAAATGACTATTATGTTACAATAAGTTTTCTTCCCTTGAGGGGGAAAAAAAGAATACCAACTTTAGGTATAAAATTATGTGAATAATTCTAAACGAACAAAGAGACCTGAAAATGTTTAAAGAACATTTAAAGCAGAGCTATTTTCAATCCTCTCCAGACAAAACACCAGAACCACATTTGTTGTTGAGCAAGTTGAGTTTATTACTTGTTGCAGCAGACAAATGCTGATATGGAGATGGAAAGATTATGTATGTAACATAGAAAATTGCATGAGGAAAACAACATGTTACCACAATTCAGTTTTGGGATTCAATCAATTCCTTAAATAATTGAAAACATATATATTATAGCCTATATTTCACATACTGAGCTAAGTCCTAGCTTTTTATCTATAATCACTTTGGCTTAAAATATGAAATAACCCCCTGATAGCTTTTATGTACAAATTTGGCTTGTGATTAATATAATCATAAAAGTTTTGTGTATCTTTTCCTATCGTTCTGAATCATAAACACCTTGCAACTTTTGCCCTTAACATTTGATCCCTGAAAAAGAGAAATCACTGCATTACAACCCTGCTTTCCCATTAGTAATTCTTCTCAGAGAGTATGAAATAGAAATTTAGTGGAAAATATTGATTTTAAAATGCTACTTGACTAAGAGCATCTATTAAGGATTCCAATTAGTAAAAGACTAAACAAACTGACAAAAAAAGTAATAAAAACTACAGTAGCTGGGGGTACTAAGTATTTGACACTGTAATTAATTTGAACATTCCCAACTCACTTCTAGGGTTATGGGTAATTAAAGATAAGCTACGGGAAGATTTCTTTATCCTCTCATTGTAAATCATTTATTAGGTAGATCTCATTATTTCTATTTTCCATACCTCCTGGTCCAATACCTTAGCCTTCATACCGTAATCTTTACAAAGTTAAAAAATCATTCTTCTAGGTTTTTAAACCAATTTTTAGTTATTTGGATGTGGGGAGATTTTAAAATATCAACTAGTCGTATGATAAAAAGGTCTTTGTTCAATGATTCTAAAAAACAAACTCAACTAAGAGATTCTTAGAAAAATAGCACCATGAGAAGTGACATTTGATGTTTCTGAAATGCTGACTTAAATGATCAAAGGGCTATTATGGTAGAGGAAAACATATGTGAAGGTATATAAAATATAAGAAAACATACTATCCATAAAAGAAGGACCTTGAGAATTTCATCCATATACAGTGAAGATAGGATCAGACCCAAAGAAACAGAAGCTTCTACTCACAACTGTTCTTCTTGAGAAGATGGTTCTTTAACCACAAGAACAGAATTTGGCCAAGGTGTTCTACATCTAGCATTTTCTTTTTGGCAGGGTGTATTTGGATGATAATATTACGAAAAGGCAAAAGGAAAAAATATAGTCCGCTTTCCTCAGAACAGCACACAAGCATATATAAGCAATTACGTTATTCTTCCCCCAAACAACCTGATCATCTCTAATAGAAAGCATCCTGATACAAAGATTTTGCCTAAAAGGCTTTGTATTATGCAAAGTTGAAAATGGCTCCATAATGTACCAAGTATGGAAACTGGACCAAATAGAAAAACTATTTTAATTATATAATAAATGCTGTATGCTGGCACAGTGCAGTGGCTTCCTTCGATGAAGGGAAAATAGGAAAGTTCCACTCCTGAGACTTATAGAGCCCATCTCCTCAGCATCACTAGTGGCTGGATCACAGAATTGGTAATAGACTCTTACATTAATTAATCATCTAGTCATACAGCTCAAGGACCAAAGGCCACAAAAAGGAGGAAGGGTCATTAATATAGTGAGAAAATTGGGTTAATATATCCACAGTGAATTTTGAGGTATATAATCAGATAATAGAGAATAATTCTTTTTATTACCCTTGGAACATTACCAAATTTTGATTACATTATACTCACATATCTAAAAACTCAATACATATGAATAATCAACCCTATAAGTCATATATTTTGGCCAAAATGTAATAAAACTGGAAATTAATATCATAAAAATATGAAACAGTGCAACTCATACACATAAAAAATTCACTTTTAAAAATTCCTGTAAATGCTAACCTATTTAGGGTTATTAAATTCAACAAAAGTATCACATATAATAATGTCCTGGATGTAGCTAAATCTATAATCGGAATAGTCAGCTATAAACAGTTTACTTATTAAATATGAAAGAAATGAGTACTCAGCTGAAAAAAGTATACAGTTATAATAAACATAATGTTAGAGAAGAAATTAATAAATATGGCTGGACTATAAAGGATAGAATTAATAGACAAATCCAGCAAATTGAGGGATTAGAAAGGATAGAATTAATAAATATATCTAAGAGCTTTCAAATGGCCAATATAAAACACACAAAAAATTTTTTCCAAGATTAATTAATAAAAAAGGAAAACAGAACATTGAGAATAAGAAAGAGTTTAAAATCTCAAACGAAGAAACAATGGGAAAAAACACATTTAAAAAATGTAATTTCTACTACTGGTACTGTGGCAGGCCAAATATCCCCAAAGATTCTTCCTCAAAATGCATCTAAATCCTGGGTAAATTACAGCAAATATACATTTGTAACACTCTCAGCTTTCTAGAAAGTAAGGGAAATGTCTCCTACCCTCAAAGAATATGAAGCTGCAAATGAAGCAAGAAGTACTAAAGGATAGGCCAATCTGAAAGGTGGTTTTGTGTTTTGGGCAAATGCCTACACCTGAACTAAAGTGGAATTCTATGCTTTGTGCCCCCAGAAAAGAGTTTGAGTCAATCCTAGACTGCTTTATTCTTGGAACTTTGAAGGTGGGTAGCTGTCAATAGGAGCCTATGGCTCAAGGAATATAATTAAATCCTTGCTAGAAGAAGACAGGGTTTAGAGGCTCAGAATTACCACAAAATACAGCTCATAATTTAAAAAAATTCCAAACACACAATAAAAAGCCACTTAAGTGGCTATCACTAATTGGAATGCAAATGTTACAACCCCTATGGAGTTGAATTGGACACTATTTATCAAAATTGCATATGCATGTAACTCATTCTACTTCTAGCAATCTATCTCTAAGATACACTAGCAAAAATATGTAATGACACATGCACAAAATATTAATTGTGGCTTTATTTATAATAAGACTAACGACTGGAAAACAACCTAAATTTCATCTACATGAACTGATGAAATAAAAACTGATATATCTGCAAGTATATTATTATAAATCTATAAAGAGGATTGACAAAAATCTTTATATATTGAAATGGAATAATCTCTAGGATATTTTTTTTATGCAGGGAAAAAAGCAAAATGCATGACTTTTATAGAATATTTCATGTAAAAACACCTTTTTTGTTGTTTGAAATGAGAATATGTGTGTATGCGGTTTGTATGCATATGTGTTTGGTATTTGTGCATACTTGCTGATTTGCTTATAGTTTCCAAGACAAATGATGGTAGAATAAGCAATAAACTAATAAATGTAGAGCTATATGAGGAGGAAGGAAACAGAGACGGAAGTAAGATTTCTATGAATTTAACTTGTTCTATAATTTTGACTTTAGAAATGCATTAATGTTTTACATAATTAAAAATAAATTGAAAAGGAAGTAAGGCAATGCCTACAAATTGAAAATGAATAGGAAAATAAATGAATCCAAATGTATTTGAAAATGGTTGAAAATTATTTTTCTTACAACTTTGACGAAAATTAACTTACTTCTTTCCCAATTTGATTTTCAAACCTTTATAGAACAATGTATCATGATCTGTTTTTTCTTTCTTTCTTTTGTATTCATTGGTGGTAAATGTCTTCATTTTTGAAAATTTTCATATGTATATGACATTCTTTCTCATTGGCTTTCTCAGTTTTATCCCCCTGCAATTCTGAATATCCAGATATCATATTCCTCTAACAAGAAGACATTGCCAAAAAATCATTGCCAAATTTAATGTTATGAAACATTTCCCCCATGTTTTCTTCTGAGAGTTTCATAGTTTTATTTCTTATTTGAGTCTTTGATCTATTTTTAGTTAATATTTGTATATGGTATAAGGAAAGAGTCCAACTTCATTTTTTTTTTTACTTATGGATATCAGGTTTTCTCAGAAAAAGAACTATTTTTAAGTAAATATTTTCATAAAAATTTTGCTTCTCTATTTAACACTCCATTTGCTAGAATTCACATGATAAATTCTCAGGCAATAAAGATTTTCTATAAATTTTATTTTATAGGAAAAAACTAACAGAATATCATTCCCACAATTTTATCAACCATTCATTCCTCCATGCAACAAAATACTCGTTTTCCACAGTGACACAGTTATATAGGAGACTAGGAAATAATACAAGTGCATTGACTCTATTTAGCCAGACTCTTACTTCAATGTTCATTCCTCTAATTCAAGCTAAATTTCTTGTTATTATTTTATTATTTCTGGTTCATGTTCTTGAAGAATAAAATATTATCTGAGCTTTGCTCCTGGAAAATGGACTAAGAATAGTGTTAATTTCACAAAGATGCCAATTTCAAGTATAAAGCAGGCAACACACTGTATCTAGGGTTTAAAAGTGGAAGACCATACCATGCTCATGGGTTGGCAGAATCAACATTGTTAAAATGTCTATACTACCCAAAGTGATCTACAGAGTCAATGCATCCCTATTAAAATATCATCATCATTTTTCACAGATATAGAAAAAAATTTACACGTCATATGGAACCAGAGAAGACCCTGTATAGCAAAAGCAATCCTAGGCAATAAAAACAAAATGGGAAGCATCAATTTACCAGACTTCAAACTATACTACAAGGCTATAGTAATTAAAACAGCTTGTGATTGGCACAAGAACAAGGACATTGACCACTGCAACAGAAAAGAGAACTCAGATATAAAACCATCCTCATATAGCCATCTAATCTTTGACAAAGCAGAGAAAAACATACACTGGGGAAAAAAACCTTATTCAATAAATGGTTCTGGGAAAACTGGATAGCCACATGTAGAAGACTGAAGCAGGATCCACACCTTTCACTTCTTACAAAAATCAACTCACTCTTGATAACAGACTTGAACCTTGGGTGTGAAACTATTAGAATTCTAGAGGAAAATGTTGGAAATACTCTTCTAGACATTGGCCTAGGCAAAGAATTTATGAAGAAGACCCCAAAGGCAATCACAGCAGCAACAAAAATAAATAAATCGGACCTGATCAAATTAAAAAGCTTCTGCACAGCCAAAGAAACAGTCCAGAGAGCAAACAGACAACCCACAGAATGGGGGAAAATTTTCTTAAGCTACACATCCGATAAAGGGCTGATAACTAGAATCTATTTGGAACTCAGGAAAATTAGCAAGGAAAAAACAAACAACCCTATCAAAAAGTGGGCAAAGGATATGAACAGAAACTTTCCAAAAGAAGACAGAATAATGGCCAACAAACATATGAAAAAATGCTCAACATCTCTAATCATCAGGGAAATGCAAATCAAAACCACAATGACATATCACTTATCTCCAGTGAGAATGGCCCTTATTAACAAATCCCAAAACAATAAATGTTGGAGTGGATGTGGAGAGATAGGAACACTCCTACACTGCTGGTGGGACTGTAAACTAATTCATCCTCTGTGGAAAGCAATATGGAGATACCTTAAAGCAATATAAGCAGATCTACCATTTGATCCAGTAATCCCATTACTGGGCATCTACCAAAAAGAACAAAAGTCACTCTATGAAAAAGACACCTGCACTAGAATGTATATAGCAGCACAATTCACAATTGCAAAGTTGTGGAAACAACCCAAGTGCCCATCAATACATGAGTGGATTAATAAAATGTGGTATATGTATACCATGGAGTACTATTCAGCTATAAGAAACAACAGTGATTTAGCACCTCTTGTATTTTGCTGGATAGAGCTGGAACCCATTCTATTAAGTGAAGTATCCCAAGAATGGAAAAATAAGCACCACATGTACTCACTAGCAAATTGGTATTAACTGATCAACACCTAAGTGGACATATAGGAATAAAATTTATCGGGTGTCGGGCAGGTGGGGGGAGGATGGATATATACATATATAATTAATGTTATGCGCACCGACTGGAGGATGGACACACTTGAAGCTCTGACTTGGGGGGTGGGCAAGGGCATTATACGTAACCTTAACATTGAACCCCCACAATATGCTGGGAAAAAATGAATTAAAAATTAAAAAATTAAAATAAAACAGCAATCTAAAGAAAGGTAAAAAAAAAAGTTTAATGTGGCTAGAAGAAAGATAATTAGGAAACTGTATCTAGCTGGTACTACCATTCAACCATTATTGGAATAGAGTTCTCTCCCTTTTTAGCATTAAGTTCTAGTTAATTTTATTGATGCATGAAAATATTTTACTAGTAATATATAATCCTTAAAAATACTATATTTGGAGATTATTTGCTTACATTTGATGCCTTTGGAGTCATTAAACTATGGCCTTTATTTTCTAATTACTTTCTATATTATGGCTTTTTCATCCCAAGAGATTCTCATTAGAAAAATGGATTTAGAAAATTACAGTACTTGTAATTCTATCATCACCTCATTCACTAGAATTCTGCAACACAGTTACCTTACAGAATTTGGCTGATTGCTTAAATATCACATCAAGTAAATGAAAAATAAAAGCAGTAGAATCAGTTTGATTTCTTCTGTATGAGCTCTCCAAATGTCATGCCATTAATGAGACCACTTTAAAAGCACCATAAGAAATTATGTGTTAAAAATGCAAAACTAACCAAAGGCTAGTGGAATCATTACTGAAAAATTCTCTCTTGGAGGAAAAGGAATCGGTGATCT
Organism: Cheirogaleus medius; assembly: GCA_008086735.1. Taxonomy (NCBI): domain Eukaryota; kingdom Metazoa; phylum Chordata; class Mammalia; order Primates; family Cheirogaleidae; genus Cheirogaleus; species Cheirogaleus medius. Next base: position 31,115,299 of record VBSM01000272.1, read on the forward strand.
TAAATAAATATATGTGGGCAGAACCAAGGCAGAAGAATAACAAAAGAAATGCTCTCTAAAACTATACATTAGCAGGCAGGCAGGTTATACCCTAGTACAAAAAGGCCTCATAAATCTGAAAAGAGACGTTTGTGAAGTTTGTGAACTGCTGTTCTGCTCAGGTTTCTTACAATGTCCATAAATGGAGTCTGAATATTGAAATGATGTCTGTATTTTCCTTGCATCTAGATGGAGAAAATCAATGAGGAAAATTCCAGAGGCAAGAGAGAATGCTCTTCTCCCTTTAATCCAGAATAATATAAGGGAGAAAACTGAAATGCTTATATACAAATTTTCTGTAATAAAATAATATGCCCAGAAAAGCAAACATTTTCATTTAGGTTCTTTTAGAAAGGCCATGTAGAAGAAATTCTTCATGAATAGCATTAGATGTGACTTTTGGTACCATTTTAAGGTAAATCATTGTTCCCAGATGAATGCTATACTAAATTAAAAGGAGAAATTGAACAGAGTTTTAAAAAGAGAGAAAAACAATGGGGTAAGAGGAAATGTGATTCCTCCCATCACTGAAAACAATTGATTCTGAAGAGAGATTGCACAAGTGATGCTATTGCCACACCTTGAGTTCTCCAATTTTCTTGACAGTTTGGTATTTGAATATCAGGTAGCAGATGATTATATTTCCCAAATCCTCCTAATACCTGGACTTCATGTGTCTTATTAGTTGTTAAAGAAAGACGGCCATCAGGAAAGACTAAATAGTAATTAGATGTCAAAGAAAACCTGACAGGACCAGGTTAGACTTACATTAGTAGAAACATTTATTTATCATTAAATGTTCATCAAGTATTTCATATACATTAAATAAGAAATGTATTTATTATCTTTATTATACAGGTCATGAAGCTGAGGATGAGTGGGGGTGTGTAACTTGGCTCTTTCCACATTGCAAAATATCAGAGAGAGTGTTTGAACCTAACAGGCCTGACTCTAGACTGGAAGAGCTTACAAGCCTACCACATTACTTCTCTCCAAGTTCTGCTTTGCCTCTTACACAGAGCTCTTGAGTAATGCATACTGATCCTCACAGACATTCTCAGCATAAAGGATTTTTACACCAACATAAAAATGACTTAAACACACAATGTACCCCATAATGTCACTCTGGGTATATAATCAAGAGATATCCAAACATATGTGCACCACAAAGATGTATGAGCATGAGCAACAACACTATTTTGCCACAAGCTAGAAATTACCCAAATTCTTGTCAACAGAAGAATGAATAAATAAATTGTGGTATATTTGCACAGTGGAATACTATACAATGGTAAGAATGAATGAACTACAGCTATATATTAATAAAACGACATGGATGGATAACACAAGATGCTGAGCAGAAGGACCCAGACACAGAAGACTACGTCCTATATAATTTCATTTTTATGTGGTGTTCAAAATAGGCAAAATAATCTATAATTATAAAAATTAGGATAGTGGTTACCTTTAAAGTAAGTGGTATCTGGAAAGGAGCACACAGATGCTTCTGGAGTTCTAGAAATACTCTGTTTCTTGATTTGGATGCTGATTACAAAACATACTTGACTTTAGAATATTCATCAAGCTGTTCACTCTTGTTTACACATGGTTTATATCAATAAAATCTATTTATTTATTTATTTTTTGAGACAGAGTCTCACTCTGTTGCCCGAGCTAGAGTGCCATGGCATCAGCCTAGCTCACAGCAACCTCAAACTCCTGGGCTCAAGCAATCCTCCTGCCTCAGTCTCCCAAGTAGCTGGAACTACAGATATGTGCCACCATGCCTGGCTAATTTTTTTAAATATATTTTTAATTAGCCAATTAATTTCTTTCTATTTTTAGTAGAGAAAGGGTCTCTCTCTTGCTCAGGCTGGTCTCGAACTCCTGAGCTTGAGCGATCCGCCCACCTCAGCCTCCCCGAGTGCTAGGATTACAGGCATGAGCCACCGCGCCCGGCAATAAAATCTTTTTAAAGTATGGTACACCATCAGACAAAAAAGTATGAGTATGCATAACTTACACACTTTAGTTAATAGATATTTTATTTAAAATTAGCACTCCCTGAGGCCTGTCCAGTAAACAGCCTTTGCCTTTATACATTCTCAACTTCATTCTTAAAAAGATGTCTGTTTTTGCATCCATATTTTAGAAAAGAATTTCCTTCTTAAAACATTGCTTTCAATAACAAAACTTAGAAACACGATAAATATTCATTATTATGGAATGGTCAATGAAAATACATACACACTAAATAGCCATTAGAAGAAAGTGGGCATTAGTAAAAATGTGATACAAATGCACACTATCATGGAAAGATATTAATGATATGTTCTTTTTTTAGTATAAATTACAAAATAATATGTAAATGATTTATTTTTTATAAAACAAAATGTGTATATGTGTATACATGTATGTTTGTAAGTGTGTTATCAAAGTATAGAAAATAAATAAAATTAATATATACCAAACTCCTAGCAGTTTGTGGAGGAGGGCAGGTTTAGGGTGGTTTGGCTGAAGTTAGGGGATTATTGTTGGGGGATGGAAGGTCTAAAGATGGAACTTTACTCTCCTTTAAAACTTTTTTAAAATTTTGACATTTACTCTTTTATATTTTTAGTAGTTTAAATTTTTTTCAATTAAAAAAATACATATTTGAATTTTTAATAATCTCAGTTTTTCAAGAGATTTTCTTTCTTAATATTTCCTATTCTGCTATCCCAATATTTTTATTTTTCTTCCCTCTTTGTTTCTTTCCCTAAGCTTAAAAAACACATTCAGGTCTCCTGCCAAATAGAAAGAAGAAGAAAAATCCATCAATTCCAAATAACCTATTAACAAACCATCTCATATCTTTTTTCTTCTTTTATAGTCAGATTAATAAGAACATAAACTGCACTCCTCTTTTTCTGCTTCTTTCTTATGTTTTAACCCACTAAAATTAGGCTCCTATCTCTGACTATTGATTACATTTTTTATGAAGTTCATCAATGGTCTCTTAATTATTCCAGTGGATTATTTCCATCTTCACTCTATTTAGATTTGATGGCCTCTGTCAGTAATGCCCCTTCCTTCCTCTGACATCCCATCCTCAGCTTTTGAGTTAAAAGTCTCCCACCAACCGCTACCTATTTCTCTAATGATTCCTTCTACATCACCTTCATGGACTGATTCCTTTCAGCTGCTTAAATGATGATGGATCAAAGGATCCTGTACTTGGCCTATTTCGCTCTCACTTTGTACAAGTCCAGACTTGTAGTGCAGGGCTTCTGTGAGGAACTACTCTACTACTGGATATTGCTATCTGGATGTCCCTTGTGCAGGTCAGAGAGAACATGTCTCAAGCTAGTCTGCTTTTCTCCTTTATCCCTAGCTTAGTTACTATCATGGACTTACTATGTTTCTAAGCTAGGAATGTGGGTGTCTGTCTTGAATTTATCCTTTTATTCATTTTTTTTAATTGCTACACTTTATTTTTATTTTTTTTTAATTTTTTTTTATTTCAGCATATTATGGGGGTACAAATATTACGGTTATGTATATTGCCCACGCCCCCCTCCCCCCTCGAGGCAGAGCCTCAAGCATGACCATACCTCATACGTTGCACATCTCACTCATTATGTTTGTATATACCCATCCCCTCCTCCCCCCTCCCAGCCGCCCAACACCCAACAAATGTTATTCCTACATGTCCACTTAGGTGTTGATCAAATCACCTTTTATTCATTTTACCTCTGCATTTCATCCGTGGACAAGTTCTGTGGATTCTAATCACACCACGTTTTGTGTAAGGATCTTCCCTCTGCATTTCCGCTATCGGTGATTTGATTAAAACTTGTATCGCCTGTTATTGAGTCTATTGCTCTGACCTCCTGACTCCCCCTGTCTCCTTGTTTCCATTCTCCATTAGCACACTGCTGCTGATCTAACTGAAAACACAGATCTGATCTCATGGCTGCCATTATTGAAAATTTACAATGTTTTCCCTTGTCCATAGAACATCCCACCAACCATTCTTGCTTTTTATTTTGCCATGCCTTTCCTCTTCACATACCTATAACTGGTGGTACGCTTAGCTGATTACAACTACTTTAATGTACCATGATGTTTCATACCTCTGTTCATTTGTCCGCTGGACCAAGAATGCCTACCTTTCTACCTACTTAGTTTCCTGGCATCTTTTGAAAAGGTTTTCAAAGGATCTATTGGTAAAAATTATGTGATTGCTTTGTGTATCCCTGATATCCTAAGATTAACTCCAGAATCTAAATTCCCAAAGAAGCAGATATCACCATCCAAGTGAACCAGTTTGCATTTTACACAATCTGCTTCCAAGGCAACTAACTGCTTAAGATGGCAAATCTCATCTCTGTGCTGTGGTTGGACATCTTTGTTCATTTATATGCTAATTCAAATGGAAAGCAATATGTTGTAACGATGATGGTTATTCCAGAAGACTGTGCGTCTAATACCTTTTTAACACATAATTTAATATTGTAATTCAGGGACTAGCAGTAAAACTTGATTCCTTCTGTTGTTTTGCAAATCTGTTGATTATTTCCTTAAGGAAACAGTGTTAAATATTGACTTCTCAGTTGAAGGGGCAGCAAGGTCTTAAAATCTGTTCTGGCTCATTGGGCTTCTTAGTTATACACACAAATGTTGGAGAATGTTAAATGACTATGTAAAACAACAACAACAAAAATGAGTGATGGGATATAAAGTGGAATTCTGCCCAGTCACCATAGAGAAAAATATTCATAAGTGAAAGAACCACTCTTTAATTATAAGGTTCACTAAAAGGAGTGATTATTTTGGCTCTAGAGAATGTTTTAAGAACAATCCATAATCAAAGTGGTTAATTAGTAATTCTTTATAGCTTTAATGGACTGATATTTTTATTAAATTACTTTATAAACATGAAATTGATTTTAAAACCCTGCCTATGCAGACAGTGAATTTCATTATTCCCATTTACTAAATAAGGATTAGATATTAAAAATTTCAAGTTACTAGAAACACTAGTTGCTTATATGTGGATAGACAAAGATTCCCTTATGTTTTGACTCAATCTGTGTTTCATAGAGTAAAGCTGAACAAATGTGCCTCTGTATTTCAGCATTTTTTTACTTTCATATTTTCCAAAATTGAATATAGTTTCAGTGGCAGCTTTTTAAATTTATTTATTTATTTATGTTTCAATGAACATGTAAATTTATTTTAAATAACTTTGGTATATGATACAGATGGATTTTTCAGTTTTTAATAAACTAAAGCAGAAATTTCTAAATGCAGTAATGTCTACCTGTGCAACAAATATCTGTAAGGTAAAATAAGGTATTTGATAGAAGTACATCTGCATGAACAAATCAGATGAAAAATCTGAAAAGGTTTCTATATACCTTCTGGATTAACAAAAAACAAAATTATTAATGGCTCAAGATACTACATTGCTCAAGGAAAGGGAGAAAAACATCTGAAAAGGCTGTAGCAAGACTACACATGAGTTCTTGCAACAGAACTCAAAGCTTTGTGTGGAAACACAAAAATGTATGGAGGTAAACCTACTTTTCCCCAAAAACCTTTGAAGCTAGAGATTTGAAACAATTAAGGCACTTGAAAACATTAGTTATATGTACAAATGTCCAAGTAAAACAAACTTTAGATATGCCAGTAAATTACATAGAAACAGGAAATCTTTACTTTAAGAATCTGAAATTCAAAGAGTTTCAGTTTATGAAATGATCCAAAGCAATTTGTCATTTCCTATTATAAAATATTAAAAAACAAGTACTAAACTCAGCCACTATAAGCTAAAGAAACTAAAATTTAAAAAACTTGAATGACCTAGAAAATCTGAAGCCCATTTTAAACTATTTAAAACCTCTGAACTAATCCAATGTGTTAAAAGCAAAGGAAAAGTAACTCTCTAAAAGTGAAAGAAGAGAAAAACTAGTGCTTTACAAGAAAACTATGTAAATAAAAGTATGTATGTATAACCAATTAAGTTGGTTATATCTGTTGTTTGAAAACTTAAAATGATTGGCTTATTTAAAGTGTTAGTAAATGATTCTAAAACAACTTATTTCTTTCTTGCCTCATGAAAGAAATTACTTCCCAAGAAAGCTTGGTAGAAATCCTTTTAAGGTATAATAGTGTTAGAATACTTTTTTGAAGTATTAATACAAAGTAAAATATAATTAAATCAATTTTACCTCTATACTTTTCAGCAGCCGTTAAGAAAAATGTTGGGAGGTTCAATATATGAAGGCTTTCAATTTTGTATAATATCCTTTAGCATAAGTTTCTCAGCTCTGAAATAAAGTAGATAAATTTTCAATTAAATGTTAATAGTATTATATCTAAAAGCAAGTTTACTACTGCTCTTGTCAACAGTACATCCTCAGACCAATCTTCACCTTCCTTAATGTGAAAGAACAAATCACAAACATTAAGCTACAGCTTACTTTCAGTCTGTCTTTTAAGGCAGACTTCTTTATTTTCTCAATGATATAAGTATGAACAATAACATGGTATATATTAATGGTTAGTATCCTTTGCATTCATTTCTTTAAATCTGTAATGTAATTCCATGGCAGCTTATTTCTAATGCAGAAAAAATAACTTATTAAGCACAAAATTTTACTCTAAGGATACAGTTTAATACTACTAAATTTATAAATTTATTCCAATTTTGAAATTATGGCCAAAAACCAACCTGATTCATACTCATTTGGCACACTCTTCTCAATTCTGTTCCCTAAATTACATCTTGAGTTAAGATGTAAATAACAGAAAGTTACACTTGGCATGTCAAGAATAAAATCATAATCCCACAGTAGCAGCCATTGAAAATAAAGAAGATAACTACAGGATTCACGTAGCATATTTTAAATATTCCTGCTGAACAAAAGGATTTAACTGATTTTTCTTCAAGGACAATGCTCCCTAATATCCTACATGCTTTGAAAATATAAAGATTCTGGAATAGAATCTTCCATATGGGACATCTAGAAAAGTATTTTGGTTTCAGTGAGTTACAGGAATGAATCCCCAGTTCTTGTTAATTTAGTGGATCTGTTTACAAAGTATGGTAATTTTGTTCTTTAGATTTGCAGAATTTATAAAGAAAGAAAATACAGCCCACACACCCATGGCAAGGACAATTCCTCCAATGAAATTAGCAGTATCAAAGGTCAACTTCTGCACAGGTTGTAAGGTTGGAGTCAAAGTGGTATTTATTGTGCCCGATGTAGTAACTGCGGTGGAAGTTGTACAATAGGAAGGCAGAGTTGTGCCTTTAGCTGTAGAATTGGTTGGTGGTAGTGTGCACAGAACAGTGGTCTGCTCTGTTCATCATAGGACAATCACAATTTTTCCTGTGGTAAACAGGATTTGTACTGTTGATTTGTATGATTTGTACTGTTGATTTATGTGAATAGTATCTCTCATCTTTGCACTCTATACCAAAGCAGGTAGTATTAACAGTACTAGCATTAAAACAGGAAACATAGATGTTGTGGCCTTCACAGGTTTCTGGTGCTGGAGTGGTGATTGGCTGGAGGGACGTCACCAGCTTCGGGATTATCTTTTTTTTGTTTGTTTTGGGCTTTT
>VBSM01000272.1:31127203-31142574 GCA_008086735.1 Cheirogaleus medius
AGGCTGGTTCTTTGTAGAACGAATGAGGCAATTAGGGAAGTCCTATCTTACTTCAACTATTTTCCCAGTCATTGGATGTGAGAAAGGGATGCAGAGGATGAGTTAAGCAGAGGAAGGGGAAAATTGAAACCTCTTTTAGATAATGGGAAAATTAACATAGTAGGAAAATGCAATCAGGATGCTTAGAGATTATGAGTGCCTGTTTAAAATACATGGCCATGAATTTAAAATAGGGCAGTCAGCAAATTTGTGTGTTTCTCTCTAGAGAAGACATTCAATGTCTTAGATTCAGGTGCTAGAGACTATCAGGAGATAGAGACTTACAGGCATTTGCCACTTGTGTTCAATAAAGAGAGAAGAGAAGTAAATGGCTTTGTAGGGAGAATCAAATAAACCATGGATATTCAGCTTCTAAGGAGGGACATGGGGATATAAACTTGGTTATTGAGCATAAGAAAGTGAAAGGTCAATGCATGAGAGGTCTCTATGAGGTTGAAGAAATGCTATAGATGGTAAATTAAAGTAGAGCTAGAGGATTAGGAGGAGGCAAGAAGGGAGGACAGTTAAAGGTTTTATATTTGATATAATTAATAAAGATATCCGTGATAGTGTGGCTGAAGTGATGTAGAGGAGAAAAGATGAAGGAACCAAGAAAGCAAGAAGATGATCTTCTGGAAAGATCATCCATGTTGCCAAAAATGTTGATTATAAATAATGGTGGAAGTGTGTGTCCTTGTAATCCAGGCCACCACCTTCACTCTGCTGTGGTTCTACAGCCCTGCCTTGACTTCTAGGCAGAAATGGAGAGAATGATTTCGCCTCTCCTTTCTGAAACATCCCTGCTTTCCTCAAGCTTCTCGAGGTCTTTCTGCATTCTGTACATTGTAACGTCATTCTATACTCATTGATTTTAGAGAAGCAGAAAGACCCTCTATTTTCAGGCATTTTCTTCTCTTCTTTCCTTCCGTCTTTCTCTTGTGCATGCTCTTACTCCCTGCTCCTGTTCTCCTGAATACCTGTTCTCTTCAATACCATCTTTGCCTTGAACATCAAACCATGCAAATATATATTTTGGAAGTCACTTGCCCAACACATCTGTTTTTTGGTTGGATTCATGAAAGTTTATCAAGGGGCATGTTATTTGACCAAGATACCTAAAAAGAAGAATACTTGCCTCATTTGTCTAATGTTTTCTCCTGATTTATTGAACATGATGATGGACAGAAATAAGTTATTGATATGCATTATTTCTTAAAGCAACTACATAACAAATATTTTATTAGGATTTGGAATATATCCAACTATTTTCCCCAACATATTTTGCTATCCTGATAGTGATGCTTACTAAGAGGAATTGTTGGGGAGAAAGGAATGGTAAATGAGTCCAATAAGCAATAAACAACATATTTCTTAACCAATGATCAGAGCTAGATGAACCTGATTTAGTGGGAATTTTAACTCTTTATTAATTTATTTCAACTTTTAAATAATTCATGGAAATAAGATATTTATGCAATAAGTAACACAAATGAACATCATTTTTAAATTAAATAAAATAGAATCTATTAAAAAATAATCCTCAGATATCAATGAAATATATTTTTATTATATTACACATCCAGATATTTAAAAACAATAAAATATCTGATATAAATGTAATTTATGCTATGATCTGAAAAGAAACTTATGTTCCTTAATTTTTTCTAGAACTATAATCATTATTAAATGCATATAAAATAATAAATAGAGGATATAAAAGGAGGTTAGCAACATAATTTTAATTTAATAATTCAGTGAAGCTGTGGAGAATATAAAATCTTATGTATCTGGAAAAGTTATTTAACTTGTGTCTTTTTTTTTCTTATTTATATGTTGAGTTAATACTGTTGACATCTTCACAAGGTTATTGAAAGATATGAGTAATATAAAAATTGTAAAGTAGTTTAGAATTACAAAGTGCTATATAAATGCTTAAAGATGGCTATGCTTCTGTAAAGAAAGCCCAAATTTCTCTGTATTTCATCAATAAAAAATGAAGCACTCTAATATTACATGAGTGTTATGAGAAAGAAATCAAATCCAAATTTTCTACATAATGAAGAAATAGTTGATTTAAAATGAATGGTGACATGAAATTTACATATTTCAGCACTTACCTGACCTTTTCATATTATCTAAAATCTTTGCCTACAATAAACGGCTACTTAGTCATCTAGAAAATCAAATTTAGTTGGACCAAATACTTTGTAATAAAACTGTCCCATAAACTAAACTGTCCTCTGAAGAAACTATTCATGAAAAGAAATATAGCTATCAGTTGAAATATCGTCCTTGGGGGAATAATTTTATACAGAGAATTATTTTATTGATTTTTGCAAAAACTCTTCAGTCAGTTGACCCAGTTGGTGACCCTAGCTGAGTCCTTGAATGCCAAGTCTCAGCTTCCACAACCATAAAAGCAAGGAGGATAGTAATATGTGCCTTAAACCTCAAAGGTAATTATAAGGTGATCACATATATTTATGTTTATTAATCATATTTCTTGCATGTTTACATGTAAGGAATAAGGATGCTGAAAAACTATGGTTCTTGCTTTTTTAACTTTTTTGACTTCGACTACCTTAGGAAGAGTAAAATATGCAGTTGTGTATCTACCTTACCTGCTCCCTCTTTCCAGGGGCAAAAATGCAATAATGGCAACATTTAATAAAGAAATACATTTGAATTATTCCTTATTTATTTGAAGAGAAAAGAACAAAAATAATTAATTTGTAGACAGAGATTTATGTAATAAAACATTACAACCCAGTGAGATTATTATGGTTTAATTGGTGGTATGTTGCAAATTGTGTAAACATTATACTTAGTTTTTAACTAATTTGTAGAGAGGTTTAATCACACTGAGGTTTAATCACATTCATTGGCATCCCCAAGTTCTGTTTATTCTGCCACCCTTAGCCATACATATAAGTGCCAGACATGGATCTTTATTAACTGACCAAGGCAAATGTAAATTTTTGGTATATATCTCAGTAGCCAATATACAATTGATATATGTTTCCTGAGTAAGTCTTATTTAAAAATGTTAATTCAATATAATCAACCAATATAGGAGGATATAAAACAAAGAGAAGAATAATCCTGGGACTGTGGATGTAGGAGAAACCACTGTTAAGCTTGGTGTATGTATACATGCTTGTGTATATGTGTGGGAAATACATAATAAATAAAATACCATATTATTTTGTTTATACAAAAATTGGACTGCATTATAGATGTTGCTGTCACTTTTTTCATTTCACTGCTCATAAAGTATCTGTTTATCTATCTATGTATCTATCTATTATCTATCCATCTACCTATTTATCTCCATGATGATCTCTCACAATTATCCTTCCCATCCAAACTTCTGCAGTGGGTGTAATATGAAACAATAGAGCAGGGCATCCAGAAATGTCAATATTCAAAGTCCAGGACAAGAAATGGGTATCAGGAAAGTTTGCTAGCAGACAGCAAGACCCTAACCAACAAGCTCAATACTGTGGTCCATTGAAGAGAGCACAGTAAGAATCAGAGTAGCCCAGTGGTAGAGGATCTGGAGTTTTTGTTTCCTAAACACAAAAAGTTGGGTAGAAACCCAATTATCAAAACTCAGATCTGAGGTTGTAAACAAAGCAGAGCAGGGAAGAAAGACATTGGGATTCTGGAACAAGAAACAACTCTAACAAAGAAAATTTGCACTCTTCTATTTCCTCAAATATATCAAGCTTTTGCTCACTCAAAGCTTTCAAACATGCTTTTTCCTCTGTCTGAATATAATTCTTGTGCCATTTTTTGGTTGACTTTTTCATTCATTCTTTAGATACTTTCTTCAGAGGAGGGTTTCAGGACTCCATAAGGTATTAGGTTTCCCTGTCGTGCTCTATTATTAGCTAGCTTTGATACATAACAAAATATACCAGATTTAGTGGCTTACATAAGAACTATTTATTTCACTCACAATTCTATGAGTCAGTATTTTGGGCTGGGTTCAGCTACATGGTCTTTCTGCTGGTATCAACAGGGCTCAGTCACATCTCTGTTGTCAGACAGTTTCTGAAATTAACTGATGGTTGGCTTAGACCTGGGGCCACTCCTGAATGGCCTCATTCACATATTTGGGGGTTGGCTGTTGGGAAATGGGACATTTTAATTCTCTTCTATGGTCTTTCATTTTCTAGCAGGTAACCTGATGGTGTCATGGTAATTTCAAATTCAAAAATGGCAAAAGAGCAAACCTCAATGTGCAAATATTTCATTAACTATTTTTTGCATCATTTTTACTAAAGTCCTATTGGCCAAAGTAAGGCAAATGATCCAATGATCTAGGTGAAAATTAGATTTCATCTCTTGATGGGAGGATCTGCAATGTCATATGACAGAGTATGAATACAGAAAGAGGAAGTATTTGTGACTGCTTTTATAATATAAACACATTTTCAGACTATCCTAAAATTTGTCTTCATAGCACTAATATTTATACTTATATATTTATTTGCCCAATTATTTTTTAACTCATCTGTTGGCACTACTAGACTATAAAGCTATATATATTATATGGATAGAAATCATGTCTATTTTTCCAACATTCTAATTTAAGTGCCAAGCCTAGAGTCTAGCTGATAATAAGCCCTTTGTAATTAGTAATAGAATATATGCATGAGTGAATTAGAACTGGGGCATAAAATTAGGGTTTGAATTATAGCATTGGTAACCCAGCAATGAGTTTCGGAGTACTGCATCAGAGATGCATTCACATTTCTTTCTTATGGTTACTTAGTTTATATAGGAGAAAAATTAATTCACTCTTGCTTAATCCATTTATGTTTTGGTTACAGTAGAATATGAGTCCTAATTGGTACAGAAAATATGTAACAGTGGTTACAAATAGATCTATAAAAACTATGATGACAAACTTCATTTTGGTGACATGACTACTATATAGGCTTTAACACAATTGTATGGGTTGTAAATAATCATACAGATACAGCAGCAATAAAGTTAGATTTTTGTCCTAAAGTAGTTGTTATCCTTGCTTTTAAAAATACATAATTAATCTTTCTTAGGTTTTTATCACCAGACTAAAGAATGAAGTTTTTGCTGCATTAGAACAGTAGGCTTCATTTATTAGCTTACTGAGATTTTCTGATATGAAACTTCAAATCAGTTGGGTTTCAATAATTAGATTTTTATAACAGTGATTTGTTTCTCACCTCAGCATATTTTTTAATAAGAAATTGATAAGTGGATATCTCCATGATATTGGTTCAGTGTCTTTTAAAAAATTTTACTATTTCATTGATCCACTCATGTATTGATGGGCACTTGGGTTGTTTCCACATCATTGCAATTGTGAATTGTGTTGCTATAAACATTCAAGTGCAAGTTTCTATTTTTATAAAATGTCTTTTTCAGAATAACACTAGATTCTCCTGTGGCCTGCCCAGACAGAGCATCTACTCAGATGAGTGACTGGCTTACATATGCTAACACTCTGTGGCCTCAGTTGGTCCTGATGACAACTGGAATCCACATCACTCACATCACTTTAACTAACATGAGAATGGAAATCAGTTAAAATCTCATTTTTCAGCAGTATTTCCTGTTGCCCTATCTGAAATATATTTTCACAATTTGAAGATGAAAAACTGCAAGATATAGTTGTCAATATTTTCACTAGAGGCCTAATAGCTCTAAAATACAGTTAGCTTTTGCTGGTCTTAGTAAAAATATATATGTTTTTAAAATTCTCTTGAGTACTTGAGATCTTAGATTCTCCTATTCAGTTTTATTTTAAGAATCAAGTACTTTCCATAGACTAAACTGCTCTACTTACAGTTTTATAATTATTTATAAATATAAACTTGTAGTTTTATAATTATTTCATACCTCTCTCTGGATGTAAATTATGACTAATCCAATTTTGTAAGTATTAAAAATGTTTTGAAAGGTCAAACTGAATTTTCAAGTTTTTCAAAACAAAATAACATCAAAATATACATTTCTGTCTGTATCCATTCAATTAATATGTTCTCTAGATGGCACTAACTTCTAATTTGCAGAATTATTGAAGGCAAAGAAAAGAGATATAAATTTAATTTTGTACAGGATTTTTAATACAATTTACATTGAATGGGAATTATATCAACCAAGAACAATAAAGATAAAACTTTGAAATTTATATTATTTTGGCTTTTCAATTAACCAGAAAACATGCTGATATAACATAATATGGATGAACTCTCAATACTTCAGGATGCTAATAATTTAATAGAGTCTTTAGACGATCAACCAGTACCCAGTCTCTTTGCTCTGGATTTCATAAATATTTACTTGTTTATAATTCTTCAAGATTCCTTGAATAAGGGGGCTATATTTTTTAAAAAATCTAATAATGGAGGTGGGGCTTAATCTCAGTTTGGAATAAAGGAGAGCAGACAAAGAGAAGACCTCACAAGGAAGAGAATAGTCCCGGCATTTGTGGAAAGCACAGTAACATTAACTATTCTAGTTAAGATAAATGGATTAGGATATTTCAATGTTTTTGCTGATGACAAGAAAGTCAGGAAGGGGTTAGCTATGGTGCATACAGGAGGGGAGAAGATGGGAGATAGGAAAGGTATATCTTCATTCAACAAAGGGTAGGCAAAAGTAAGCCTAGTCTGGAGTCCTTGTGGGTGTGGCAAAGTGATTAAGGCCAAGAGCAGGTGGAGAGGAGATCAGATTGAGTTTAGAGAGGAAATGGGATGAGATCTTGCATGTCCTCTATGCTAACAAGGAGTCAGTGTTCTCTGTGAGCTGGGAAGTTACTAGAGAGTGCTTCCCAGTGATGTGATTTACCTACAATTTTAAAAGGAAAGTTCTAGCTGCTGGTATGAAAATATGTTCTTTAAAAGATAAAATTAGAGGAGCATGACTTAAGAAAAAAAAAACAGGATTAGAATTATACCAGTTAAACTTTACCTCATTAATATTTTTTAATGTTTAGGATCAAATTTGCTTAAATATAGCTTACAAACTTCTATTTATTCTTATTTAAAAAGGCAACTAAGACTCAGGTAATTTTTACTGATTAGTATTTTTTCAAATTTAAGAATCCAATATGAGAAAGAAACATAAAAAGAAAATAGAAATTTAGAAATATTCTCTGTTAATACATTAATTTTTGTGCTTGAAATAATTAAAGATACAATCAATTGAAATCTTGTAATTGATTGAGAGTATAAAGGCATTTTGAATTGATTGGTGAATAAAGCTGCTTCAAAGAGGAAGAATAGAAATAAAAGTAGAAGAATTAAAACTTTTATAGAAGCTCACTATATTACTTCTTATAGCCAGGTGATATTTTTGAGAAATTACTTCACTGAAAGTGAAAGCAGCAAATAGAAAACAAAGTGAGATCATTTATGTCATATTCAGAGAGGCATCAAAGAGTTCAAATAATTATCTGGGAATAATGAAAAATCTATTTGGACCTGCCACAGAAATTCTAGTCAGGTTATATCTTTTTTACTTCCAAATCAGAAGATCTAAGATTTATTCACATATAATAAATTATATAGTAGATCAAAATAATACTTTCAGCTACTAGATAAGCACAGCAAAAACATCTTATGTACATTTTCATTCTTTGCCAGTAAACAAAAAACCAGAAAAAATAAATTCTTGATATTCTAGTTATTAACCATTCCTTTCTGGAAATAGAAAAATTTTATTTGTTCAAGGGCTTTGGAATAATAAAAAAAAAAGGTGCAATTTCAAACTCTTTAAAGCTGTATAGTTTTGTGCAAATTATCTAAGCCTTCTAAGCCTTAGTGTTTCTATTTACACAATGATAATAATAATGATCATATCTACCACATATGATTATTATAATGATTAAATAAGGTAATGTTTTAAAGTGCTAGCATAAAGCATAAATAATAAATATTGTTTTTTCTAGTTGGTTTGTTTATTATAAATATTGAAAGAAGAACATCAGAACAAAATGGTAATCTAAAAATTATGTCACACTTTTGGTCCTGTAAAGTTTTATTTAGGTTTTTGTAAAGGTCTAAGCATTTCATTTTATATCCTCTAACTTTAAAAGATTTTTAATCAGAATTCTATGTTCTTGCCACAAAAATCCACATATTTTAAGGCACTATGATTCAAAATTGTCATAAAATCAAAAAATTACATTACTTATTTAAATATTAAAACAATGGCAGGAATTGCTTATTTGTATATTTGCTTCTTCTGTGTTTTATTAGGTTAGGAATATCACTGAAACTCTATAACAACAAAACTTATGGAAAACAGTAGCTTTTCACATCTGTCATTTTCATTATATTAAAAAGGGAAGCAAGTTAGGGCCAACAGATGATACAATTTTTTCCATTCTTTGTCCTTTCCACTTTTGTCCTCTTTCTCTAGAGAAAGAACCATATGTAGGCACTCATGTTCCTTCAATTATAGCACAAATATACAATCTAGTCTCACATGTTATACCCAGTGGTCTTGTCTCTCTAGTCTTAATCTAAAAATCTTCAGTCTTTCCTTGAGTTTCATGCTCTTAACACATTTTTTAAGATTACAGAGCAGTAATATTATAGAATGTCAATCATTAGACACAGGTTATACATGGACTACTACTAAAATGATGCTTCTTACTGCATCTTAACACGTGGCACTGGATATTGACTTGACCTGTTATTGGTAATATTAAATTTTATAATTTGATTATGTTGATGCCTGAACATTTTCTTCACTATGAGGTTCTATTTATTTTTTAATTACAAAGCTTTTCCTTTGTAATTAAAACATAATTTGGATAGAGATGCTTTGTGATTGTATAAATATTATTTCTCATTCTTTTTTAGCACCCATTAGTGTTTTTTGCCTAAATTAATTATTGTTATGAAGATTGCCAAAAGGTTTTTCTCGATTACATCATTCTTTCTACATGTATTTTGCTAAAAAGTCAAAAGAACTTTAGTTTATCCCCCTTTTTTATTTATATATTTATGTATACCAGCATGAACTTATAATTATTTGTTTTTCTCAATAAATTGTAATCTTTTCTTATCATTATTCATTCTGATGCTAAAATTGTCCCAAATTTGGCCAGTGAAAAGCCCTTCAGGGTAGATTGATTGTTTTCTGTGTTTTTGTGGCATTTATCATTCATTGAGCACTTCCTTATCTTAATCATAACAAAATTGTTCAGGCTTATACTACACTTTTTCTACCCCAGCCCTGGAATTACCCAGTTTTCCAAGGAACCCTGATTCTTTTTGAGGAGAGTATATTCAGAAACCCGTATCTGAGCACTAGATGTGCTCATTGCTATAAATGTCTTACTGCTCTCATGCTAGCATGCTCATTTGTACCTACTTAATTCTATATCTATCTGTATGTATATTGTAAAACATGACTTCATACTAGTACTTCCGAGTCTAATCCAATACCACAAAATTCATTCCTGATTTCTCCCTTTTTTATATTTGTACCTCCCTTCTCCATCAGTAAGATACCTGGATTCCATTATCCTCAATATATTTAATTATATGCTCAATCTTTTGTATTTAGCCAATCTCCTGACCATGTCAGGCTGCCCTTTCCACACAACTTAAGAAGCCATTCTCTGTGGGCCGCCACTACTGGCTGCTCCTGTACTGCCTTGTTTGCCACTCTGAAGCCATCCTTATGTAGACTAATTATACAGGCTGCCTCTGGGGTTCTCCTATCCCTGCTCTAAAGCTTTTACTGCCTGGAGGCATGCTCAAAGACTCTTAGGTTGAATTGAGAAGGAAAGGAGAGAGGGAGGAAGAAAAAAGGAAGGAAGAAAGAAGGAAGGAAGGAAGGAACGAACGAACTGACGAAGAAAAGAAGAAAATGACAAAGGGAGGTAAAAGGAAATGGCAACATGTGATAATTATAGGTTAGTTTATCAATTATAAACAAGTATAAAAATCAAAGAAAATATAAGCATTATTTATTTTATAACTTATTTATAATAATTAAAATCATTTAAATTTTCTTTAAGTGTATAGCTCAATATTATTAGCACATTAAAAATAAAATTTGTTTTATTTATGTTTAACTATAATCTGCAGATGGTCAAAAATATCCATTTTATTTTTAGTCTATAAAAGTTGCACCTTTTATAGTGGTAGTAAATTAAGAATTGATCATGGAAGTGATTCTTTTTTTTAAGAAATGAGAAACAAAAAGTATTCATTTTACTTAACAGCATGATCCCTCTTATACTGAGCTGGGTTTTGCAGCCATTATTGATGGGGAATTGATAAAACCTCAGTGTGTTATTCCTATAGATACCCTGGGTAATAAAGGATTGAAATCATCACACTTAAGTGGCATTTACAACTATGTCAAAGATAGCTTCTCTGAATATGTCTTTGGTTGGCATTTTCTTGTTTTGAAAAATGTTGTCCTGCTCTGACCTGATTTTGTATGCTGATTTATATTTAGAAGAGAAACCAAGCTGAACTTGTGCTAGCCCAACTCCCTTGCTCCGGAATGTTCTCCAAATTTAACCATACTGTAGCCATGATCTCATGCCTCATCTTACCTGTGTAATTTATACTGTCAGGGCTCTAAATATCACTTGATTTTATGAATTTATCACTTTATGTAAAGACACCTGATGTCTTATGTAATATAAATGTGATTTTCTGGAATCTGTTTTAATAATGAGAATATAATGATGGTTTATATAAATGTGATTTTCTGAAATCTATTTTAATGATGAGCAAAATATCATCTATAATCTAGAGCAAAATATAATTAAAGACTAACAAGACTTTTCCTCCAGGTCTTTGTTTCAAGTCCTTTCACCGTGTGAGTCGTTTCCCTTGAGGATTTTCTTTTTGTCCCTCTTAAAACATGCTATGTAGTAATTCTGCAAATTTGAGTGAAAATTGCAGACTGTAAATTTAGAAAAGAAGAAAGGAGAAAATAGAGGTAAGAAGAAGGAGTATGGGCAAGAAGCTAGAAGAGAGTTTGAAGAGAAATCTGAATATTGATAAGTTTTGGTAAGAATGGTGTACATTATTATGTTTATTTTCTGAAATATTTATCTGTTAAGTATACTAACTATATTTCTTATCCAACTATTCAGAGACAAAATGTTAGAGATATCTGTTTAATACATACAAGACTACTCAAATTGTTCCTAACTATTAATAATTGGCTTAAATGCATTTCTAAAATGTGAAAATGTGTAAGTATATATTTGACTCCATTGGCATTTACTTCAATAAAAGACTTCCAGAAATCCAGGTGTATCAACCATTCAACTAAATTTGTAGTTCTGAAAGAGCTGTAGAGTTTTAAAATAGGTTTTCTTCTATTATTCCTAAGAAATTTATAATTTTTCCATTGACTATTTCACCATTTATCTATCTTGTAGAGGTGAAATCTCTGCAGACTAAAAGCTTTTAGTAAACAGCAGGAAAAGTCTCACCACGGCTCTGCTGCTATTGGAGCAAGACCTGAATAGGCTTACCTTTCAAGGTTCAGTTAGAAATCCACAATCACAAAGTACATTCATTATAGGTAATCAGTGTGTCCTTTGCTGCCACTATGCATTGCCTGTTCAATCAGAACATTGGTTGATAGCAATAGGCAGAAAAGCTACCCAGGCTTAAGCTGATAGCAAGAAAACGAAATGAAGTGCTTGTGGCAATTACCAGAATAAGCCAGGATTAGGAAAAAAAAATACTGTGAGAATGAAAAGATAAATAATTCCCTGATTTGAAATACCCAGACAATTAAAGCTAAAATTATAAGTGGTTTTTTGTTTGTTCATTTTACTTTTCCTCTGAAATGTACAGAATATAGTTGCAATATTCAAGGTCACTATATTAGTGAAGATGTATATTTGTATAAGAATTTGATAAGAAATAAAATGTTTTGTGCTGCATTTGAGATTGAAGGAATTTTAAAATGATCAAATGGTGAACAATATTCTATATGTAAGAGCATGATAGTAGTAAAAAAAGAAAGAAGACCATTGTAAAATAGTCTGCGTTCACCACATCACAGGGCAATAACATGAAGTAGAGCCAAGTCCTCAAAAGTTAAAGCAAGGAAACCTGAATTCTAATTTTGGATCTGGCACTTGCTAAACTTACATAATCACTGACAAATCATGAGCCCTCTTACAATCCTAGTTTTCACATCTTGAAAATGGGAATTAAAAATAACTTCTCCCCTAATGCCTCATACATTGTTGTGAAGATTTAATTTTAAAAAGTGGGTAAAAGAGGCTAATAAATTATAAAGTTCTACATACATTATTGCAATTAGTCAATGGTAACTCTAAGATATTTAACACATTGTCTGCCACACTAGAAAAAAAATTTTTTCCTTGGGACCATGGTGTTTTATTAAAAATATAGAATAAAAACTTTCAAAACAAAATGATCCTTTCTAATTTAATAAAAAATTGTTATTTTTTATTGTTTTCTGTGTGTGAGTTATATGCAATTAAGTTGTCAATATTAATTGTAACAATAAGAACATCAACAAGTAAGATTTTCCTGAACTAACCGCAGAGTTTTGCCCAGTGGCCACCAATCACATAACATGTATGCTACAGCATGACAGTGTGAGTTGCCTGCACACCACATGGCTCCCAAGGCAAAGAGACATGTGAGATATATGTGCTTCATGAGGCCCCAGGCTTAAAACTAGCATGAGTTAAATACAACTCACATGGCAGTTAATGTGTTAATCCTGAGATTTTACAAATCTATTAAGCATAATCCCTTTCTTTTATATCATCTTTATTATTCTCAGTGGAATTCATAGAGCAAATAACTTAACTTACATACACAATTATGACATTGCAATTACCTAACTATAATATAAAGATTAAATAAAAGAAATAATTTATAATCAAATAATATATATTTCAGTATGTAAATGTTAGGACACAACATTTCTAGAAGACATAACAAATGATTCATACAGTGCAACTATATGTAGAATTACTGAGAAACTTATAGCTACAAATGCAACTGACCCAGTGAGTTTGTATAGGCTATTCCAAAACCACAGGCAGTGCTGTTTGCATTAATGTGACTTTATGAAAAGGTGAAAGATTCTTGTATATTTCTGAACAAAGAAAATATATCCTTCTCACTATTTGCAGGTTTGCAGCATTCCTTGAAAATTCCACATTCATCAAATGGTACGAAAATAAGTTAAATTTATTGATAATATGGAGTAAATCTCTAGACTAAAATGGTTGTAAACAGGCTTTCATTACATGAAAATCTGGTGGGTCATTAAAAATTGGTGCAGAGTATAATTCTGTATTGTGTAGGCCTGTTGTAAGTATTGCAAATATTGTCTAGTATCTCTGCCATCACCCAGTGACAGCCGATATTATGCTTTGAGAAATTTAGATAACCAAAAACATATACACTTTGCAAATACCTTCTTAGGATATAACCAGCACCATTGAAAAACATTAGTCTTTAGACCAGTAATATACAAGTTATTTTTTTCCCAGTAGTAAGTAAGCCTGATTTATAGAAATCTATCGTATTTTAATAATGACAGATGGTTAATTTTACTCCATATTTGATTGAAATGCCACTCAAATGCATGTGGAAACTTTATTCAACATTATTTTGATTTTTGTCCATCAATCTCCAGATTCAATTTGTCATACACACAATCCATTAACTTTCTCAAATCCTTTCTGTGTAGTTACTGTATGTTCTATGTCAGTAAATGGGTTTCCCCTGACTCTGCATTCTTTTGTATCCCTGTTTCTAATCAACATCTGCTAATTCAACATCTTTACTACTGTCTACATTAGAAATATTCTCTCCATGTACATTTAGACTACACATATTCAGGTTCTCACCATTCTTCACATGAATTTTTGCAATAGTTTCTTCCATAAATCGTGATTGCTTTAAGTATTAGTCTGAGAATATTATTGTCTTGGTTAAACTTTTCCAGTTTTGAAATAGAGTTATTTATACTGCTAGGCACTCAAGACACTCCAAGATCAGGTGTTTTGTCCACAACACCAATTTCATCATTTATAGATTTCTTAGCAGGTTTTCTCTTGCATCTTAATTCTTTTTGACAGGAAAATAATAATAAAAAAATACAGTTTTTTTTATACCCTAGGTTGATTTATACTTCTGTGCCTTTATTCACAATGCTTGTTCTATGTGGAAATAGCTGCCCTCAACCTCATTTCTACTGTATCCCAGATTTGCCTTCAATGATGATTAAATCATCTTATACAGAATAGCTATTTCAGTCCCTTCAGGTTGCTGTGAAGAAAATCATAGACTGTGTGGCTTATAAACAACAGAAATTTATGTATTACAACTCTGGATGCTCAAAAGTCCAAAAGCAAGGCAGATTCAGTGTCTTGGGAGGGTCCATGTTCTGGTTCACAGATGGCCAACTTTTCAGTGTCCTCACATAGCTGAAAAGATGAGGCAATTCTCTGGGGCCTCTTTTATAAGGTCACTAATCTCATTCATGAAGGCTCAACCTTCATGACTTAATCACCTGTGAATGGCCCCACCTCCAATTACTATCACAGTGGGGGTTGGGTTTCAACATATAAATTTTAGGGAGACACAATGATTCAGTCTATAGTAGTGCCTCAGTAGTCACATTCTCTAATTTTCTCAAGCAGATTTTTATACTTGAATCTTACTCTTTACAAATTAGCTAGTATAATAACACTTCTTATAAGTAATTGAAGTACAGGCATACATTACAAATATTGCAGGTTTGGTTCCAGACTAATGCAATAAAGTGAATATTGCAATAAAGCAAGTCACACAAAGTTTTTGGTTTCCCAGGGCATATAAAAGTTATGTTTACACTGTACTATAGTCTATTAAGTGAAAAATAGCATATCTAAAAAAACAAGGTATTTACCTAAATTTAAAAATATTTTATTGGTAATAACCATCTGAGCCTTCAGCAAGTCATAGTCATTTTGCTGGTATAAAGTTTTGCCTAGAAGTTGATGGCTGCTCACTGATAGAGTGATGTTTCCTAAAGGTTGAGGTGGCCATAGCAATTTCTTAAAATAAGACAATAATAAAATTTTCTGCATCAATTGACTCTTTCACAAAAGATTGCTCTATAGTATGATGTAGTTAGTATTTTGTCCACAGTAGACATTCTTTCAAAATTGGAGTCAATATGAAAAAATGCTCAACATCTCTAATCATCAGAGAAATGCAAATCAAAACCACAATGAGATATTACTTATCTCCAATGAGAATACACTCATACACTGCTGGTGGGACTGCAAACTAGTACAACCTCTGTGGAAACTA
>VBSM01000272.1:31142674-31155044 GCA_008086735.1 Cheirogaleus medius
GATAGAGCTGGAACCCATTCTACTAAGTGAAGTATCACAAGAATGGAAAACCAAACACCACATGTACTCACCATCAAATTGGTTTTAACTGATCAACACTTAAGAGCACATATGGTAATAACATTCATCAGATGGGACAGGGGAGGAGGTGATGGGTATATATATACATACCTACTGGGTGCAGTGCACACCGTCTGGGGGATGGACATGCTTGAAGCTCTGACTTGGGTGGGGCAAAGGCAATATATGTAACCGAAACATTTGTACTCCCATAATATGCTGAAATTAAAAAAAATAAAAAACAAAACAAAATTGGAGTCAATCTTCTGGAACCTTGCCACTGCTTACCAACTAAGATTATATAATAACCTAAATTCTTTGTTGTCATTTCAGCAATGTTCATAGCATCATCGGCAAGAGTACATTTCATCTCAAAAAACCACTTTCTTTGCTTGTCCATAAAAAGCAATTTCTCATCCACTGAAGTTATATCATCAGATTCCAGTGATTCAGATACATCTTCAGGCTCCACTAGTTTTCTTGCCATTTCCACCACATCTGTAGTTATCTCCTCCACTGAAGTCTTGAACCTCTCAAAGTTATCAATGAAGGTTGGAATAATAGACTTCTTCCAAACTCCAGTTACTGTTGGTTTTATGACACCTTCCCATGAAGCATGCATGTTCTTAATGACATCTAGAATGGAGAATCCTTTATAGAGGGTTTTCAATTTACTTTGTCCAGATCCTTCCAAGGAATCACTCTATACATCAGCTATAGCTTTACAAAATGTATTTCTATAAATAATAAGTCTTCAAAGTTGAAATTACTCTTTGATCCATAGATTGGAGAATGGACATTGTATTGGAAGGCATAAAAAAATTAATCTTCTTGTAAATTTCCATCAGAGCTCTTTGGTGAATAGGTATATTGTCAATGAACAGAAGGTCTCATGGTGGGCTTAAAATATTCAGTAAACCATTCTGTAAATGCATGTGCTATCACTTAGGCTTTGTCATCCCATTGATAAAGCACAGGCAGAGTAGATTTACCATAATTCTTAAGAGTCCTAGGATTTTTGGAATGGTAAATGAGCATTGGCTTCAACTTAACATTACTAGCTGCATTCACCCCTAACAAGAGTTACCCTGTCCTTTGAAGCTCTGAGGCCAGGCATTGACTTCTCACTAGCCATGAATTGCCTACATAGCCTACATAGCATCTTCTAAAAGAAGGTTGTTTCTTTTACTTGAAAGTATATTCTTTAGTGTTGCCACCTTCATCAGTTATCTTAGCTTCCCCTCTGGATAACTTGCTGCACCTTCTACATCAGTACTTCTTACTTCACCATGCAATTTTGTGTCATAGAGTCACTCTTTTTACTTCAAACTTTTCTTCTGAAGCTCCATAATCTCTCTCAACTTTCATATAGTTGAGGAGGGTTAGGGCTTTCCTCTTGATTAGGTTTTGGTTTAAGGAAATCTTATCACTGGTTTGATCTTCTATCCAGACCACTAAAACTTTCTACAGAACAGCAATAAGGCTATTTCACTTTCTTATTATTCAAGCATTTTCTGGACTAGCACTTTTAATTTCCTTTAATAACTTTTTATTTGCATTCAAAACTTGGCTTACTGTTTGGTACAAGAATTCTAATTTTCAGCCTATCTCAGTTTTCAACATGTCTTCCTCACTAAATTTAATCATTTCCACTTTTTGATTTATAGTGAGAGTTATGTGACTCAGTTGCACACTTAGAGGACTTTGTAGGGTTATTAACTGGCCTAATTTCCATATTTTTGTGTCTCAGGGAATAGAAAGGCCTGAGGAGAGGGAGAGCGATGGGGCAAAGGCTGGCTGGTAGAGCAGACAGAACACACACATTTATCAATTGAGTTTGCTATCTTGTTGATAAATTTCTATCTTTTGGGGTGGTTTGTGGTGCCCCAAAACAATTGAGAGTAACATCAAAGCTCTCTCATCATAGATCACCATAACAGATATAATAATAATGAAAATCTGAAATAGTGCAAGAATTACCAAAACGTATAGAGACACGAAGTGAGCACATGTTGTTGGCAAAATAGAGCCAACAGACTTCCTCCATGCAGGGTTGTCCCAAACCTTCAGTTTTTAAAAAATGTAATACTTGTGAAGTACAATAAAATGAGGTATGCTTATACATTTTTTACAAGTGAATTTCCCCTTTTTGATTTAAGTTGTTAAGGCGTGACCAATGATTATTTCTTATTCATCTGAATCAATTATTTCTTACTTATCTGAACTAAATATAAATTAATAAATAGTTATGAAAATATATAAATGAATTTAAACTGGTATTATATAAGTTGTTGTGCCTTAAGAACTAATTAGAAAATGTATTTTTTTTTTCCTACTAAAAACTCAAGTGAGATTCACTAAGAAGCCAGACTGGTTTACAGAGTACGTGCAACATTTCCAGGGTTCAGAATTTGACTGATGTTAGTTGAATAATATTAACATTTCTTAAGAGTGATCTGCCAGGACTAAAATCTCTAAAGAGCCAAAATCAGGTGACTTTTCAATAAAATTTGTGACTTATGCCTTTTTAAATAGCTTATGTCCTACATTTTTCTGCCTAACCTCATTAAGCCATGCTTTAGTAGTTTAGTGAAAACCTTTTTTTTTTTTTTGGCTTTTAAAAAAAGCATCCAAATAATTATTGTCTGTAGATACAGCCTCAGAGAAGGCAGGCCAATATATTTCTGATACAAAAAATTATCTTTGTATTATAGTTACTGGTAGATAAAAATGAGGTTTCAGGGTTTGCCAAAAGCACTATGAAGGGTGGTGAGTCCATCAAGTCAAGACTTCCTTGTCAGTGAATTAAATTCAGATTTCAGTTTATTAACTTAATATCCATGATGATAAATTATGGACACCAGAGAATTATTTTAGCTACAGTTTGTAACTGTATCAGATACATTACATATTCATTAAAAGTAATTACATTTTTTTATAAATTTGAAATTAACTCATATAGAGACCAAAAGAGGGTATTCCCTTTCCTTCCCATCCTAAAGGGTCATGATACACACACCTGTAACAAAAGTCTGATTCCAAAGAGAAAATCACAACAAATTTATTGGGTGCACACATGCACAGAAGTCATACAAAATATGAAAACTCAAAGAAAGGGTCAGATGGTTGACACTTAAATACCCTCTTCATTTGGGAAAGGAGTGGGCAGGGGGCTGTAAATGAATGGACATGAAGACCAAAAAATGACTTGTAAATGATTCTGTCTGGGAATCGAGAGGGACCTGAGAGCAGATAATAGTTTGAGATGAATTTTCTCTGAGTTCTAGGTGTGATGTTTAATTTTCAGTCTCTTTCTCTTTGATATGAGTTTTAATCTTCTCTGGTTAATAAAATTTCAGGGAAGGGATCAAAGACAATTGTGTTTCTCTTTGAAGGTCTCGTTTCTAGGTAAATAAAGGAACTTGAGAGAACAGCCTTGTCCTGTGCTTTGGAAGAGATGGAAGTTTGAGAGACTTGGTGGGGGTCAGAGAGAACGTGAGGCTGCTTTTTAGTTCAATGTGTCAAAGCGCCATATTTGGGGGTATTGTTTTCTGAGTCCCAACATTCAATAGACTGTCATCAAATCAGAATGACAGAGTAATGGGATCAGTCTTTATTATAAGCTTTCTTGAATTCAGGCTGATTTTCAAATTCTCCATTAGGGAATTAGGCCTTTGAAATGGGCAAGAACATGTCAGTCTTATTTGCTTGGACATATTTGTTTAATTACGTCCTAGATTATTGAATTATATATATATATATTTATTTATTCAGATTACAACCCATATTATTGAATTATATATGTTTTAATATATATTATATATTTATTTACATGCATATATTTATTATATAATACATATTTATGTACCATACACAGATATTGTATATTATACATTTATATAATGATGTATGCTTATGCAATATCTATCTATCTATAATTTTTTAGGATTCCCTGAAACTACCAAGTTTATTGCTTCTGAATGCTGTACATATCATGATAAAGATATTTAATCCTTGAATATGCTTATATTGAAAACTTTATTAGGTTGGAGATCTTCTCTATTTTGCTCACCTTTGAATTCCCAATGCCTTCAGTATAATAAATGCCTAACAAATATCTATCAAATGATAGATGAATCAACATGGATAACTTTGTGGGACTTGGGAGAGAAAGATTAATAATTTGCTTATTATTTTACTTAGACATACTGCTGGTTGAATTTTAAAAAAATGGTACATGTACTAATTTAATAATTATAACTATTATGAAAAAGAGGAGGAAGAGTGGGAGGCAGAAGAGAAGAAAAAAATAAGAAGGAGGAGAAAGGGCAGATAAGGGGAAGCAGAGTGAAAATGGAGGGTATAAGGATGGAATGGACTTGAAAGGAGAAGGGAATAGAAAATATAAAACACAAAGGAAATAGGCTTGACTTGAATGGTGATCACCTGAGAGTTCATGCTATAACTATTTATTAAATTATATATATATGTGTTGAAAAATAGAAACAGAAAGTATAAAAGACAAGGGAAAAATGAGAGAATTGGGAAAAGATGATCTATCAATAAATAGAGTTATAATAATTAGCTGTCCATATTGGAAATAAAATTAGACTGCTTTTTCACACTTCATACACAAAACATAAATTCCAGATTGATTAAAGATCTAAATGACTAAAAAGAAACTTTCAAACATTTAAACACACCTATAGAAGAATATTTTATAGACTTGAAGTAGGAAAACTTCTTTTAAATGCACATACACATTCATAAGAAACAAAAAATTATTTCATTAAAGTCAAACAAAAAATTAAAATCTCCATATGATGAAACATCATTAAAAAATTGAAAATACAAGGGACAGACTAAGAAAACATATATGCAACGTATGTAATAGCCAATAAATTTAGATCATTGATTAGCTCTAATACCTTTGCATCAATATGAAAAATAATGGTAAAAATGTACAGAGGGAAACAGGTAAGTTATAGAAGAGAAGAAAAAAAGAATGTCAAATAATGATATTAAAAGATTATATTACCAGCACTCAGAAAAACGCAAATGAAGAGAACATTAATTAGGTACTATTTCACTTCCTCAATGTTGAAAAAGGTGGAAGTCTGATCATACCAAATATAGTAAGGATATAGAATAACTAGAACTGCTCTTGGAAGTATTAATTGAAAAGCAATCTGTCAGTACCGAGTAAAACTCATATGCATGCTGCAGCATAACAATTCCACTTCTAGGTATATGCCCCATGGAAATTCTTGCTTATGTGTCTGTGAGCAAGTGCACATGCACAGGATATTTAATAAAGCATTTTAATAATAAAAGTTGAAAATGACCTTAATATCTATCAATAGAGGGAAGGATAAATGTAATGTAACAGAGTTCTTTTCTAAATCAAAATATATGAGTTAAACTTATGTGCTACACGTGGAGAAATCTCAAAGCACATAATATTGATAGAAAAAGTAGTTGCAGAGGATGTATAGGTATATAAATATATGTATGTACGTAAAAATCACATGAAAGATACACAAATATATGTATAGAATAAATATAGAAACACATAAATGGGATATATAAAAATTGTAATAGAAGTTATCTTGTGGTCAGAGGTACAAAAGGAATTTCAATTTTATTGGTAATCTTTTTCTTATTTGCTCAAAGGGATTGATAATATCAAATTTTAATAGGATACAAATGTTGTCATTGTTATTAGTGGTAGGTATAAGAATGCTTATTGGGTAGGTTTTTTAAATTAAAGCTGTTTTTAAAAGAAAAAACATATTTTCCCCAAGACTACAATGCTAGTAAAAATGGTAGAATTACAATCCATAACAAGATTTTTTGCATTCTAAAATCTGTGGTTATATTATACAATTCTGTCTCAAACTAGGTTTTTTGTTTGCTACTTTGCAACCAAAAATACGTTAAAATGCTCAATGGAGTGTGTCCTATTTTTTTTGTTTTTTTTTTTTTTTCTTGCAGTTTCCCTCAGTCTTTAGGTGTGAAAGCTGACATTTTCCAAGTGCTTCAATTTGGGCATCCGTTTTAGCAGATAGAAACAAATGCATGACTGTATTTTTTGAAAACTTCAATGAAGAAGTTGAGGCCTTCTTCATTGCTTCTACTCACAAGAGTTTTTACTTACATGATTTCATTAAATAATGATTCTTATTAATAGAAATACCCAAGCATTTATGGACTCAATGTGCCTTGTATGCAATCCGATATCAACATTAACTCCTGTAATCCTCTCAGTGTGTATTTTAAAGCTCTAGTCTGTTTATTATTACCTAATATATATTCTCTACTTCTTCCTCTTAGAAAAATAAGCCCTCCGGGTTTTAACTGGGCACAACACCTTTCAGCTGGAGATGCTCTCTCTCAGGCTCCCTTGGAGCCACGTTGACCTGGGAACCAAGTCAGGAGAGTTGCTTGTACACTGTGTACCACATCCTCAACATGGAAACAGCATATCCTCGTTGTTCTTTCACTTTCAAGTAGCTGGAAATGATGATCACAGGTCTTGATTCCAGAGACAGAATCCATGTCTTGAGGATTACAAAGCCACCTTGTCTTCCCTAGACTGCTCAAGTCTGGACTGTTTTCATGAGAAATAATAAACTTCTTGCTTATTTAAATCATTGTGTATTTGCATCTTTTTGTGATAGCAGGCCAAGTTGAGCTTTTCTCTAAACTAATTAATATTAATGCTTATGTATCATAGAAAAGTAAACTGATACTTAGAGAAATTAAAAGCCTTGCCCATGATCAAATAGGAAGTGGCAAAGTGACCTGTAAAGTGGTTTCTGACTCCAAAGCCTGTGTTCTTTACACCTCACTCCCAGGCAGAGAAAGTCTAAACCAAGGGCATAAATTCTCAACTGTAGTTGTAAAGGACAGTCTCAAAGTGACTTCTAATTAAAACCTAGAGCGCATGGAGACTCTAATTAGGAAATATTTGGTTATTTTCTATTTGTTTTAAAAGGTCTGACATTATTCTAGGAACAACTCTTGGGGCATGTTTGGTGATTTAATCTGCTTTGTAGGTGATGAAGAGATTACAAAATATGCTTCGCAGTCATTCCACCACATCCACACTGACAGAAACATAAAATATTTTTTTACCCTGATGGGAAGTTAGTTCTTAGAAGTCACAGTTAAATTTTCTCTTTCTCAGCCAATATCACGTAAAGTATTACCAGTGTATTAGGAAAGAGACTGATAGAATCAGTTTAATTTTCTCAGCGGCCTAATGAGGAAAGTCTCAGTGAAAAAGTTCACTAGTTAATATCCCAAGCAACACTGACTGTAAAATTTTTCCACATGGAAGTAGAAATATAATGAATCTAGGTCAAGAAGAGTTATTTGGTTACTATGCAGTGACTTGGAACCAAGGCAGCAATTCTCTCAATCTGAAAAGAAAAAGGATTTTGTGCTTGCAGCTGATTCAATTAAAATAAAACACATGAAAATATTAAATTCTCTTTTCCTTGGTGCCAGAGTTGCAGGAAGTCTAAGGAGATACTTAACCTGAGCAATATTTCAGTCATAAAAACTAATCTTCTTTGTTAGTGCAGTGTTCGGGGAAAAATTCAAACCCACCAAGTACATTAGCATGGCCCAGATGCACGGCAGATTCAAGGAGTGCAATGCAAACAGGAGTTTTCATTAGAAGGAGATCTCCTTAGTGTCAGAAAGACTGTCATTGATAAAGACAAAATATTTGAGAGGAAACTGGACTGTTAAGGAGGAAAATTGAATACTTCTGTTTGCCAAGAAATGTATTTACAAAGATGCTGAGCAAAATAAAAATTAATGTTAAAATTTTACTCCCTTTTATGAAAATCACATCTGCATAATATGTGTATGTATAATAGGTGTGTGTACATTTACATCTGTACATATATATATACACATATAAATACACACACATTTAAGAGAATTGGAGTTAGTTGGGAATATGGGAACTTTCAGATAATAAATTCACTATATGTTTTAATAAATGTGCTTTGGTATTAATAGAATTCTGAATATTTAGATAAGTTATAATTTTGAGATTGAGAATAACTAACAGAAAAAAGAACTGTGAACTCTTTTAACAGCTTTATTAAGGTATAATTGAAATAAAACTAACTGCATATATTTAAAATGTGCAATATAAGATGTGATGTACATATGAACCTATGAAACCATCAGGGCAATAGAAATATTGAACATACCCATAATCCCAAAATCTTAATCCCATTAGTGTCTTTCATTTCTGCCTCTACCTACCCTAGCCCTCAGACAGCCACTGGTTTATTATCTATCTATATAAATTATATTTTCTATAATTTTATTTTAATGGAATTATTGATTTTATGTTGTTATTGTTGTTTGGAACCAGGCTTTTCTCTCTTAGTTTATTTTTTTGAGATAAATCCATAATGTTGCATGTTTTCAATGGTTTATTCCTCTTTATTGCTGAGCTATGGGCATATCACAATTTGTCTATTTACCTTTTATAAACATGTAGATTAATCTCAGTTTCTGGCTATTACACATAAAGTTGCCATGAACATCCATGTACAGGTCTTTGTTGTAGACATACATTTTGGTTTCTTTTGCATAACTACCTAGGTATAGAATAGCTGGGTCATATTCTAAGTATATGTTTAACTTTTTAAGAGATTTCCAAACCACTTTACAAAACAAATTGCTCCATTTACAGTACCACCAGCAGTGTATAAGAGTTTCAGTTGGGCCAGATGGTGTGGTTCACGCCTATAATCCAAGCACTTTGGGAGGCTGAGGCAGGAGGACAACTTGAGGCCAGGAGTTGGAGACCAGAGTGGGCTGCATAGTTAGACCCTATTTCTACTTAAAAAAAATAAATAACTGGGTATGGTGGCACACTTCTGTAGTCCTAGCTACTCGGGAGGCTGAGGCAGGAGGATGGCTTGAGCTTGGGAGTAGGAGATTGCAGTGAGCTGGAATTGTGCCACTTCACTCCAGCCTGCATCCCGGGTGACAGATTAGGATTTTTTTTTTTTTTTAATTTTTAGGCATTCTAATACATGGGTAGTGGGATCTCATTGTGGTTTTTGTTTGGTTGGTTTTTTTTTTGCATTTCCCTAATTAATAATGATGTTGAGGAGCTTCTCATGATTTTTGTTTCCTGCTCATATATCTTCTTTCATAAAATGTTCTTCAAAAAAACCATTTTTAATTTGGTTGTATATTTTATTATTATTGAGATTTGAGGACACCTATATCCTGAATACAAAAACTTTATCAGATAAATGATTAGAAAATATTGTATCCCAGTCTGGAGCTTGTCTTTTCATTTTCTTAAGAGAATCTTTCAGAAAGCAGAAATTCTTAATTTTGGTAGAGTCTGATTTATCAATATTTTCATAGAATGTGCTTTTAGTGTTTTATTTAAAAAATTCTTTGCCTAATTTGAAGGCACAGTAATTTTTCTTCCACATTTTCATCTAGAAGTTTTATAACTTCAGGTTTTCTATGTAGATTTTTTATTCATTTTGAGTTAATTTTTGTATGTTGTGTGAGTTATAGAAGTCATTTTTTTGGCATATGCGTATCAATTGTTACAGCACTATTTGTTCAAGATGCTATACATTCTCCACTGCATTGCTTTTGCACAAAAATTAATTGATCATATATGTGTGGATCTGCTTCTAGATTTTCTATTCCAGAATTGTTTATCCATCTTTATACCAGTAGCATATGGACTTTGTCCATCTTTATATCAGCAGCATATTGACTTTGTTACCATGGCTTTATAATAAGATTTAAAGTAAATAGTGTAGGTCCTTCAACTTCATTCTTGTTATCAATGCTATTTTTTCATTATCATTTGAATTTTAGAGTAAGCTTGTCAATTTCAACAAAAAGTCCATTCTGGGAGTTTTAGTGATATTATTTTGAATTTATACATAAATTTGTAGATAACCAATACATTAACAATGTTGAGTTTTTTGATCCAAAAACAATATATTCTGCATTTATTTTGCCCTTCTTAAATTCTCTCAGAAATATTTTGTCGTTCTTGATGTATAGGTTTGCAAATCTTTGGTCAGATTTATACCTAAATATTTTTTAGCTTTTAATATTATTTTATATTGCATCTTTTCACAATTTCAGTTTCCTATTATTTATTGCTAGTATATAGAAATATGATTTATTTTTGTATGTTGATCTTGTATACTACAACCTTGATAAACTAGTTCTAATTGGTTTTTTGTAGATGCCATTGTATTTTACATAGGCAATTATGTCTTCTGTGAATAAATAGTTTTGTTTCTATCTTTTTAATCTGGATGCCTCTCATTTTTTTCCTTGACTACTGCACTGACTGGAGCTGGCCATGCAATGTTGAATAGCAGTAGTGAAAATTGAAATCCTTGCATTTTTTTGTAATCTTAGGCAAAAACCATTTCTTTTTTCACCAGTAAGCATGATGTTAGCTATAGGTTTTTTCATAGATGATAGTTATCAAGATAAAAAGTTCCTTTTTTATTCTTTCTTTGTTGAAAATTTTTATTATGAATAGATATTGGATGTTGTTAAATGCTTTTTCTGCATTTACTGAGATTATCATAAGGCTTTTATTTTTAGTCTATTATTTGTTGAATTAGATTCATTAATTTGGGAATGTTAAACCATGCATTCCTGGAATAAACCCTACTTGTTCCTGTGATATATTACCTTTCTCCTTATTTTTGTGTTTAATTTCTTAATGTGTAGTTAAACTTTTTTGCATATATATTCATGATGGATATCATTCTATAATTTTCTCATAAATGTCTTCTTCTGATTTTGGAATCAAAATAATATTGACCTCAGAATGATTTTTTTAAATTTCCTCTTCTTTAATTTTCTGGAAGAGTGTGTGCAGAGTTGGTATTATTTCTTCCATAAATATTTAGTATAATGTCCCATTGACATGTTCTGGGACTGGAGTTTTCTTTTGTGGAAGATTTTTAACTATAAATTCAACTGTTTCGATAGATAGAGGGATATTTGGGCTAACTATGTCTTCTTGCGTCAACAATGGTATCTTGTGATTTTCAAGAAAATTGCCCATATTAACCTATGTTATAGAATATACTTGTATCAAATTTTTCATGGCATTATCATATCTTTCTTTTAATATCCATGGAATCTGTAGTTATCTTGCCTCAGACATTTCACATATTTCTTTTTTGTGTCTTTTCCGTTTGTTCTGTTTAGTCTACTTGGCTAGACGTTTATCAGCTGTGTTGATCTCAAAGAATTAGTATTTGGTTTTATTGATTCTCTCTCTCTTGCTCTCTCCTTTGATCTTTGTGAATTTTTAAAATTAATTTGTATTTTAGTTGCTGTATTTTTTTCTGGTTTCTTAAGAGGCTGAGATAATTGATTTGAGATATTTTTTTCTTTTTTAAGACAGACAGTTAGTGATATAAACTTCCCTTAAGTACTGCATTAGCTGCTGGCCACTACTTTTGACATGTTTTATTTTTATTTTTATTCAGTGTAATTTCTAATATTTCCTTTAGATGCATGCTATTTTGTTTCCAAATGAATACTTGAAGAATTTTAATATCTCTTTCCATTATTGATTTCTGACTTGATCCCATTTTTATCAGAGAAAATATATTATGTGATTTGATCCTTTTAAAGGATTTATTGATATTTATTTTGCAGCCAAGAAAATGTTTTATGTTAGTCAATGTTCCTTACGCACTAAAAAGGAATTTTTAGCCTGCTTTTTGTTGGATGGAGTATTCAAGTTTATCTATAGTTAATTTCTGTTCATTAGTTCTGCCAATTTCTGATAAGACCACCCCCCCACACCTTTTCCTCCCTCTAGCTGCTTTTAAGATTATCTCTTTATTACTGTCTTTGAGCAAGTTGAGTATGGTATGCCTTGGTTTCTTTCATTTTTCTTGTGTTTTTAGTTCCTTGAGTTTTTTTCTTTCTTTTCTTTTTTTGATCTGTGGTTCTATATTTTCCATTAAATTGGGAAAATGTCAGTAATTATTTTAATTTTTTTAAGTACCATCTCTCACTTTCAGGGTCTCTGATTGCATATATATTAGGCTGTTGAAGTTTTCCCACAGCTCACTCATGCTCTTTGTAATTTTCTTTTAATTATTTTTTCTGTCTCTATTACATTTTGTATATTTCTATTGTTATGTCTTCAAGTTTATTAATCTTTTCTTCTGCAATATATAATTTGTCATTAATACCATCAATGTATTTTTTTATTTTAGGCATTGTATTTTTCACTTCTAGAAGTTCAAATTGTATC
>VBSM01000272.1:31158375-31178381 GCA_008086735.1 Cheirogaleus medius
TCCATGAATGGAAGCAGCCCAAGGCCATCACCAGAAGCCAAGCAGATGGTGGCACCACATTTCTTGTACATCCTGCAGAACTGTGAGTCAAATAAACCTCTTTTCTTTTAAATTACCCAGCCTTGGGTATTCCTTTATAGCAACACTAATCTGACTAGGACATAGAGACAGATTTCTGATCCAGGTTAATCTCATCTTCTTGGTTGAAGATAGCAAAAATGACATATCACAAATAAATCTAAGTAAGGGTATTTAACAGACCTTTCTCTATTCGGGACCCAGAGAAGTAGGGGTCTGAAAAACACCTACATAATAAATAATGTAGTATAAAAAATATATAGTGAAAGCCATCACAAGTGGTCCCTGTCATAGCTGAAGGAACCGGATTTATCCAATTAAATCTTTCCATTGTTTATATTTTACACATGGCAATGGTCCCATCCTCAGATACTTGTGAATTCCTTAGCACTGCTTCATGCTCCTGATTCTCAAATGACCAAAGGTGATTGGTCCTTGCAATTTAGCAAGACCTCTTTCATGCACACTTGTTTCCATAGTAAATGAACATCTGAGAATAACCACTACTGAATTCATCTTTATTTCCCTAAAGCCTAGTATAATGCCTCACACTTGCAAAATAGAAACACATCCACTGAAAGAAAGGAATAGAGAGAAAGATGTAAGAGACTTAAACTGCCAGTATTTTAGCAGCACATGTCAATTCACCCATCTAATTTTGAGCCAGTTCTGTGGTCTACTGGTTACAGGTTGGTTTGGTGAATTGTGGCTTTGTATAAAACTTGAGTCACATATTTGATGAGGAGGATCCATATAGATATTCCATTTTTATTCACGGTGGCTCCAGAAATTGCAAGCAACTAAGGGTAGGGATGGAAGAATAGCACTGGTCTCTGATTGAGCAATAAATGCCAGCTCTTTTTCTTGAGTTCATAAATAGATGCTTTGGAAGGAGTAGTTATATCAACTGTTTTCTAGGGGAGAGGGGACAAATGCAAACAAAAATATAGCCTCTGACAGAGGCATGCATCATCATTCTTAGAGATACCTACTCCATAAATTGAAGGTGGAGACCAAGTCCTTCATTAAATTATTTAACAAATAATGAGCATTCCTCTAGGTAATACAGATATGGCAGCAAAAACATACCAGTCTTAGCACTTGTAGGGCTTAAATTATACTTTTGGAGACATATATTAAATAAAATGAATTATAAAAATATATAAAAATTTGTATAATGGTAAGGGCTAAGGAGAAAATCAAAGTTGGGAAAAGGAATAGAACTTTTTGATGTGAGAATGGAGGTTTGAAATTAAATAAGGTGGGAAGGACAAGTCTCATTGAAAAGATGACCTTTTAAATAAAGAAACAAAATTAATGAAGGAATAGCCATTGCAGCTATCAGGGAAGATAATTCCAGAAAGAGAGAATAGAAAATAAAATAAAATTTAAAAACCTGAGGCACTAGGGTGCCTGGTGTGGTTGTGGAAAAGAAATGAGGCTCGTATGGATGAAATAGTATAAACAAGTGACTGAGTAGCAGAAGATAAAATGTAATAGGTACAAAGGTAATAACTACATAGAAGCTTACAGGCCACTGTGAACCTGGACTGTTACTATGAATAATACCAGAAGCCGTTGGAGGGTTTCGAGCAGAGGTATTACATGATCTGACCAATTTTTTCAAACAGGTTACTATGGCTTTTTAACTGAGAATAGACTCAAGGAAGCATGGCCAAATCAGAGATCCCAGTTAGGAGGCTATTGTCAAAATCCAAACAGGAGTTAAGGATAGGTTAGACTCAAGGAGCAACATGGGAAGTAATATAAAAGTGATTGGATTTTGTACATATTTTAAAGATAGAGCCAACACAATTTACTGATGGATTGGTCATAAAACATGTACAAAATAAAGCAATCAACAGTGTGGCATCAAATTCTTTGGCCCACACATTTAAAAAATGGACTTGTCATCAACAGAGATGAGAAATATCAACAAAGAAGCAGGTTGTGGGGGAGGAAATTAGGCAATGGCAACAAGAACAATTTTGCAAGATTGAAGTAAATTCAGAAAGAAAGAATGGAGAGAAATTGAAACAGTGGAATAGACTACTTCTTCAAGGAGTTTTGCTATAAAATAAAGGAGAGGGATAGGACTAGAATTGGAGGTGGAGATGTAGTTAACATTGTGTTTTGTCATGTTTCAAGACAAGAGATGCAACTGGGTATGTGTTTACAAAGGGAAAGTCTAGCAAAGACTTAAAAATGATGATGTAGATAACAAATAGGAAAATTACTAAAATGCCATGCCTGATTCAATCCTTGGAATAATAAAGTTGTCATGATATATAGTCTATACATTAACTAAATAATTAATACATATTTATAATATTATTATAATTTAGCTTAATATTTATTGCAATTACATTATAGTCTAATTTCTATAAAATTTTGAGTACTAATATTAATACTCATGCAATAGTCTAGAATTAAAATAAAACTGACAGTCAGCTAAGAGGTGCTAGAAAATGTTCAAATTCTACTCATTTTCCTATTAACTTTTGGAAAGCGATATAAGACAAGATAACTTTGGTGAATTATCTGCTTAAAATCTTTTCTAAGTTCTGAGTTAAAAAGTGAAAACCAAAACAAATTTGTCAAACAAACATGTCTCCTTATTTGGACTTATCATATCAATTTAACATCAGGCCATAAATCAGTCAGGTCAAGCATGGCCTGATTACACTGCAGTAACAACACAAAATTTTAGTATTTTATTACAAAATTAGTTTATGTTTTGCTCTCATAATCTGTCCAGTGTGGGTTAATAATGGCTGTTGCTCATTGCTCGATACGTTTTCTTTCAATTACCTCTGTATTTTTCAATCTGCATATGGCTAATGATGATTTTGTGACGATGAGGATTTAAAATTTGGCATAGGGTCATGGGAATTTAAAGCAATTCTGGAATTTCTCAGTTTTATGAAAATCTCTATTCTGAGCTGGATTTGATTCTGTTTAGTATCTTATATCTAGCATGGAGTATGATATAAGATTGTTATTAGTTATATACTGCTGCACAAAACTTAACAACTTAAAAGAAGATGCATTTGTTATCTCATAGTTTCTGTGGGTCAACACTCTGGCCTAACTTACCTGAGTCCTCTGCTTTAGGTCTCTCAAAAGGCTGCAGTCAACGCTCTGGCTGAAGCTGCAGTTCCATCTGAAGGTTCAACTGAATAAGGACCCACACCTAAGCTCATTTAGGGTTTTGGTGTGATTCAATTCCATAAAGGATGTTGAATTGAAAGCCTCAGTTCCCCCCTGGCAATTGGCCAGAGACCTCCCTCAGTTCTTTAACACTTAGGTCTCACCAGATTGTTTCATCAGAGCAAGCAGATGAGAAGATCCAGTGAGAGAAAACAGAGAGAGAGAGGCCAATATAAAAATCTCAGTCTTTTATAACATAATCTTGAAAAAAATACCTCTTTACTTTTGCCATATTTTATTTGTTAGAAGGAAGTTACTTGTTCAGTCCACACTCAAGGGTAAGGGATTATATGAGGACATGAATACCAGGAGATAAAAATCACTGAGAGCCATTTTAGAAATCTATCTACCACAATGACACATAAAATCTTTGAAAATTTTGTTACTGAAAGGATTTTCTCTTAATTTAGAGTACTATAGTTAGCCAAAACAACTGGGGAGGTGGTATATTGAATAATTAAATGACAAAAATCCAGAAATAAAAATTATAATTGATTTTTAAACATTAATCAGTGTCTAAATTAAAAAGCCATTTTAGTTTTTGATCTGGCATAAAGACAAAATTCAACATCATATTGCATCTGAAAACCAAAATTTTCTACTGCAAAAAAAAAAAAAAATGTAGGTTAATACTTAAATGGAGTAACCAGCTCCCTTCCTGATTTCCTTACACTTTAATAAGACAATATGGCAATCCCAATGCAAGGCAAATTTATTGCTGATCTAAGAAACTGAAGCATGAATAATCATCATGCTTCCACATTACCAGTTATTATGTATTCCTTTAATGAGAGTGCAAGAGCTTTGTAGTTTTTTTTTTTTAAGGCATTTCCAATGAGAGTAAAATGTTACTAGAGGCAAGACTAGGTGTTAATAATTAAGCGTTTGAAAAAAGTGGTTCGATGCACTGTGACACAGTTCTCTTTGGCAACTAGTCTGTTATTTACTGGTATATTCATTTATCTAGAAAAAAACATTTATTATGGAAAGACACTGTCCTTGGCTTGAGAATATAATAGTAACAAGGCTAGGCTTTAGCTAATAGGGATTGTGCTTGTTTAGAGAAGAAAATAGAAAAACAATGGTGATAAAATTTGATGTATGTTGGCCAGTTGCGGTGGCTTATTCCTATAATCTCAGAACTTTAGGAGGCTGAGACAGGAGGATTGTTTGAGGCCAGAAGTTCTAGACCAGCCTGAACAACATAGGGAGACCCTGTCTCTACAAAAAATAGAAAAATTTGCCAGATGTGGTGGCATATGCCTAAAGTCACAGCTACTCTGGGAGGTTGAGGCAGGAGGATCACTTGAGCCCAGGAGTTTAGGTTCACCTTACCTCCTAACCTAATTATAGGGTCAGTACAGATGAAACGGCTAGATCAGAGATTACAAAGTCAAGGAGTACTATAGATTAGATGCTAAAGACATAGACTTTGCTCAATGCAGCAGTCCCCTTTGATTTATATTTAGTTTAATCATAGTATTTTATATCAAAATGAAGTACTAATATTTCATTCATCACAACAGTGTTTCTTTGGATTTCAGTGACTAACACTCAGGAATATTACATTAAACTCTATTCTCATAGTGAGACATCTGATATTTCTAAAAATATGACATAGGAAAGTGTAGACAAGTGGTCAAACTTCTGAGCATTAACTAATATTCTAATTCTAAATATTTTTTAATTTATGAGCTACCAATACTAAAGATATTTTATTTCTCTGGACTTTAGTCACTTCAGTTTTCACTTATTCTTTCTTAGAAAAATACCCAGAGAAGCATAATTTACAGTTGGAAATTGATACCTTTCTGTTCTCATTGAGGACATGAGTCAACAGTTCTTTCCCTGTGATGTATAACTTTTTATTTCAAGCAGTAGTCCATAACTATTTCTGTTATTTCATTAGCATCAGCATATTGTTTAACCTTGAGGTTAGCTGTTATGAGAGACTGGATCAATGCGATAATCCTCTATTTTGTAATGCAGAGGTAACATAAAAATATCTTGCTCTAAGGATTAGATTGTTATTGCTTTATACCTATCCCTTGTGATCTATGAAGAATCTTACTGGATTCTGTAATTTCTTGCTAAAATCAGACAATTGTGAATGCAGATGGTATGGCTTTTAATCAAAGAGTCACAATACAATAAAAAGCTGGCCAACATCTATGCTTTTTAATGTCATGTGTAGGTTGGAAGAGAAGCAGTATCTCTGAAGTGTTTGGCATTAAGTAGGGATCAATAAATACTACGAAAATATTTAGCTAAATGAAATAATTTAAGTAATTAATTTTAATGGCACTGTCCTTCATTCTGGAAAAGAAGAGCATATATACTTTATGGGAGGTAAAAATCACTGCTATTTGACTAAAGAGATTGGAAAATCTACAGCCTGAAAATCCAATTTGTCTCAAGGGAAATATTCTAAATGTTTCACTTGGAATTCCTTACTTCTTTTGTAAAGAACAATAAAGACAAATGCAAACATAGCAGAAAATATTCCATCTATACAGAACCAACTCTTGATAAATGACCCGAAAATGTTGTGAACACAGTAAAGAAATTCTTAGAGAAATAGGATTTGCTGTTAAGCAAGTGGCCTGGGTAAGATCCCAAAGTTGCATTTGTCATACATGTTGAAACTTGCTGGTGTATCAGTAACTATGCTATCCAGGTCTCTGAGGGTTGTAGAAGAAAGTGGAGTTAGATTATGAGAATTTAGGAAGTAGGGAAGAAGAATTTCTTGTGGAAGTCTCAGGATAAAAAGACCTCTCTCTTTTACTATCTCTCCATCTTATTGTCTCTCTCTCTCTCTTTTTAAATATCTGATTCTTTTTGTATGTATATTTTTTCTATTAGCTTTCTTCTTATTTCACATTCTTTTCATTCCTCTTTCTATTCTTTTTCAATCTCTTTCTTATTTTTCTATTTCTCTTTTAACTGCATGTTGGCTCAAAATGTACATTTTTGTGTTTATTGAATAACACCTCACATTAATGGCTCTCAGTTTCAAGACTGAATACTTGTATTTCTTTCATTCAAAAACCCTCTCCCTAAGGTTAATTATATTTTGTTTTTATTTGTGTTTGTGGGTTTCCAGTGATTTTCTCCTATCAGCAGCCCTAAATACACACAATAGAGATTTTTCTCTCAGGACCTAAAGTAAGGTATAAAATCAAACAT
Source organism: Cheirogaleus medius (assembly GCA_008086735.1). Classification (NCBI taxonomy): domain Eukaryota; kingdom Metazoa; phylum Chordata; class Mammalia; order Primates; family Cheirogaleidae; genus Cheirogaleus; species Cheirogaleus medius. The sequence goes on from VBSM01000272.1 coordinate 31,164,850, forward strand.
TTTAGATAATCTTCAAGCTTGACATTGGAGGTTAACACTCAACCCATATAATCTCCTTTTCTTCTTTTAGGAAAAAAATAAACATATAATTAAAGAAAAAAAGTGAATTTAAAAGTCCTTGGTATATATCCTAGCTGGCCTACTGGATTATCAAGGTATTTTCTACTTTTACTTGTGTTATCTACATAGGTATGATGTAATAACTATGATTGAGAGGATACCCCATGTGTGCAAAGGGAAATGGGCCAAAATGTGTGTAGTGGTTTGAACAGTGCCCCCTCAAAATCCATGTCTACTCAGAGCCTTAGAAAGTGATCTTATTTAGAAATGGAGTCTTTGGAGATAAGGTCACACTGGACTAGACAAGGAACAAAATCCATTGACTTGAATCTTCATAAAAAGAGGAAAGGACACACAGAAAAGAGAGCCAGGTGAAGATGAAGACAGAGAATGGAGTGATGCAGGTACAAGGCAAGGTATGGCAGAGATTGCCAGGAGCAACTAGAAGTCAGGAAGTGGTAAGGAAGGATTCTTCTGTAGAGTCTTCACAGGGAGAATGCACCTGCTGAAACTTTGATTTCAGATCTCTATCCTCCAAAAATGTGAAAGAATAAATTCCTTTTGCTTTAAAAGCCACCATATTTTTGATATTTTGTTATGGCAGCCTTAGGAAACTAATGCAATGTGTTCTGCAAGCTTTCTTATGTCATGCTTTGGAATCTATAGAAATTGCTCATTATAACCCTCCTGCTCAGAAAATATAAATTTATGGGGTGTTTCTTTCCATTTCTCAAATTTACCCAAGTGAGTAAACTGAAATTTAATCAGTCAATAATATTTACAAGATATTTCAGTGAGTTATAAACATTTCTTTACACATTGCTGCTGCCAACTAAATTATTACTTCTCCACGATATGAATTATATTACTCTATGTATACCTAGAGCCAATCAAAAAGTGTTTAAAGAAAAATAAGAGGGCATATGGAGAGCAATGGTGGAGGCAAAACAAGCAGAAGAAGGATAATGGAGTCAGTGAGAGAAGAAAGGAAAGAATAAAACAGAAAAAATTTATGAAGAGAAATCTAGTGCTGACACCATTTAAATTGGGAATTGTCAGAATTACTTGGAAACTTGAAAGCATGTATAGGGAAGTCTTTCCAGAAGGAATAAACTGGAATAAAGATCAGCAGTGAGTAGATATATGGAGTTATATTAACAAGAGTAAATATTATTGACTACTTATCATGAGCAAGGCAGTATGTTAAGTATTAGCCACAAATTATTGTGCTTAAATATTGCAACAAACTTCCAAGGCAGGAGTAGATGTCATTACTGTACTCACAGGGGGTAAAAATGTGTCTAGAATCCCAAAAGTATAAAATGGCAAGATTAGCACAGGAGAAGCAAGATGGCTGACCAGAGACACCAGCTGCCAGACTGACTCACTAAGAAAGAGAAGTTTTAGATGAAAGAGAAAAACAATGAACTGACAGACAAACATAGATTAGATGTGGGTCTGAAGGAAGGGTGCCAGAACCCTTAAGAGACTCTACAGGAAAAAGTTGCAGAGCAGAACAAGAAGCACCAAGGTATTGGCAAAGATCAATCTCCAAGAGGTTTAGAGTTAGGTGAGAGGGTAAGTGGAGCAGATTGTTTCTCCCTCCCCAGAATCTCTGGCAGCTGGTGGGTTCCCAAGTTGCAGGAGAGGCTTTCTGCCCACAGGAGCACAAAGCTGCTGCTTCCAGTAAGCTGGGAGCTTCTTGTGGACAGGGATCTATCCCCCAGATCCCTGGGTCACTTCCTGCCCCACAGACCCAAGTTGCAACAGCAGGTGCCATATTGCTTCTCCATCCATTGTGCATACTTGTCCTACCCAGGGGGCATCAATTCCTCAGGTTTCAACCTGCCAATTCCCACACAAGGGTTGTAAAAAGTTTTTGCAGGAATAATTGAAGAAAATTTCCCTGGCCTAGCTAGAAATCTAGATATCCAGGTATAAGAATCATACAGGACTCCTGGGAGATTCATTGCAAAGAGGAAATCATCATTTCACACAGTCATCGGACTGGCCAAGGTAAACATGAAAGAGGCACTCCTAAGACCTTTAAGGTGAAAGCAACAAGTAAGTTACAAAGGAAGACCCATCAGACTAACTGTAGATTTCTCAACTGAGACCTTAGAAGCCAGAAGGGACAGGGGCCCCATTCTCAGTCTTCTCAAACAGAATAATGGCCAGCCTAAAATTCTGTATCCTGAAAAACTAAGCTTCTTATGTGAGGGAGAAATAAAAGCTTTACCAGACAAGCAAACACTGAGGGAATTTGTCAAGACCAGACCTGCCCTGCAGGAAGTACTCAGAGCTGCATTATACTCGGATGAACACAATAGTCACCCACTGGTATAAAATCAATAGAGTATATTTAATATGCTAATTTTGTGTGTAAAACCACAGGGGAAATGAGAGTATATACTTGTTTATTTGTACCTCTATCAAAAAACACTGCAAAGATATTAATATAAAGGGAAAGAAAAGAAAGTAATTTCCCTTAGAAGGAGGGGAAATATGATGAATGGATCATGAGTGAGACCAGATTTCTCAAAGTTTATTTTATTTTGTTTTGGCTTTTGGTACTTGGAAAACATGCAAAAGAATGAAACAGGACCCCTATCTCTCACCATATATAAAAATTAATTCAAGATGGACTAAAGGCTTCAATGTAAGGCAAGAAACCATAAAAATTCTAGGACAGATAGGAAAAACTCTTTTAGACATAAGCCTAGGTAAAGAATTTATGACTAAGGCCCCAAAGGCAAATACAGAAACAACAAAAATAAATAAATGGGACCTGATCAAATTAAAAAGCTTCTGCATAGCCAAGGAAACAATCATTAGAGTGAATAGACAGCCCACAGAATAAGGGAAAATGTTTGCATGCTATACATCCAACAAAGGGCTCATAACCAGAATCTACAAAGAACTCAAGCAAATCAGGAAGAAAACATCAAACAACCCCATTAAAAAGTGGGGAAAAGACATGAACAGAAGTTTTTCAAAAGAAGATAGACTAAGGGCCAATAAACATATGCAAAAAAATGCTCAATCTCTCTAATGATCAGGAAAATGCAAATCAAAATCACAATGAGACATCATCTAACCCCTATGAGAATGGCTTTTATCAAAAATTCCCAAAACAAGAGGTGCTGGTTTGAATGCGGAGAGAAAGGAATACTTACACACTGTTGGTGGGACTACAAAGTAGTACAACTTCTATGGAAAGTTCTATGGAAATACCTCAAAGAACTAAAAGTAGACTTATCATTTGACCTAGCAATTCCACTACTGAATATTTACCCACACACGAAGAAACACATTTTATAAAAAAAGACGTTTGAACTCAAACATTTATAGCAACACAATTGACAATTACAAAGATGTGGAAACAACCCAAGTGCCCATCAATACATGAGTGGATTAATAAAATGTGGTATAAGTATATTATGGAGTATTACTCAGCCATAAAGAGTGGTGAACTAGTAGTACCTTTTCATCATAAAACTTTTCTCCCAATTGTTAATTCATTTGCTTTTCACTCTCTCTGCCAGTAGTATATTGCTCTCCTCATTAGCATCAAATGTGAACAGGGATTTCACTGTATCCTGAGCCAGTCATGTTCAAAAACACAGCATCCCATTTCCTTCCCAATTCCAATGCTTACAACTGACAGGAACAGCAATATAAAAACAATAGTAGCAGCAGCACCAAGGCAACATTAAAAAATTATCATAAAAATAAGTCTCAATTTTTTCACCCTATCATTAGTCTTCTGTAAAAAAATTAACAAATGTAAATATTATAAGTTTTATTTCACACTTAATTCTGCTGAGGACTACAGAGAATTTATCTACCTCAAAAACTATTAAATCATAAATTCAGAAATGAAAGTTAATTTTAACCCTATTTGAACATAACACTATGTTATTATTTTGATGATACTTAAATTGTATATTAACCACATCATCTTGGGAAAAATACTATGACAGCTATATTCAAACTGAAGCCATGTTGGAATAATCCAGATTTTTGAGGTTAAAACACCACAGTCTATGAGCCAAAAAGAGGAATACAAAAATGTGCAGATTTTTTTTCAAAAATATTATATTCAACCTCATTTACTTGATCAAACTGTTTTTGTTTTTAGTCTATGATACAGTGTTTTAAGCTCAAGTGGTATGATGAGATACTGGCTATAACTCATATTAGCCACTACTAGTTCTTTTTGTGTTTTTCAAGAACAACTTCATTTTCAAGTATAAGTGTAAAACCAATTTACGTTTTGAAAATGACCGAACAATCTTGAAGCAGAGATGTTACTTTTCAGCATGGCTGGACCCAAGTCAAGTAGTTTCCAGGAAGTTTATGATGATCACACTTTCTTTTTAAGCAGCTCCTAATGGTTAATCAGTATATTAAAATAGATTTCATTTCTACTTTAAGTTTAGTTATGTAAATAAGCATAATGGACAGAGATCAGATGATCAAACCACCATATGAAATTTCAAATAGAAGTAAATTAGAAGAAAGTGTTTATTGCTTATTTGCATTTTCAGAGGGCATATGCTGTAGTTTCTGCTGCATCACTTATTATGAGGCTTAATTATTAGCTCCAGTGTAATTAACTGTTAAATCAAGAAAATATAGCCAGCTTTGCTGATGAGAAGTTTAAACAGTGCTGTATTCTAAGGTATGAAATATATCTTTTCCTTAAATTATACTAATAATCTACTCTACCTTTCTTCATTCATACTTTCAGTAATACCTATTTTTTCAAAAAATGATATTTTACAACAAATTAAGAATCCTGTAAGTGGTATTAATAACAATATCTCTATGGCATAATATATTTTTATTGTCAAAGCTTTTTATAGAAAAAGCATTTTATTGATGAACTTTTAAGGTTAGAAATTTTGCAAAAGTTCTTCCCAAAACTGTATTTATTAGTAAAATTAAAATGTGGGGCACATTTTGTCTTCTGGATACACAGTAGTACTCAATATAAAAATAAATTAGGGTGAATTAAAATTAAAGTCTTTTGTATATAAAGGACAATATTAGTATGTGAAAAATGAAGCCATGGAGTAGGAAGAAAAATGCATGTAATACAAATACCCAACAAAACAGTACTAACTTCTGCCCTAGGGCATTATGGTCACACAGCTGAACCCGGATTGCTCCCACTCTTGGGTACTGACCAAGAAACCAGGAGGTGGTCAAAACCTATTAAAAGAAAGTTGATCTACATGGATATTGAAATAACTAAGAATTATAACAAAAGCAGTATTAAGGGATTAACAGTAAATAAAGTACTAAAATTTTCAAGGAATTAGAAGCAATGATCAGGAATTTGTAAATAACTGCAATGAGGTGAGATTATAACTATAGACTGATGGCAAAAGCTACCCTGTAATTCTAATTGTGTCTCTTGGAGTTTCTCCTTTGTTTCATATCTCAAGTATTCAGTGATACAAATAATTTAGTATGAATAACAATAATTTTCATAACTGGAAACAATAGGAAAGAAACTTTTGAGTTCAAGATTTCCTGTACTTTAACAAAGGTCACAATAGAAGTAATTAAGTCTATCCAATGAGAGAAGATGCATTTGGAATCAAGCTGACCAGTTGATCTTTCTTTAAGAAATGTTTTGATAATTAACATTAAATTGCATAAAAACTGTTCTGGTCTTAACTAAATTTTAATGACTGTAAAATAAGCATGTAATCCCAGCAGACACATACAAAGAAAAACTAAAGATTATTTGCAAGGAAGTAAAAGTATTTGCAAGGAAGTCCAATTGCCGTTTGAAAACATATTGTCAGTTAGACCTTGTATTTGCAAACACCATTTCTTTGTACCCGTAAGTTAAGAAATCTACCACATTTAATAATTGTCGATCTCAGTGCAAATCCAACTGGCACAGAAACATAAACATTAAACAACATTATACAAAGAATAAATTTGGGTGGTCAGCAAAATCATACAGGAGTTAGAAAACATTATGCTATTATTTGGGGAAATGGATTCTGATTTATAATGCCTATGTTTAGTGTTTCAACACACTTAGGCTCTGTTTATATATCACTAAGACATTAGGTCATTTTAATTGACCAAGCAGCTGGTTTGACTACATTTTGAATTGAATTGACTGAATTTCTAAATTTACTTAGTCACAGATTTCACAACACCATAAAATGGAAAAAGGATTATTTCCATCTCTATGTACTTAAGCAGCAGAAAGGCTTAGAAAATCACGTTAATATAATAAAGCAAGCAGAAGAGGCAAATCTGAGGCTCCCTGACTTTTTAATGTCATGCAAAGACAGAAAAATAAGGAATAGGACCTAGAAGGTTCAGGTCGGGAGCACAGTAAAGCCTAATTGACATAACTGAGACAGGGTGGAATTTATTAAACCAGCCATGTAAATTGGTGTACAGCCACAGCCAAAAATGGATCTGGTGCAGTAAAAGGATATAACGGATTTGGCTTTGCTGTTCTGTTACATACCATGAAGCCGATGTGTAAGGTATTATTAAAAAAGTAAATACTATTTTATCAAGCTGGAAACACTTTAGGACTTAGGTGTTTTTAGAATCCATCCTTTCTGTGTGTGGCTTTTCCCGGCTCCCTGACACTTGTGACAGTGTTAGCCTCTCTTTCAAAGCTTGCTTCTCTTAATAAGGAATATAGTAGCAATTCAAATAAAAGTAATTAAATGCTTCTTTTAAACAGTGTTATTGATTTTTAAACAGTTTTATTGATTATAACTCACATACCACATGGTTCATCTATTTAAAGTGTACAATTAAATGGTTTTTAGTATATTCATGGAGTTGTGCTATGATCATCACAAATTAATTTTAGAACATTTAAATCATCCCCAAAACAAACCAGGAAAACATTACCAGTCACCATTTATCACACTCCCACCCCTAGACGACCACTAATCTACATTCTGTCTCTATAGGTTTTCCTATCCCGGCCGTATCATAGAAATGGAATCATACAATGTGTCTAGTTTCTTTAACCATGTTTTCAAGGTTTATCCATATTGTGGCATATATTAGAACTTCATTCTGAGTTTTTTCATTTGTTTGTTTTTCTTTTGCTGCGGTTTTAGATTTTTGCTAAATAATATTAATTTTGCGGAGATTCCACATTCTTTTCCCAAGTGTATGTTTTTGTCTACTTCGTCAGATGACCATATGAGGATGGTTCTCAGTCCTGTTCCACTGGTCTATGTCTCTGTTTTTGTGCTAGTAAAATGCTGTTTTTTTATGATAGCCGTGTAGTATACCTTGAAGTCTGGTAGATTGACGCCTCCCAATTTCTTCCTTTTGTTTAAGGTTGGTTTGGCTACCCAGGGTCTTTTCTGGTTCTATATGAAGCTTAGAATTATTTTTTATAGATCCCTGAAAAATGATGTTGGTATTTTAATAGGGATTGCATTGAATCTGTAGATGAGTTTGGGTACTTTAAACATTTTAACAATATTGATTTTGCCAATACATGAGCATGGTAGGGTTTTCCATATGTTTACATCCTCTGTAATTTCTTTTCTCAGTGTTTCATAGTTCTCCCTATATAGATCTGTCACTTCCTTAGTTAAATATACTCCTACATATTTTATTATCTATGATGTTACTGTGAAAGTTATTGTGTCTTTGATTTGATTCTCAGCTTGACTCTTGCTGGCATATATGAAAGTTACTTATTTGTTTGCACTGATTTTGTAGCCTGAGACTTTGCTGAATTTATTTATCAATTTCAGGAATCTTTTGATTGAATCTTTGGGGTTTTCTACATATAAAACCATATCATCAGCAAGGAGTGATAGTTGTGGACTTCTTCTTCCCCCATTTGGATACCCTAGGTTTCCTTCTCTTTTCTGATTGCTTTGGCAAGGACTTCCAGCACTATGTTCTTCGATCATTGCTTCAAGTATATCATCCAACCCTTCTATATTTTCTTCTCTGCCCTCAGGGATGCTTATGATTACTATGTTTGGCCTCTTTACATAATCTTACGTTTATTGTATGCTTTATTCATGATTCTTGTTGCTGTGTTCTTTCTCTTTGACTGATTTTTTTTTAGCTCATAGGTGTTACCTTCAAGCTCCAAAATTCTTTCTTCTATATGATCTAGCCTATTCTTAAGGCTTTCCACTGTGTCTTGTAATTTCTTGAATGCATTTTTCATTTCTAGAATTTCTTTGGTTTTTCTTTAATACTTTGATTACTTCAGAGAACTTTTCATTCATTCATTGTTTTGTGGCTAGTTTATGTTGAGTTTCTATTTTCTCTTGAATTTCACTGAACTTTCTTATAATCCATAATCGAAATTCTTCATCTATCATTTTAACCATTTTGTTTAAGTTGGTATCCATTGCTGAGAAGCTATTGATTTCTTTTGGGGGTGACTTTTCACTCTGATTTTTTGTGTTTCCAGAGTTCTTTTGCTGATTCATTCTTTCTTGACCTCTTTTTTTGAGAGCTGGGGGTGCTAGGGATGGTTTATGGCTCTGTCTCCAAGTCCCAAAAGATTGTTCTCTTACTGTGCCAGTCAGAGGAGCTCTGGTCCTGAATTGCCTTTGGAGTGTTTTATCAGGTTTGATGAACTTCTTGTATTACATCTGGCCTTTTGTATTCACCTCTTCCCAATGGAGTGTAGTGAGTTTGGTCCCAGAGCTTAAGCTCTAAGCTGGTGGATTATACTTATATGCACCAATTCTCCACTCCCTAATAGCTTGAGATGAAAAGCCCAATGTTTAGCTGTGGGTTTGTTCCCACTGTAATTGATTGTAGTTTGTGTGGAGGAGCCAGTTACTGAGATAATCTATTGTGGTCATGGTAGATTCTGGTCCCCTAGGTGAGGTAAATGAATGCCCCAAGCTTTGGGAAAGGCCTTGTAGCTCCCAGGGGTCACTTGGACCCTGATCCCTCTTGAGGTGGGAGGAGGAGCAAGATACATCGTGGTTGGGGTGTGAGAGCTTGGGTGTGTGAGCCTCTATGGTGCTCAGAGGTTGCTTACTTGGCCTCTAGGAGGAGGCACTGATATGAAGTTCAGGGCTATTTCTCCAAATGTGGAGGGCTGCTGCTGGTGGGAGGGCCTACTCATGTGATTGCTGAGGCCCATAGCCAGGATTTTCCCATTCTTGTCCACAAACCTAGGCACTTTCCCCGCCGATGAGTCCACTTGTGTTTCCTCTCTGTCCAAGATGGGCTCTAAAGCTTCCCCACAGTTCATATGTCTGGCCTGCTTGCGTGCATCTCATGATGCTGGTGGATAGGGGGATATCCTATGGTGCATCCCTTTTCTGCCACTAGACCCCAAGGTGAGGCAGGTGGGCCTCCCTCTTCCCAGAAGTCTCCACCAGGGGAGAATCTCCCACCAGGGGAATAGTGGAAGCTCAAGGAACTCTTGGATCGAGCTGCACTCCCTATTAAAGTGTGATGGTGCGGGCAGCTGTTCCAATTCAGCCTGTGGCACCTGAGGCATTTGGTTGCTATGGGAACCAGTACTTAAGCAAACTGATTCTCAGTGCCTCAGCCTGCTCCAATATGGTGGTTCTATGGGGTGCACTTACAGCCTCCTGCTCTCCTGTACTCCTCCACACCCTCCCGATGGGCATAGGCTCTCTCTTGCTACCCAACCCTGGAACTGGGATCTCTCTCCTATGTCTCCCACCCTGTCATATTCACCATCAGTAGGTAAACAGGCCAAATGCCTGTGGGCTGGAAGATCGCAAATTGTGGCTGCCCTGCCAGCTTGGGGTGGGAACCCATATCCGATGCTCAAAATGTGTCACTCAGCACAAAGAATTCTAGCAGCTGCTATTGTGGGGGGAAGGGGCTGTGATCTTTCTGCACGACTCTCGTGTTTGGGGGACACTGGCCAGCCCTCCTCTTGGAGCCCCAGCTGCAGCTATGCTGTCCTAGGCAAGCTTGGCTGGGAATTCACCCACATTGCAGGAGCCAGGTCACTCAGAGCAAAGCACTTTGGCTGTTGCTACAGGTGGGTTTGCCCATGTGGCTAAGAGCTAAGAGCGGCTTGAACCAAAATTACTTTCTGGGATGCCAGGAGCAAAAGAGGTGCAGAGGAGGAGGCATCTAGATGGAGGGATGCCAGCTCTCTGGTTCCTTGTTATACACCACCCACCCCGGGATGACAGTCCTATGTCCCCTTGCTGGCCTGTGGCTCCTTGGTGGAGGAGTGGGGAATAAAACCCTTATCCTTTCCCGGGGCTCCAGAGCTCCCTGGATTTGGTTCATGCCAAATTTTCTCCCTTCTATCCTCCTCTCACTCAGCTGCTTAGTTCCTCCTGGTTATATACCTGAGCTCCACTGGGGTCTGTCCCTCTGGTCCACTTCCAAGCAGTAATCACTCTCTGCTCTCCTCAGTCCAAGCCTCAACTCTTCTGCCAGGATAGTTCGACAAGCTGTGTCTCTAGTCAGCCGTCTTGGCTTGTTCACTATAGGTGTACCATTTTTAATCTTTTTACTATGTATTTACTATATCTTTTTTTATGTTTGGATACACACTTACCATTGTGTTATAATTGTCCACAGCATCCAGTAAAGTAGCATGTTGTATGGGTTTATAGCCTAGTGTATAAGTGTATAGTAGGCTATATCATCAAGGTGTGTGTAAGTACACTATATGATGTGCACCAAATGATGAAAATGTAATACATTTCTCAGAATGATTTTCCGTCATTAAGCAATGCATAATTGTATACAGGTGTCCTCAAACTATGGCCCATGGGCCACATGCAGCCCGCTGAGGACATTTATCCGGCCTGCTGAGTGTTTTTGCTGCCACTGCCTGTCCTGCTTAGTAGCCGACTTGTCCCAGGCCCACAGTGTGCACTCTCCAACGGTCTGAGGGACAGTGAACTGGCCCCTGTTTAAAAAGTTTGAGGATCCCTGGATATGATTTGAAAATATTTTCTCCTATTTTGTGAGTTGTTTTTGTACTTTCTTGATAGTGCTCTTTGAAACAGAAATATTTTAATTTTAATTTTGATGAAGTCCATTTTATCTATTTGTTCTTTTACTTCTACTTTTACTATCATATCTAAGTAGTAATTGACTGATCCAAAGTTCCAAAAATTTACTCCTGTGTTTCCTTCTAAGTTATAGTTTTACATGTTATACTTAGATCTTTGATTCATTTTGAGTTAATTTTTATACATGGAGTAAGGATGATATCTGACTTCATTCTTTTGCATGTGGATGTCCACTTGTCCCAGAATGATTTGTTGAAAAGAAAATTCTTTCCCATTGAATTGTCTTGGCATTTTTTATTGAATATCACTTTATCAAAATCATATGGGCTTTTTTCTGACTTTCCAATTCTATTATATTGATCTATATGACCACCCTTATGTCAATGCCACAATGTCTTGATTACTGTATTTTTGTATTAAGTTTTGAAATAGGAAAGTGTGAATCCTTCAAACTTTTTATTATTCAATTTTTTTTTTTTTGGCTATTCTGGGTTCCTTTAATTTCTGTATGACTTTTAGGATGAGCCAGTCAATTTCTCCATACCAGCCATACAATATTTTGATAAGGATTGCAATGAATCTATAGATAAATTTGGGAAATACTGGCATATTAACAAAATTAAATCTTCTAATCTATGAGCACAGGATGTTTTTCCATTTATTTAGGACTTATTTAATCTCTTTCAACAATGTTTATGGTTTTCAGTGTACAACTCTTACACTTCTTTGATAAATTTGTTCCCACATATTCTATTCTTTTTTATGAAATTATAAACAGAATTTTTAATTTTGTTTTCAAATTGTTCATTGTTGGTGTATAAAATGCAATTGATTTTTTTGAAAATATTCGCTCCGTATGCAGAAATCTTGCTAATTCACTTATTCATTCTAATAGTTTTTTAGTGGGTTGCTTAGTACTTTCCCTATACAGCATCATGCCATCTTCAAAGGGAAATCACTTTACTTCTTGCTTCCAATCTGATGGCTTTTATTTACTTTTCTTGCCTAATTACTGTGGCTAGAAGCTCTACTACAATATTGAATACAATGGCAAGACCAGAAATTCTTGTTTTCTTCCATATCTTAGGTAAGAATGTCTAATCTTTCACCATTAAATAATGTGAGGCGACACAAGATCAGAAAAAATGGGCTCCACATGTACTTGCCATCAAATTGGTACTGACTGATCAACACTATGGTGCTCAAATGGTGGTGGTGTTCACCAAGGATTTGGGGTTTGGGGGGGTAACCCACATCTGAGGGATGTGGTGAGCATTGTGGAGGGGAAGGGCATACCTCTAACCCTTGTTAGGGAGAGGCAAAGTTATAAAATGTAACCAAAATGTTCGTACTTTCATATTTTCTTGAAATAAAAAAAATAATGTGATGTTAACTATAAGGTGTTCAAAAATGACTTTTATTAGGTTCTCTTCTACTCCTAGTTTACTGAGTGGTGTTTATGTTTTCTGTTTTTTAGTTATAAAAGTTATTGGAATCTTTCATGTGGTTTTTATATATCTCTTTATATTATCATGTGGTTTGTGTTCATTATTCTGTTTATATGGTATGTTACATCAGTTGATGTTTGGATGTTAAGCTAACTTTGCATCCCTGGGAAAAATCTCATTTGGTCATGATATGTGATCCCTTTTAATATGTAGGTAGATTTGGTTTTGAAGGAGTTAAGCATATGCCACCCAAAATATGCTACTTTTCAGATTGACTATTTTGAGTTAAAGACAGCTTGGAAAACAGCAGGTGCAAAGAGAACATTCTGACCTTCCTTCTGTTTCTTAAAAGTAAGATATGAAATTCCCATGTGAAAGAAGCCCTTCCTATACTAGAAGTAAAGTAACATTCTTATCCTCAAGGACAGGAAGTTGAGGCTGAGAGAATTCTATGCAGATCTTACTAAAATAATTCATCTTCTTTTAATCTCACACCTAATTTTGCTATTTCTTCACATTTATTACTCTTTGCCCAATTCAATATATAAATGCTCAACTATGTGTCTTTGGATCTTTATTTCTTTATGAAAGCTCCCATGCCATTAAATAAATTTCTATGTTTTTCTCCCATTCATCAATCTTATGTCAATTTAATTCCCAAGACCAGTTGAAAAATCCTGAAAGGTTAGAGGTAAAATTTTTCCTCCCTTAATTTCATATGTGTACCATCTTAATGGAAGAAGAGCTGAAACCTGGGGCTTCTACCTCAACAAGCAACAATCTAGGAAATAAATGTTAAAAATGTTTTTCTCTTGGCTACTAACATGAAGCAATGGTGTCTTAGAAGATAAAAGTAAGGTAGGTCAAGGTGAGATTAGATAGGCCTGTGAGGATTACTAAGGAAACAAATAGATTAAGAGAAAAAAACCCTAAATAAACCATTTGATGAGAAAAATCAAATAGGCTTAGTTCTATTAAGTAAACCGCATGAAATTGTTGACATTTGACTCTTTTTTTT
>VBSM01000272.1:31189911-31206857 GCA_008086735.1 Cheirogaleus medius
CTTTTTATCTTTACCAGGGCCTGTACAATATCAGGACCTGTTTTTAAATGGTGTATATCTCTGCTCCAGATGGCACATACTTGTCCATGACCCTATGAGTCTATGTTGTGATCTGATTATGTAGCTTGCTCTAAACCCACATAATATCTTTCCTCGCTACAGGTTTATCCACTGCTATGGTTCTCAATCAGGAATGGTTCTGTTTCCCAGGAGACATTTGTCTATGTGTGGAGATATGTCTTCTTATTAATGTTGTTGTATTTGGACATTGGATCTATTTTATTTTATTTTACCATCTTTACCACTTTTAAGTGTACAGGTCAGTGATAATAAACATATTTATATTATTTTATTCCCTTCCATCTCCTTCCTCCCTCGTCTCCTTTCCAGCGTCTAGAAACTACCAATCTACTCTATATCTTCATGCAATCCATTTTTTTAGCTCTCACATATGAGCCAGAACGTGAAATATTTGTCTTTCTGTCCTTGGTTTATTTCACTTAACATAATGGCCTCCAGTTCCATCCATGTTACTGCAAATGACAGGAATTCATTCTTTTTAGGACTGAATAAAATTCCATTATGTATATATACCACATTTTCTTTATCCATTTAGTTGTTGATGGGCACTTAGGTTGAGTCCATATTTTTGCTATTGCGAATAGCCCTGAAATAAACCTGGGAGTGCAGATGTCTCTTTACTATATCAACTGAAAAATTACAGGGTTTATAAATTTGAAAAGGAGAGTTTTATTTCTCATAAAGTGTTGCAGCCTGTAGGGTGGCCAACTTGCACACTGGGTTGCATAGCCTTGGGCAGAAGCTGGAGAGAAAGTACTTCCAGAGAATGGTAAAGGGAACAGGAATTTATGCTGAGCCAGGATAGTCTAAAATACATATTCAGTAAGCTATAGGGGGAGTCATGAATATTTATGGAAGGAGACACACGTGTGTGCAAAATTCAGCTTCATGATCCTTCATAGGTCACACTTATTAAAAATGACAGCATTAGCGTAATCCAAGGGTGGAGTTTTTGACCCTCTGATATCAAAAGGTGAAGCAAAGGACATTAAAAATCTCACTGTGCACCTTCTGTAGACTGGCCTGAACAGTTCCTTGGTTTGTGGTCTCTTATCAGGAAGGAATGCTGGTCAGTTGTTGTACTGAAACTGCAAAAGGGCGGGAGCAGCACTAGGCAGTTAGTTGAAATCAGCAGTGGAGCAAGTCTTTTCAAAGGGCTGGTATCTCTGTAACCCTTAGGGAGGAAAGCCTAATGGCAGTTAATGAGGGAGGGCATATAATGAGGCATGGATAATCGCCCATCCCATCATGGCCAGGAACTCAGTTTTAAGGTTTCTGTGGGGACCCCTTGGCTAAGAAGAGAACCGTTCAGTTGTCTGGGGGGCTCAGGATTTTATTTTTATTTCTCAGATATAGTGATTTCCTTTCCTTTGGGTATATACCCAGTAGTAGAATTGCTGGATCATATGGTAGTAATATTTTTTAGTTTATTCAGGAACTTCCATTCTGTTCTCGATAGTGGCTGTATTAATTTACATTCCCACCAACAGTGTACAAAGATTCCCCTTTTTCCACATCCTTGCCAGCATCTGTTATTGCCTGCCTTTTTGATACTAGCCATTTAATTGGGGTGAGATGGCATCTCATTGTGGTTTTGATTTGTATTTCCCTGATGATTAATGATGGTGAGCATTTTTTATATACCCGTTGGCCATTTATATGTCTTCTTTTGAAGTGTCTGTGCAAATCTTTTGCCCATGTTTTAAATCAGATCATTTGGTTCTTGCTATTGAGTTCTTAGAGCTCTTTATATATTCTGGTTATTAGTCCCTTGTCATATGCATGGTTTGCAAATATTTTCTCTCATTCTGTGTGTTGTCTCTTCACTTTGTTGAATGTTTCCTTTGCTATTCAGAAACTTTTTAGCTTTATGTAACACCAGTCATCTAGTTTTGCTGTGGTTGACTATGCTTTTAAGGTGTTACACAATTCATTTTTGCCCAGACCAACGTCCTGTAGTATTTCCCCAATGTTTTCTTCTATTAGTTTTACAGTTTCGGGTATTAGATTTAAGTTGTTTATATATTTTGAATTTATTTTTGTGTATGGTGAGACACAGTGGCCTAGTTTTTTTCTTATGTTTATAGTTATCCAGGTTTTCCAGCATTATTAATTGAAAAAGCTGTCCTTTCCCCATTTTACATTCTTGGCACCTTTGTCAAAGATGAGGTGTTGTAAACGTATAGATTTGTATCTCTTCTGTTCCATTTGTCTATGTGTCTGTTTTTATACCAATACCATTCTATTTTGGTTACTATAGCTTTATAGTATAATTTGAAGTCAGGTAGTATGATGCCTCCCTTTGTTCCTTTTGTTCAGGGTTCCTTTGGCAGTTCAGGGTCTTTTGTGGTTCCATATAAATTTTATGGGTTTTTTTCTATTTCTGTGAAGCATGTCATTGATATTTTGATAGGAATTGCATAGAATATGAAAATTTCTTTGGGTCATATTGTGATTTTAACAATATTAATTCTTCCAATCCATGAGAATGAAATATCATTCCATTTTTTGTGTCCACTTTTATTTCTCTCATCAGAATTTTATACTTTGACTTGTATAGATATTTCACTTCTTTGGTTAGATTGATTCCTAGGTATTTTGTATGCTTTGTAGCTATTCTAAATGTGATTTCTTTCTTTTTCAGATTGTTCACTATTGGCATATGCAAAAACACTACTTATTTTTGTATGTTCATTTTATATTCTCCAACTTTACTGAATTCATTTATCAGTTCTAGAAGTATTTTGATGGAATCTTTATGTTTTCTTGGTTATAGGATTATGTCATCTGCGAACGAAGCTACTTTGACTTCTTACCATTGAATGCACTTTATTTCTTTCTCCTACCTAATTGCTCTGGCCAGGAGACATGTTTGATTGTCATGACTGAATGTGTAGGGGGTTCAGAGTGTGCTACTGGCATCTACTAGATAGATATCAAGAATGCTGCCAAACATTCTACATTGCAGCTGACAGTCCCTATAACAAAGGATTGACTGGTCTGAAATGTTGATAGTGCTGAGGTTAAGAAACACTGCTCTAGTATCATTTGAACTGTAGCCTAAACAAGAAGGAGGGCCCTTCCACCTTATCAGCTCAACTTAAACTTAGAAGTTCTTCATGTCACTTAGTAAATGAGTCAGAGCTATGTTTTCATGTTCTGAAATATGGAGTATTCTGCTTCCAGAACTTGGAGAGACCTTCCAAGTGTTTCATTTTCTTTTTAAGGGTAGAAGGTATGAGATGCAATAATTTTGCCTTTTATTTTGGAGAAGTATTCTTAGCATGGCCCAAACCATACTAAAAATTTCAGGCTCCTGAAACTTCATAGGTTTTATCTCTCACTTCTGGAGTATATGTGTCTTATAAAGCCCTCCAATATATTTGCTATGTCTTGCTCATTTGGTTTAATTAACTTAGTGTCATCAAAACAGTTGGCCAGTTTTATCTTCTTTGAAATGTCTAGATGGTCCAGGCCCCTTCTGAATTTACTAAGGCATAAGGCAGAAGAATTAATATAGCCTTGGAGCACAATTTTAAATGTATTCTCCTGTTTGTTCCACATAAATGTAGACTACTTTTGATCATTTCTTTTTAAAAGGATGAAAAAAATGCTTTCACTTGATCCTGGATGCCTACCTAAGACTGAGTTCATCTGCTCTCACACATATACCACATTTGTCATACCAGCTACAATTGGAGTTATACTTGATTGAGCTTGTGATAGTGTACTGTAATCTGCCAGGATCTATCTTCTTTTGTAGATGCTAGATTATAAATTAACTGGGGATATTATGGGGATGAAACCCCTGCATCCTTTAGGTAATTAATGATAGAGGTAATCACCGCTATTTCCTCTGGAAGTTGATATTGCTTTTGTTCTAACTTGGCCAGGGGAGGGAAAGTTTCAGAGCTTCCTCTTTGTCTACCATACTATGACAGTTGTTACAGACTAGTGAACCATTTTGAGATTTCTGTCAACTACCAAGTATCTCCACTGGGTTATACATTTGAAGCAGGAAAATGACCAGCACATGCATTCACAGACATAGAACACTCACGAGAGCCAGGCCTGGTCAGGACTCCATTTGTTACCTGTGCCCCATCCATCACCACTATAATAGTAGGGATGGGAGATGATTCGTGATGATACCTCAAGTCTAAGAATTATTGTGAACTTAAATATTATATATATATATATATATATCAGTTCTTGAGCCATACTGCAGTTACCTGCATAAATAGTCATAGATCCTTTTTCAGGAGGCTTAGGGGAAATTATTACTCTATACCTTTGTTGTTGCATTTTAGGGTCCTTTCTCAATGGGGCTCTGACTCTTCAGATAGCTCTTTCAGATTTACAAAGCTATATCAGGTCAGGAAACTGGGAAAGGTATGGTGAATTTTTATTGGGACAGCTGCCCCGAGAATTTTGATCATCCAATACCATTGTTGGATGTTCATCTTATCTTGCTCTTAAGAATACCATGTTCTATTAATCATCTCTATAGCTTTCTGCAAATCAGCACCCCATCCCAATGTCACTTTGCCACCCATTACTATAATTGTGATTGCCTTGCTTCTGATGATTAAGTACCAAAACATGGTCTCTATTAATGCTAGAACTATCATCCCTACTGTTTTCAGGGATCCCAGTTCTGTAACAGGATCTCCTATAGGCAGCCCTATCCTACAGAGGAGAGTTGCTCATGAACATCTCAACGATGCTAGTTACCTGCTCACCAGTACATTTCTTATCACCATGGTAAAAGAAGTACCTTTCGGGTCCTTTCAGTGACCAGAGACCAATGATGAGTTTTCCAGCTTTAGCAATATATCCACTCAAGCTGAACACTTCTCTCAGCTTTTTAATCTCTTCATCTCTATCTGCCATGACTATACCAGCATTTCTACTTCACTTTATTTGGGTTACCCCTTTTCTCAAGCTTTCAAGAGCCATCTTAGTAGCATGTTAGAACCACCTCCTAATGTCCTTTGGAACTAAAGGTATTAATTCCTGTATCATAAGAAAGTGCTCTCATTTTAACAATTTATGTCCCTGTCCAATTGAGAGTTCAAATATTTTTGGATTTCCATTATTCTTAGATATTTAAGTCTTGGACCTCGCTTTTGGATTTTTCTGTCCTCCTTTTGCAGGAGATAAAAAATTTTGCACAGGCTGCTAAGGAGAAATACTCACTTTCAAATATCCCTTAAATTGATGAGTAGTTGCCCTTGGCTTTTCATTGTCTTTCTTTAGTACATTGATAATACCCAATGACTGTCAATCATTCCATAGTCTTTATAATTTCTACGTTTCCCAAATGTCTCAAAAGTGCGGTACATTGCATCCACCAGTGCATTTCTTTCTATGGGTATCGTATCCCAGTTACCCAAAGATGAAAGCTTAAATAATTGTACTACTGTAGCATACTAGGGACTAGTAGTCTTCTATCTTGTCAACAAAGAGAAGATCATTGCCAATCAGATTGCTGATGACCCAGCTCCAATTTCCTTTTAAAATTTGCTTCTTAAGATCACTCCTGGTATCAGCTTTTCTTGGTTTGGTCTTTGAGAAAACAGTCTCTTTGACAGGGAGAGTCTGAGCAGAGAGGGAGTTGCAACAGCAGCCTTGGATGATTCAGGAGCTTAGGAGCTGAGACAATGCTTCAGAGTTGTCCAGAATTGAAGCAAGGTGGCAGGTATTTGCACCTCTGTTTTGAACTATTATCAAATTTGGGCTGCCCCTCGGACCTGGGGCATAATTGAGGGTGGGGCACCTGCCTTTAGCCAAAGAAAATTTCCAAGGACTCAGTTGCAAGCCATCTGCAGCCAACATTCCTATTACCCAGGGAAATGCATCCCTGGGGCCTGAAGAAGGCATAAGCAGTGTACCATAGCATCCACCACATATGTTTACACTCTACTGTGGTGCAGACACCTCAAAGGAGATTGATTTTATAGCACCAAAACCTACTCTAAACTTTTACTTACCTTAGTTCCAAATTCCACTTTACATTGTTATGCTGAATTCTCTGGGGCAAAGACCCATAGCAGCTGACCCCTGGTACCTATTCTCCTCTTCAAAGACCTCCCATTTCATTTGCACAGAAAATCTTATTACCTGGAAAACAGATTATATTTTCCAGCTTGCCTTTCTGTAGACATGGTCATGTGATCAAATTCATAAAAATTAGATGCAAGTAGAATTGCTATACAAGGCAGCTTTCAGAAAATATTCTTTTCTTTCATCCTGCTGGGAATAATGACTGGAATTTTGTCATGGACCATGCATAGAGGGCATGCCCTAGAGATGGAGAATAGAAACTGAGAATAGTTTGGGTCCGAGATCTTATAGCTGACATATCATTTTAAGACTGCTTTTATCCATATATTTATGGGTGAAAGAAATAAACAATGATCCTATTTAAGCCCCTACATTTTAGTTCTCTGTTACTCTCAGCTAATCTTTCTACTAATTACAGGAGTTACTTGTGGTCATAGTCAGGAATTATTTAGGTAGGGGGCAATATATCTCTGCACAATATTGTATCCTATTGCTTGGAGAGAGGCAGGAGGATGAATCCTAGGAGCAAATTAATCATGGAGAATCAAATTTTGAAAGGGGAACAGATATTTATGCTCTAGAAATTTGGAAAGGGTATATTTATGTCAGAAAATGGTACAGAAAATGGATAGAGTCACCACGTGACAGCAAGGTTTAGGACTCAGGTTGCTCACAAAGCCATACTGTCTGAATATTTTGCACATTCTCTTTTCTTCTGGACATAGTTCTTTGTTTTACAGTGGAATTCCTTTTAGATATTCCAATAATCCTACTTTGTTTTGGGGGATTAAAGGACAGGGAAATGACGTTTGCATAAATCACCATTCTTCTAAGGAAAGCTTGGCAATGGCAGTTAGAAGTGGTTATTCTGAAATTTCAGACAAGAACTAGTAGCTAAATAAGCAGAGTCTCAATAGTTTAGAGCAGTATGGAAAGCAGTGAAGATATAGATGAACTTAGAGAAAGAGTCTCCAAATATATTAGCAGTGACTCTCGATCTTTGCTACCTGTCAGAATCATAAGGGGTGGGTGGCAGGATTTTAAAATGCCAATGTCTAGGCCCCATGCCGGACCAATTAAATTAGAATCATTAGGAGTAGAAACAGGTCTAGTCATTTTTTCCTTTGTTTGTTTGTTTTGTTTTTTAACTCCCAAGTTTACTCTAATATGCAATCAGGCTGGAGAACTGTTGCATTAAAAAAAGTTAATAGCTAAAGAGTGTTTTGGAGGTGTCGGATGGACAGGCATTTGAGTTGTACGACCTAAGCAAAATAACCACACGTTTTGAAAACGTACACACTTAAAAAGTTCAGCTATGTTACTACCATATTTAATATAAATTTTGTAATCATTTCCACATCCCTACATTTTTTCATTTAAGGAATAAAAAATAAAAATAGTAAATATTTAAAAATCTCATAGCAGAATTTAAAAACTATGATCATTTGGAATTCTCTGTATGTTTTATTTCAAGCCTTAACCTGAATCCACCAGAGTCAGCCTCAGTACTTTTTGTAATAGAATATCTCATTTCAAACACAAATGGTCCACTCATTCTGTTTGGACTAGGTTATGTTTCCACTCTCAATGTCATTTTTTCTTTGGATGGTCTCATTTTCAGTTTCTGTGGTTGAGGACAAAGCTCTCATTGTTTGTTTTTCTTCCATCAGCTCACATTTAAGACAATTCCAGCACAGCTGGGCAAGTATGCTGGCATGAAAGTGCCTTTCTGTTTCAAAGCTCCCATTGTGAAGAAGAAGCCCAGAGAGTCAACAGAAAAATTAATTACAATTGAAGAGAGCAATCTACATGATATTCAAACACTATTTACAAACCTTAACAAAAATAAGATGTTGATAATTATTTATTATTGTTAGGATTATTTTGAACGTTTTTCTTATAAAAAGACCCTGGCCCTGTAAGTCCATTTTTCTGTGTGAAATCCCCTCAGTCCTGGGGCTAAATCTTGGACTAAGGAGACCTGAATGTTAGTAAAATCACAGTAGACATTTCTGATTGCATATGATCATGTGTATGTGTTTAATTATATTGATATTTCCTGCATTCCTGAATGGTTCTATAGATGATTATTCCAGGTGAGAAATTTAGTAATTTGCCTTTGCCAATACATGTAAAGAGATAGTATTTACAAAACCAAGAAAGAGCCTTCCAGTGGAATTTGATTCAGGCCCCCTCTATTTGTGTTGCAAAGCTGAGAACTGATCATTCCTACTGTGTAGTAAATTGAACTCCACAGTGAAGATCAGTGAAATATAGGTGTATTTAATGCATGATAAATACGTGCTGAGTTCCTAATTCATATAAAACCTTCTTAGTGATGGTTTCCAACTCACTGACTGATAAGAGGAGTTGCTCATAATCCCATTCGCAGCTGCAGTGTGGAAGCAAGTGCTAGGTAGGTAAGTGAAGAGTACAATGGTAGCAAGGAGATACATGAGTGGCAAAGAGTGCTGTGTCTCATTTACTGACTGCTGTTCATATGGTAAAGTTGTGTGTGTGTTTCTTGTTGTTGTTGTTGTTTGTTTGTTGGCATACTTCTAAATATGGTTGTTTCTCCAGAAAAGAACACAGGTCTGCTGACACTTTGATTTCAACCCAAGAGGTTCATGTCAGACTTCTGACCTACAGAACCGTAAGATAATAATTTTGTGTACTTTTAAGCCATAGTTTTGTGGCCATTTATTACAGCACCAATAGAAAACTAAAATGACTCGAATACAAAATCAGCAAATTGAATTCAACATTATAGGACATGTTTCCATTAGTATATTTAAGATGATTAAAATAAGACAATTACCTAACTTGTATATTTAAAAGTATCCTAGGCAATTCACATATAAAATCAGAATTGAAAACCACTGGTTAAAACACTCTCAAGCGGAAAGAATTCTGAAGTTTAGTGCTTCAAGTTAATACTTCAAGTTTAGTGGGTGTAGAAGAGAATGTCATAACATAAGATCAGAAAAGTAGGGAAGGCTTATACTGTGTACAATTTATAAGCCATGGTAAAGAATTCAAATTTCTTTCTATGTGAAGGGAAAAGTTCCATCAACAATGGAAAACTATAAAATGTGATGAAAAACTTATAGTTATAACAAAGTGATGAAAATCTCTGTAAAATAATATAAACAGAGCTCCATAATATATTGTTAAATAAATAAATGAGGTTACAATAATATATATATAATATGCTAATTTTGTGTGTAAAAACACAGGAGAAATAAGAGTATGTACTTGTGTTTATTTGTACCTCTATCAAAAACAATGCAAAGATATTAATATAAAGGGAAAGAAAGTAATTTCCCATAGACAGAGGGGAGATATGATGAATGGGACATGAATGAGACCAGATTTTTCAAAGTTTATTTTATTTTGTTTTGGCTTTTGTACTTGGAGAACATGCAGAAGAATGAAACAGGACCCCTATCTCTCACCATGTAAAAAAATTAATTCAAGATTGATAAAAGGCTTAAATGTAAGGCAAGAAACCATAAAAATTGTAGAAGGACAGAGAGGAAAACTCTTTTAGACATAAGCCTAGATAAAGAATTTATGACTAGGACCCCAAAGGAAAATACAGCAAAAATAAATAAATGGGACTTGAATAAATTTAAAAAGCTTCTGCACAGCATAGGAAATAATCAACAGAGTAAATAGAGAACCTACAGAATGGAAAAAAATTTTGCAAGCGTTATACATCTAACAAAGGGCTAATATGCAGAATCTACAAAGAACTCAAACAAATCAGCAAGAAAAAAACAAGCAACCCCATTAAAATGTGGGCAAAAGACATGAACAAAAGATTTTCAAAAGATGGAGAAATGGCCAAAAAACATGAAAAAAATGCTCAACATCACTAATCATTAGGGAAATGCAAATTAAAAGCATGGTGAGATATCACCCTATCCTTGTTGGAATGGCCATTATTAAAAAGTCATAAAACCGTAGATGCTGGCATGGATACAGAGAGAATGGAATGTTTATACACTGTTGGTGGGACTGCAAACTAGTACAACCTCTATGGAAACACTTCAGAAATTTTTAAAAGAAATAAATGTAGACCCACCATTCGATCCAGCAATCCCCCTACTGGGCATCTGTCCAAAAGAAAAGATGTCATTTTATCAAAAACACACCGGCACGTGAATGTTTATTGCAGCACAATTCACAATTGCAAAGATGTGAAATCAACCTAAGTGCCCATCAATTCATGAGTGAATAAAGAGAATGTGAT
This sequence comes from Cheirogaleus medius, assembly GCA_008086735.1. Taxonomy (NCBI): domain Eukaryota; kingdom Metazoa; phylum Chordata; class Mammalia; order Primates; family Cheirogaleidae; genus Cheirogaleus; species Cheirogaleus medius. The sequence continues at coordinate 31,200,314 of VBSM01000272.1, forward strand.
CTATATCACATTTATATATATATATATATATATATGTCTTCACACCATAAAGTGTTATTTATCCATAAAAAGGATTGGAATAATGGCTTTTGCAGCAACTTGAGTGTAACTGGAGACCATTATCCTAAGTGAAGTATGCAGATGTAAAGGATATTGGAAATCAAGAAGGTGGGAGGGTGGGATAGGGGTGAGAGATAAAAACCTACTACTGGGTGCAATGAATACTATTCCAGTAATAGGCACACTAAAATATATGACTTAAGCATTATACAATGTATCCATGTAAGAAAAACATTTGTACCTCCTTAATATTTTGAAAGAAAAAAAATGAATGAATAAATAAATAAATAAATGCTAGTGCACAATGTGAAAAAAAGAAGTAATGGTGAACACAGAATTCAACAATATGTATAAGAAATAAATATTTAAAGATAAAAAAGAAACTTAGAAAACTATTACTCTTTAAAAACAAAAGAATAAGTTTAACTAAATGAATAGAATATTTAAGAAGAAAGCAGAAAAGTTTTCCTAACAGATTTAAAACATAATATTTATGATTATATATTATAATATTTCTAATATATAAAGATAACATGTTCCTAGGTGTAGCACATCCTTTATCCGTTTTATGACTTGCTTATTCAGTATGATCTTTACATTTTGGATTTGATTGATAGAGTGGTACTTTGATTGATAGAGTGGTCTTAGTTCAACAAAGAAACACATTTTGTATTTGACAATGACTCCAGTAAGTAATTTCCAATGTTGACAATAGATACTATAATTGCCTATAATCAATATGATTAGTTTATGGCAATATAATACTTTATTCACATCTAAATTCTTTATATCTGGTCTGTAGGTTATATTAATTAAATTATTTAGCAACTGTGTTTCAAATGTATCTACAGACAATTGATTAGTGTTCTCCCAGTGTTTTGAAGAAAATCAAAGGAGATGTATTATTTTTATGTGTTAATTTTCTAGAAAGTGATATTTTAATACTGTGTCAAAGCTATAGGAGATGGATATAAAATTGCAAACTATGTAATTACTGTAAAAGTGATTATTTTTTCAATTTCACAAGTAATATTAGTTATTTTATGAAACAAAGTGATTTTATAGTTTACCTGTTGATGAATTCTTATATAAAATATCAGCATTATTATTTCAGTATGGACTGAATTTTCTGAAAGAAAATAAGAGTTTTATCAAGGAGCAAAACTGTTCTTTTATAGATATTCTTTACAAAGGATTTTATCTTATTTTTGTCTTTCTATATTTTTATGTAAATAAAATTATGTGACTCTCTATTCTGTGGGATAGACAAGAACAATTTTTAACTATTTTCACATTGATGCATTTTCCTGTCCTGTATTAAACTCTATGTATAAACTTTCCTTTGAGTACTATAATCAACACTTGAAATTTGATATATTTAATAGTTGTAGAAAAGATACATTTAAATAAGATTTTGGGGTTATCCACAAAAAACAGCTGTGGTTAAACATATCAGTCATACAGGTAATCAATTACAGAATATATTAATATTTGCATATACTATTTATAATTATATTTATAATTTATTCAACTATTATCTGATTTATTGATCATTTAATCTCCTGCCACCTCCATTACATCCTTCAAGAGCACTTTAATTTTGTTCATTGCTCAAGTTTAAGTGTTTGGTTTTTAAATTTTTTTTTTAAATATTATAGGTGCACTCTAGTTGTATATATTTATAGGGTACATGTGATATTTTGATATAGGCCTACAATGTGTATTAATCAAATCAGGGTAATTGTGGCATCCATAACCTCAAGTATTTATCATTTATTTGTATTTGGAACATTCCAATTCCATTTTTAATTATTTTTAAAGTATACCTTAACTTACTGTTGACTATAGTCACTTTGTTGTGCTATCAAATATTATTCATTCTATACAACTTTCTAATTATGTTTTGATACCTATTAACCATCCCCACCTCATACCCCCTCTTTGCTACCCTTCCCAGCCTCTGGTAACCATCATTCTATTCTTTGTCTCCATGAAATCAATCATTTTAATATTTAGCTCCCACATATGAGTGAGAACATGTGAAATTTGTGTTTCTGCACTTGGCTTATTTCACTTAACATAATGTTCTCCAGTTCCATCCATATTATTGCAAATGGAAGAATTTTATTCTTTTTGTGGTAATATAATATTCTATCATGCATATGTACCACAGTTTCTTTATGCATTTATCCATTGATGGACACTTAGGTTGATTCCAAATATTGGCCATTGTGACTACTGCTGCAATAAATAAAAGAGTACAGATATTTTTCAATATGCTGAATTCCCTTCTTTTGTATACATACCTAGCAATGGGATTACTGGGTCCTACAGTAGTTCTATTTTCAGTTTTTTTGAGGAACCTCTATACTGTTCTCCATAGTGATTGTAATCATTTACATCTCCACCGATAGTATAAAAAGGTCCCCCATCTTCATACCCTCACCAGCATTTGTTATTGCCTTTTTGATAAAAGCCATTATAACTGAGTGAGATGATATCTCATTGCAGTTTTGATTTGCACTTCTCTGATGACTAATGATGTTGAGCATTTTTTTCATATACCAGTTAGCCATTTCTATGTCTTTTTTTGAGAAATGTCTGTTTAGATCTTTTGCCTATTCTTTAATCAGATTATTTGATTTTTTTTCCTTTTGAGTTGTTGGAGCTCCTTATATACTCTAGTTAATAATCCCTTGTCAGATGATAATCTGCAAATATTTTCTCCCATTCCTTGGGTTGCTTTTTCAATTTGTTGATCATTTCTTTTGCCATGCAGAAGCTTGTTACCTACTTAAGTATTTCTTAATGTCAACCTTTTATAGTTCATAGGTCTGTCCATAGTGGAAACAAGTGAGAAGGCATTTTTTCTATGTTGTGTTTATGTCTCTCAAAAAAATTATCATAACTTAAAAATGTATAAAGTTAGTCAATGAGGAATGTCAAATATTTTGTATTGTGGAAATTTAAAAATGTAAACAGAAGCATATGAATCCCCAAATATCCTCAGCCATTTGTGCAAATTGTCACCATTTTTCCATTTTTGTGTTATGAATACTCTCACTCTTATACTTGCTCTTGAGTTTTGAAAAGTAAATTACAGAAAAACTGATTCAACTTAGTCTGGACTCTCACCAAAATCAATGACAGAACAAGGAACCTCAAAAATTCTGGTGGCCAGTAGACCACTAATAAGTTCTTATAATTTTTTTGGTTATTTAAAAGTACATCATTTTTTTGTGAAAATTTTTTAGCAATTACTTCAGTATTATTCATGGTATGCAAAAAATATGTGTGTATACATGTGTACACACACATACATGCAGTCTATATGTGTTAACAATACCATACAATAATTATTTAGCAATACCATAATTGCCAATAGGTTAACAATACGATAATTTGTATCATACTGTGTTCATAGTTTTATTATATATACAAGGTTGTTTTGGGAATCTTAAAGTTTTATAAACATATTTGAAAAAAATTATACATTCAGTTCAAAATGTTTCCTTTTTGTTCATGAATCTAAATAAATACACTGCTATAAACCTATAGAGGAAAATCTTAGGATATTTATTCAACTGAAGATTGTTTGAGGCAGAAAAAGTACTCAAGGGTCTTTGGTGGAAAAATTATATTAGAAAAATCCTGGAGAAAACACAAGCAGAGGTTATCCCGAATGTTGGGGGTCCTCAGGTTAACTGCTTCTGGCTGGGAAGCAAGGACTTTATGGGGATAATTAAAGCAACTTAATCAAGTTTCTTGGTGAATGGCATGACCATTGTACATATCTGTTAGAATGTGGCTCAAATTTACTAGCTACTCTCACTTGCTATTCTCACAGCTTTCCAATAGCTCCTGGTATAATAGGCATTAGCTCTTTAATATATGTTTATATCAAATCACAAATCCTATTTGATGAGGAGAGTTGCCCCACTAGAATGCAAAAAAGTAACAAAATTATCAGCCAATTCTACTCATCAAATGACAGTATTGGTATGATATATTTGTATATTTATTTGTCTTATAAAACAATGGATATCTGGGGAAGTAAAACAACCATAGAAAGGAGCCCATGAGTTTGTTGATCAAAATCAGCTTTTGATAATGTACAATTGAACAGTATATTGTTGTTTGCCAATGTATCTGCTATTGTGATAAAAATACAAATGTATTTAAAAATTGCTGAATTCATTATGGAGTTTTAATTGGGTACATCTCAATCAAGAAATATTTAAGTATTGTTATTATTAAATGTAGGGACTCATACAACAAAAGATAAAGAAGGCTACTAAGACAATCAAACAAACAGTTGAAAATTTGAAGAGACTTTAAAGAAACTGACCAAGCAGAAAAGTGTCACCTATATATTTTTAAATCTCAGGGCAAATATTTGTAGTTAATGTAATTATCTTCTATTAAAATACAGGCATGCGTATATACATACAGTAAATGCTTGGCATACATGAATGTTATATTTCTGATTAGACTCCCAAATCTGTGAAGACCATTGTTAAAAATTATATTACTTTCTCTATGATATAAAACTTACCTGAATATTTTAAGTTATCTTTTTATACAATTAAATATAATATAAAGATAGAAGTAAAATAATTTATAAATCTCATGCAATCATTCTTGCTTCTTTTCAAATTTCAATAGTTTTTTTCACTTAACTGAAAAAATTGTTTTTTGAAGTAAAAGGTCATTTTAAAAATCTCATTCTTTTTTTCCTTCATTCTCTCTCTCTTTTGTTGGTATATAAAATTTATGAAATATTTGTCATTTCCATATCAGAGCAACAGCAAATTCAATATTCTACTTTTTTGTTTTCCCAATACTTCTCTCATCTAAACAAAAACTATCTCTTTTCTTAAGATTTATTCACTTTTGAACATAGAACAAGTGATTGGTTTTTTAGAAGGGGTCCATATTCTCATAAAACCACAAAATTTTATCACTATACATGTTACTAGACACAGAACCAGTAGAATAAAATAAAGCCATTTTGAGCTGCATATGCTAGAAAGTCAGCTGTATTACTCGTCACATACTCATTTTTCCAAATCAGCCCATAAAGGGTGAGATTAGGTATCTCTCAGAACCGTCACAAACTATCACATTTCAAGGAGGTTCAGCATGCATCTTAGGGATCCAAATGTTCTTATAAGACTGATCAATGGATCTACTATATCTATAATAATGAGGAACAGAGCTGCTAGGGATAATTAAAAGGCAAATGCTATCTAAGCAGTTCACTTTAACAATGGGTATCAACTATCCTCTCAAGTAGAGAAAAGAAAAAGAAGGTTCTATATAATATATTAACTTTCTAAGCATCTTGACTCTTATCTGTTTTCATGTCTGTTTTCTAGTATCACAGTCAGTTAAATTGCTTTTCTATAATGGTAGTTTTCATATAGCTTTTCAGAGTTGGGTTTCTGACACATATATAAAAGTTTTTTTAAAAAAGAAACAAATATACTTAATTACTGGTGACAATCCCAAGTTATTATTCAGGGAAGAGCAGGGGAAATAACTCTTGATTAAAATTCTTTTGTTTCCTTCAATATAGAAATATATTTCCTACTGTCTTCTGACCCATTTCTAAGTATAACATTTTAAAATTTCCTGTCTCAATATTATCCTAATCAGCCCTCTGAAAAGTAATTCTAATAGACCTCCCAGAGTGCCTCTGATTATCAAGGTGAAACAAGGATCAAATTCCTTGTCTTTAATTAATAGTTAAATTGCTGCATTCTAAAGAGGAGGGTTGGAAGAACTGTTACAATCTAGTCACCAACCAAAATTTAAGATAACAGGCAAAGTTGATAGTCAGTAGATGAATTTTAAAAACAAAGCCAAGCTAAGGTGCATTACTTTCTTCTCTCATTAAACAAACAAACAAAAGGAATAGATTAAAGCAAACAGTTTAGGATTACTAGATATAAGTTAGAGAAGAAAAATTAAGAAATGAGAAGATGCACATTTAATCTAGAATACTAATATCTAATTATTTGTCCATGGTAACAATTTAGAGAAATGGACTTTTGAAGATTAATCTAAATGGAACTCACTGTAGAATTTTCCAAGGGTTCTTCCATTTTTTTTCCAGTTATTTCTGAAAGTTTTGTGCAAAGTCATTATTACTTCTACAGCACAGTTCAAATCTTTAAATGTAGTTATCCCTTTAACTGAGACATTTTCATGCAACAAAATATAGATAGTCTATAAATAAAAAAGAGTTCAGAGGTAGCTTATGAATCACTTCCTGTATTTCATCAAATATTTCTCCAGATCCTGAAGAGAAAAGGCCACCCTGTGTTCATTGCCAGCACAGCTTTGCCTTCTTCACTCTGTTCCTTCTGGTCTTTTCTTTCAGCACAGCCTTCCCTTTACTGCTTTCTTGCGGCTCTTCACCTCTCCAAACAGTTACCTGATTGCAGCCACACTTGACTGAAGAAAAACTGAAAAAAAAAAA
>VBSM01000272.1:31209231-31279632 GCA_008086735.1 Cheirogaleus medius
GGCAAGGGCAATATATGTAACCTTAATATTTGTACCCCCAAAATATGCTGGAAAATAAAATAAAATTAAATTAAATTAAAAAAATTAAAAAGATTGTGGAAGTGAGAAAATGCCTGTGTTGGGAGTACATAAATAGTTAATCCCACCCTGCCCATTTGTTTTATATAGGATAATGATATATTTTTCATTGATAAATCTTATATTATTTTTAAATTCATTCAAATAATGAATTATCTAGAAAATCAATTTTAAAAGATCTCCTTTTCTGGGATTACTAAATTATCTAAAAAATAACTTTGATTTTCTGATTTGATAGGATATTAACGAGGAATTTGACAAAATGATTACACGGTCTAAAAACTGATGCAAAGGTCATGTACTTAGCAGTGTGAACCATGGGCCTTTTAAATTGCTCATGGCTCAAGTCTCATAATTATCAGACTACTTCATCTGGAGTCCCCAAGCTGACCTTGAATCCTTTGCATCTCTTCCAAAAGTAAGATTGCCAATTTGTAGGAAGCAATATCTTTCTGAGATATTAAATAAGAAAAAAATGGGATTGAACAAACTACACATCTCCAAATCAGAACTGCATCTTATGGCAAAAGTCAGGCTGAAGGGTAATATCAGCTCAAATATGAACTAATAATCAGAATCTTGAAAATATCTGGGCAGGCACCCAGAGTAAACTTTGAAATATGTGTGGTTAGAAAGCTGGGCAACTGATAGCTGTATCTTTTTAAGTAATGTGAAGTGCAGGTTGTGAAAATCATAGCAACAATTTGTAAAAGAGATATGTAAAAATATATTAAGGGAACAGGGAATAATTTTAATGTAATTATAGATTGCGTGAATGAAGAATGTAGCTGAATATGCACTGATTCCATAAGTATTTGTGACATGGTGCTATATGTACAATAAAGTCACCAAAATACTTTTATTTCTTCACATCCTCTACCAGTCTAATTGTTTCAGACTTGTAACAAGAACAATAACAGCCCAACATTTGATTAAACTTGAAAAACTGGATTGTCTTCAACCTATCTGCTGTGAAATGGTGTCATATAATGCTCAATGAAACAGGTTACTCTTCTTGGTAGTTTAAGATGCATTCTATAACCTACTTCCCACTCTAGAACATCTAGCTGCATCCTGTGACTATACAAGATGAAGCATGTAGGTTAATTGAAGAAGGAACCTTTGGATTGCCTTGATGTTTGCCTAGCCAAATTTTGACACCATACCCAGGAAGGTGATGTGGTATGGAGAAACACTGGCAGGGTATGAAGGAAAATGAGTCTGCCCTGCATGTTCTTATGGACAGATGTAGTAAAATTGGATTCTGCCCAAGGAAACCTCATGTGCCAGGTACGTTTTTTGTATCAAATGGAAGAAAGATAGTAGACAAGTCTCCTACTTGAATGGCCCTCAGTACCAGAGGTAAATAAGATGCTTATACCAATAGTGGTTGAGAGCAGGAGGACAAAAACAAATTAAAATAATAAAATAAAATAAAAATAACTAGCTTCTCAATTTTCCCTTTCTCTAGATTGGCCATCACTCAAGAAAGCAGAAACACTGTTAAGATGTAGAGCTGCAAAAAGAAAAAAAAAAGGAAAATACCCATTAGGGAGAAAATTCTGAGCCTGAGATTAATTAACAAATGGACAAGAACTGTGATTTTACTAAAAGAATAAGAACATACAATTCCTAGATTGAATTTACTAGCATATGACAGAATAATCCATTTTAGGAATATGACAGTGTAATTCATAGACTAGTGTTGCCGAATGAAAAAAAGTACTTACGAGTAAAAGACTAAGACAAATTTTATGGTTGTGTATATGTGCACATATTAAATATATCTGGTGCACATTCATTAAATATTACTATCTTTAAGTCCAGTAAGTTTAATTACTTCACTTTTTCTCGGTTATCACAAGCCATATGGTAGGTAAATACAAAAGAGAAAACACAGGCACAGAAGGTATATAGTTAATCTGTACTTCAAGTAATATTAAGGATAAATTTACATTACCACTTAAATGACTAGGTTGATTGTCACATAATTAATATTTGGCATATAAAAATATTCCACTTTTTATATTGCACAGTTGTGGGCTCCATCTTAAAATGAAGATTGAAGAAAATAAAATAATATAAATTATTTTGTGCATGTATTGGTGTGGTAAATCGTTGGCAGTTCATTCTGTCATCATGGTTAATTCATTTTATGTAATTGAAAATTTTTCTTCAGGGTATCATGTGTTTAATTTTTGTTCAGCCATAAACTGAAGCAGTCAGGAACAGCAGCTGTTTTACTAAGTAGGGATAAATTTTATGGTATTTTTAGGTTATTTTTTCTCCCTTTTTAACCTGTAAGTAGTTTTAATCTTAGGTATGTCCAAATCTTATCTTTCTAGATAGAATGGAAGTGGAAGCAGTCACACTAATAATTCAAACTTTTATAAATGCAATTGAGGAACTTTATTTACTTTTGATCAGACTTTTCAACAATAGCCCCATATCCTGTATTTTACAATGTTTATATACATTTAGTGTTGCTAACAAATTACTAAATGTCAAATACAAAACATTTTATCTTCATCCTTAAACATATATACATATATGAAATGATGTTGGGAAACAGAAAACAGATTTTGTCTTCATATTTTCTATTCCCTGAATTTTTATAAATCATTTATTGCTTCAAAACAGTTGTTTATCTGTTATCACCTAGTCCCTTATAGTTGCATTTAAATCTTAATGAGTTAGTAAGGCAGAAGTTTGGAAGGCGTGACACCTCATGATTAAGGCTATGGTTTGTTACTGATGATGGAAGCTATTTATCTCTTCTCTCTCCTTGTTATTATCATTTGCTAAGTGCCTTCAAACCTTTCAATGATTCTCATACCAGTCCCTCCTATTTATTCTCAATACCACTATCTTGGTTCTAACTCTTTCTTCCTCACCTGATTTAGCACAATAGAACTCTAAGCTTTTTTTCTCCAGGTTTCCTTAAATAATTAAAGCATTTCCATTTATTGATGGTGGAATAATCTTAGGAAAAGCTCTCATTTATTCCACTTTTCAAGCAAAACTACACCAGCATTAGTGATTTTCCATAATCAACTAAAAACAACCATAATTTTTAACTTGACAATTCAGATATTTCATGATTTATTTCCCAACCAATGTGTTCATTCTCAGGTACTGTAATTTTACCTCAATTCCCCTGGAGTCCAGCTAAAGTAAAACATAGGAAAAATTCTCATATCCAAACTCACCAGACTTGTTGGATTAAGCCTCATACTCCATAAAATTTGTACATCTAAATGACAAATGCCATACCAGTTAAGTTGAATACCTAACAAGAGTCAGCTGTGTTTGTTCCCAAACCTGTTTATGTCATTTTTACTTATTATAAGTAAAAAATTGTGATATATACGGTTTATTGTTGAGGAGAACATTGGTAGAAAAGAATTATATACTCTGAGAGGTAACCCTTAAATGAGTTTCCAACCCAAATTTATATCATCGTTGTGTTCCACAAAACCTCAGTGTTAATTTAGTTTAATATGGTCCTGGTTGGTTGTGACCCAAAATATCTGGCAAAAGCAAAGCAAATCCTTTTTGGAGAAATCCACCATAGTACTAGTCCAAGAAGAATTTCCTGAAATAATTTTCTAGTAAAGTTGGATAGCTAATAGTTAAAATTTTTAGCACCAAGATAACTAGTCACCACGAGTGAGAATAGCCCTCCTCCCCACCCCCATCAAAAAAAAGCAACAGAATCAGACCTGCAGACACTAAAATATTTTATAAAAATCTATGCTTACTACTACTTAGGGAAATAAAAGCCAAACTTGCAAATACAGGCAGAAAACAAGAAACCATAAAATTTTATTGTACAGATTTGCAATCTAACCAAATGAAGTTTTAAAATGTAAAATAAAATAACTTAAGTGAGTATCTAAAGAATGGAAAAACAAACACCACATGTATTCTCTATTAAATTGGAATTAATGGATGTCACACATGTGCATACAGGGAAGTAAGAACTCAACAGAAATCATACAGGGGAGAGGGGGAGGAGGGGATGGGTGAAAAGCTACCTAACAAGTACAATGAGCACTATCTGGGTGACGGGTACACTTATAACCCTGACTCAAGCATTATGAAAGCAACCCATGTAACCAAAAACATATGCACCTCTGTAATATTTTGAAATTAAAAAAAATATTAAAAACAAAATGAAGGAGCAAAGCTGCAGACTAAAATATCTCTAGCTAAAGAGAGATTTAACAAACTGAAGTTTTCAATTTTATAGATTCAACAGTCGTAGGAGAGAGAGAAAAGAAAAAGACCAGAAGACACATTGCTTAGTAACTTCAAAATGATATCACTTATGAAGCTAGAATCCTATCATAAATGTCCCATACCCCTACCTTGATAACTTTAATGAAAATCACTTGTCTTAAAGTTTGGTGTTGAATAGAACATGTGAAAGAGGTCCAACTACTTTATAACAAGCTGATTCTTACATGAACCTGTAAGCCAAATTCATAATAGACAACTGACTTCACCATTTCATATGCAAACTTTTCTCCTTATTAAACAGGAAATCTCTGCTTCAAAATTGATTTCTCATCTATCCCTAAAGAATATCATTCTTATTACAACCCCTTCTCTGGCTTGATCAAGGTCTGTGGTCCAAGATTTGTGGTTGTGGCTACATGGGTAGCCTTTGTATTCAGCAAATGTCTACTTGGATTTCATTTTATGAAATAAAACTTCAATCATTAAAATACATTATAAAAAGGTAATTTGAGAATTACTAGACTCTATCCCCAAATAATCATTTAAATTGTATACACATTACAATTTAAAAATGTTTGGCTATGTCATATTTTGCTACTGTATTTGTAAAAATCATGTGAAGTAGACAGGGCTGAAATTAACATCTTACTTTTACATAATTTTTTTAAATTTCAGAATATTATAGGGGTACAAATGTTTTGGTTACATAAATTTTTTTATTTCAGCATATTATGGGGGTACACATGTGTAGGTTATGTATATTGCCTTTGCCCCACCCAAGTCAGAGCTTCAAGCGTGTCCATCCCCCAGACAATGCGCACAGCACCCATTAGGTGTGTATTTACCAATCCCTCCTCCCCTCCCATCTGCCTCAATGAATGTTATTATTATATATGCACTTAAGTGTTGATCAGTTAATACCAATTTGATGGTGAGTACATGTGGTGCTTGTTTTTCCATTCTTGTGATACATAATTGTTTTTGTACCATTTGAGTCAAAGTTATAAGTGTGTCCAACCCCTAGGTAGTGTGGAATGTACCTGTTAGGTGTGAATTTACCCATCCCCTCCTCCCGCCTCACCTGCTTGATTTCCTATGAATGTTATTTTCATATATACATGTAAGTGTTGATCAATTAGTTCCAATTTAATGGTGAGTACATGTGGTGTTTATTTTTCCATTCTTGTTATATTTCACTTAGAAGAATGGTCTCCAGTTCCATCCAAGTTAATACAAGAGGTAGTTCATCATTTTTCTTTTATGGCTGAGTAGTACTCCATGGAGTACATACACTATATTTTATTAATCCACTCATATATTGATGAGCACTTGAATTGTTTCCACATCATTGCAATTATGAATTGTGCTGCTGAAAACATTTGAGTGCAGGTGTCTTTTTTATAGGATGTCTTTTATTCCTTTGGGTAAATACCCAGTAGTGGGATTGCTGGATCAAATGGTAGTTCTACTCTTAGTTTTTTGACATATCACCATACTACTTTCCATAGAGTCTGAACTAGTTTGCAGTCCCACCAGCAGTGTATGAATGTTCCTATTACTTGTACAGAACGTAAGTGGTTTGTCCAAAATCACATAGATAACAAAGGTGGAGGTGAATTGAATTTTATTGAATTTTCTTTCTGTAATTTTCATGCTGCCGTGTCAAGTGAGATCAATCTCATGCTTTTCTTTCTTTGCTCTGGAATGTGTCAGATGCCTCACCTATGAGAGTCATTAATTCTCAATAATCTATCATTAATTAATTTTTAATTTGGAATTTGTTTAAAATACTATTAAAATTATTATAAAACATAAAAAACTGATTAAACATAATGGTATCGCTGAAAGAGTTGATTTTTTATAAGTTTCAAGAATTCTGTATCTTAACTACAAAAGTTTAGTGATAGCTAAATTAATGAATTATGGTTTGATTTGACCATCTTGAAAGAGAGTAGGAAAGAATAGACCTGGCATAATCAGTTTTTTGTTCCAAAATAATTCTTTAGGTAAAAATTCAACTTAACATTCTTTGTGTGTGTGTGTGTGTGTGTGTGTGTGTGTTTTAATAAGAACTATAATTAAATTGACAGTTATCTTCTGTATCTCTTGTTACTTAAGGAAAAAGAAGCAGAAGAATCCACACCACTGGTGTTATTTTATTATGTGTTTGATGTTAAACACGAGTTTCTGGCACACACAAAATTGTCACTTCCATGTCACTAGTTCAAATGAGAATTAGACTCTGTGTCAAATTGTGCAGCATTTGTTGATTCTTTGTTGTTCCTGATCCAGTCTGTTTTCTACAAAACATCAAAAGTTTAATACAGAGATACAGACTGGGAAGAAAGAACCTAGAGAATTTCTTGTTTTAACAGCTGTCAGTTATGAGAGCTACCAAATTGACAACATTGCAACTCAGTTTAAATTTTTACAACACCTTCAAATCACTCAGAAAAAAAAATAAGCAAAATAAGAGCATTTCCCCAGGATTCATTCCAATACTCCCAAAAGATAGATAGAAGTGGAGAGAGAATAGAAAATAGTTCAGCCTTTAGGCTTCATAGAAAATGTGGGAGCAGGGTCCCATTTGGGGACAGGCCATTTATATACCTTGTGTTTTTAATAGTAAATCCTAATTCTAATGCATTTATCCTCAAGAATCTAATATACAAGTACGAGAGAAAAATCAGATATATTTGAAGCATCTATTATATACCAGAATGTGTTAGTCTTATTTTATATTCAAAATAAGATATTAGGTGTTCATTAATAGCCACAGTACAAGTTATCATTACTCTTTTTCATATGAGGATAGTTAAGTTTAGAGAATTTTAAAACTTGCCAAGGATGATACATCCAGCAAGTTACAAGGCTCAAAAGTGAAAGTTTAGGCTAAGGCTTCAGAATAAGTAATATTCTCTGTATTCGTTCCAGGATTAAAGCAGGGACAGAATCTTCTCTAGAAAAGTAGCAAACATTTTAGAGTTTTCCATTTCTGCAATGATAATTGGAACTACTGGATTTCCAATGAATTCTGGGGAAATACATGACTGAAACTTTAGAGAATAAGGAGTAGAAATATATTCTGGGAGGTTCTTGCCATACCTCACCTTGTTTGCTGTAAATTATTTACAATTCATGATTTGGGATTGGCCTATATGTTCAAGTCATATCTTGATCATGCCATTCTTTTCTTTCATTTTCAGTGAAAAGCTTCTAAAACCTTAGAGAGATCAACACCGCAGTTCACATATATTAGCTATTAGTTTTTACATGATTCTGAGTATTATATCTAGCATCTTAATATACTGCTGGGATTACATCTTCTTCCCTAGATGCTACTTTCACTTCCTGCAATGAATTTATATTATACTATTACATTGCCAAGTCATTCTAAAGGTTATCTACCCTTAACCCCGAAGTACTTTGGTAGCTAGTCTAATGCAGCACTCTGAGTTTTGCTGTTAATTGGAAGTGAGCTTTTCATTTCTTTGGTTTGATTATCAATGTATTGCCTTCTTTTAAAAAACATAATTATATACATTCCTCTATCAGCTTCTTAGCTGGCTCATTTTCTCCTGCATCCTAATGTTATGATTCAATGTACTTACTTAACTCTCCTCTAAGCATCATATAATTATGAAATGGAATTGCTAGCCCTTAATGTTATCAGCAAAACCCATTAGGTAATTTCTTATAGCCTGAATTGCCCCATCTCATTAAAGCAGCCTACTGTCTCCAAAGATTTTTTGCCAGCTTAGATAATGTTGTTAAAAATATAAATAATTATACACAGAATACTCATTTAAAAACTGATTTTGCCTATAATGTGCCAAACACTAAAACTCTCTACCTATGAGATTATAAATTCGACTGGACTCAATTGAACATTTATTAGATGCCAGACATATGTCAAAGTACTACTGCAGGTTCTGAAGAGCTAAAGGTAAAGAGGATACAGGGCCCATTCTTATGGAGTTCACAATATAACAGGAAAATCACATAAAAACTAACCCTGACATAACATGATAAGTAATATAAGACAGATATGCATAAAATGTTATAGGAACACAAAAAGGAATCAATCAAGTTGACCTTGACGGGGGCACTGGGTGGTAGGTGCTTTTATAGATAACATAGAGATGGTTATTATATTTGACTTCTAAGGATAAATGGGGTGTTTGCTATGAGAAAGAAAGAAAGAAAGAGAGAGAGAGAGAGAAAGAAAGAAAGAAAGAAAGAAAGAAAGAAAGAAAGAAAGTCAGTCTAAGCAGAGAGAATAACATGACCAATGGAAGGGAAGTGTAAATGTACACAGGACTTTTTGTAGGTGATTCAGTCAACTGACTGTCAGGAGAGAAAATTAAAAAGTAATGTTGGGACCAACCATTAAGGACTTTGGATGCCACATTAAAGTGCTGAAAAATTATTGGAAAGGTATTAGTTTTCTGGGCTGCATAACCATTTATTACAAACTTAAAGTAACATTAATTTACTACCTCACAAGTCAGATATGTTAGCATGGCTTAGCAGGGTCTTCTGCTGCTTCTGCTTAAAAGACTGCAATCAACACATCAGCTAGGGATGGGTTTTCATCTGCTTCCCCACTTGGGTGGCTGCTGGCAGCATTCAGTTTCTTGCTTCTTTACAGCCCACAAGGAAAGAGAGACTAAAGCAATTCTGCGAGCAATACAGAGTTTTACATAACATACCACAATCACGGGGATAACATCCCATCACTTTTGCCATATTCTGTTTGTTAGAGCCAAGTTATAGGTTCCACTGACACTCAACAGGGTGAGATTATACAAAGTTGTAAATTCCAGAAAGTGGGGACCATGAGGGTCACCTTAAAGTCTGAGGGGGCCAAAGGCAGAGAGATTTTTAAAGTGGTGACATATAAGACCTAAGTATAAAAAAGAAACTAGTGTGGCAGTGTGAATGGTGGTTTGAAGGTGGAGAGACTCAGAAACACATACATTTATTTCTTTCATATTTTCTCCCTTGTAAAATAACTTTTCTTATAGAGAATAGTTTGTGTTATTATTCTTCCAAAGGAGAAAGAAGACCATAAGCTTCCTCAAATTCACTGAAAACATTTTCTCCTTAAAAAAGAAGAAAAGGACTGTACCTTGGAATAACTAAAGGTTAGAAAAGGAAGGAGCAGAGTAGGGGACCCATTGTACTGATGAATGGAATAAAATTAGATTATTTTATGTTTTAAGGGTTTAAAACAGATTCCCTGGGAAGAAGCAAAGAAAGATGATAACATGTCTTTGAGGAAACAGGCACCAAAACCAGTTCTGACCTGGTTGCCCTTCCTTGGTCTATAGCCTAGGGAGATGGCAGCAGGCACTAACTGAACAAAAACTTCTGTGAAAGGCCATTATTCCTGGCTGAAGGGAAAAAGGATGGTAGGACAAGTAACAGAAAAGCCTGGTTTTACCACTGTTGTTTAAGCATGGCCTGTTGTCCAGTTTCTAGTAGCCACCTGCTTCATTACATGCTTACTTTGTGGGAGGTAAAATATATACTTTCCTCACATGGAAGACGACTCACTCCAGTAACACCCAGGTTGCTTGTAAGTTCTTGTGCAGTTTCTCAGTCTTGGCTGCAGAATTACAATCACCATGGGAATATACATATTTTTAAAATATGGATGCCCAGTTCTCACTGGCAGGTGATCTGATTCAAATTGTCAGGGATAGACCTAGTCATTGAAATTTATTTTTTAAAAGTGCTTTAGGTGATTCCAATGTGCGGTCAGTTGGGAACCATTGTACCAGAAAACTCTGAGCACATGTTAGGTTGGGCAGTGGGGGTTATCCTAGACTTGCTAATGTTACTAGTAGATATATAGGGAGTTTCTAATTTATGAGAATGGACTGGGGTACTGATAAATCCCAGTTGAAGCTAGGAAGAACACATGGTGACACACATTATATTATCATTTTATGAATGAGCAGTGGTATGCCGATAAATGTTTAGCAACCAGATCTCCAGGAATAAAGTCCTGATTTAGAGATTTTTGAATTTCCATGATGTAAATTTTCCTAATATGGTCATTTTAAGATATCAGATTGACGATAGTGAATATGAAGTTGGGAAGAGATGCACAGTAAGTAACATATTATATAGCATTTCTACAATACAGGTAAAATCAATGATGACTTCAAGAGGATAGACAGTAGAAAAACATAGCAACAATAAAGTAAGGAGTTTTATTTTCTTTCTTTTTATATGGCTTATTTGGTTTTAAGTTATATTATTTAATTTTGAATGATAGTTATGTTTAACAACTCACTCAAATAATTCTTGAAAATACACAATGAGCCATTATGACATTGTATTTGAAGGCTTCAGCACATGCTATACATAAAAAAAGGACTCATATTCAAAATACTTAACAACTAGTTCTACATGGGTGCCAACCAATCAGGATGGATACTGGCCAATATGTCATGGTTGTGCCTACAAGAATTTAAGTGTCCAAAGGACAGATCCTATTCATTATCTATCTTTGTATCTTTTAATGTTCCTAGCATACTGCCTTAAACATAATGGGTAGTCAGTCTCTAGTAGTTTGGAAAGATTAAATGGCTAATGAGTGAATAAATGATTGAGTAAATTATGCATTAGAGGAAGTGATTCCAAAGTGAAAAATATATTAATAGAAGACATAGTGTCCATTACTAAGGACTTATTTTTTTTAAACAACAATAACAACACCACTACCACCACCACCAACAAAAAAAACACCTCTCCCTCCTTTTATAGAAAGAGTTTGTATTTGGCTGAGGATTTTCATGCAGGACAAGTAAACAGCATTTCATCTACTCCTTTCTCCTAGTGATCCTTTTTTCCTCAGGCTGAAGTTTTACATTGAAATAGATGTCCAGCTCCACTTCCATAGTCCAGAAAGTTGAAGTCCCTGCTATTCCCAGATGTGCCAAGCCATTTCAAGCTCCATAGAACTTTTATTTATTTCTTCTCAGTCCTCATTTTTCTTGATAATTCCCTTTGTCTTATGTGCTCTTACTCTCCCAGTCATCGAGAGACCCACTTTTAAGTCTCAGAAAACCCATATACTCTTCTCTAGACTGCTAGGAGATTGGTTACATTCTCCCCTGGGCCTCCACTGCGATTGCTATTAAATGCTAACATAGTAGCTAATGCATCATTGGGCTTAATTGTTTATATGTCTGTATTGGTTGACATGCCTTCCCTACCTTGCGGAAAATGTAGCTCCTTGAAAGCAAGATTGTCTTTGACATTTCCTTGCTGTGCTCCTCTTCTATATCCTTTGAGACTTTCTACTGAGTATTACTTATATGCAAACCCCCTTTGCCCCCTTCTAGAAAGCAGAGCCAGTGTGCCATCTATCACTATCCCTAAAACAAAAGGTGTGGTGGACTTTGGAGCTAGACTGCCTGGATCAGAATTGAGGCTCAACAATTCACTACATATGTGATTTAAAACTAATTACTTCCTGGCCGTGCATGGTGGCTCACGCCTGTAATCCTAGCACTCTGGGAGGCCGAGGTGGGCGGATCACTCAAGGTCAGGAGTTCGAGACCAGCCTGAGCAAGACCCCGTCTCTACTAAAAATAGAAAGAAATTAATTGACCAACTAAAAATATATACAGAGAAAATTAGCCGGGCATGGTGGCGCATGCCTGTAGTCCCAGCTACTCGGAAGGCTGAGGCAGTAGGATCGCTTGAGCCCAGGAGATTGAGGTTGCTGTGAGCTAGGCTGACGCCACGGCACTCACTCTAGCCTGGGCAACAAAGTGAGACTCTGTCTCAAAAAATAAATAAATAAATAAATAAATAAAACTAATTACTTCCTTCTGTCTCAGTTTTCTTATCTGAAAAAATGTTGTGAAAAAATGTACCAATTTCATGAATTGTTAAAAGGACAGAATGGGTCAATTTACTATATAATTTTTTATATATTTCTTTGTTATAATGCTTATAACAATTCCTGAACCATAGTAAGTGCACAATAAATATTAGCTATTATTATTCTTACTATAAACACTGGGTAGATAATTGCTAAATAAATGAAGAATAAAACATATAACAACATGCTAACAAGAGTTAACATCATTAATACTATACTTGTTTTACTTTCTTATCCTTCATTATTTCCCAGCAAAGATAAATTGAAATATATATTGACCATTTAATACTATGCAATAACAGAAATTAATACTCCATTTTCTGTTACTCAAAGAATGTGTTGATTTTAAGAAGTTCTTTTTGTCTCCTTAGTTCTGAACTTAAATCTAAGGGCTCTTCAATCTTTTTATGCCATTAGCATCCTCTAAACCAGAGAATGCTTTAAAATTCATGCTGAAAGTGTCACCTTTTCTTCTGTCATACCACTTGCCTTCTGAGATGGATCTCACCCCGCCCTGAGGTGAGAAGTCGTTAGTTTTGATGTAGCCTGAGACCAAAAATGATATGTCATTTTCCTTTAAAGAGATAAATTGAAATGTGAAAGTTAATAAGAGGCAAAGTATCAGCCTTTTAGCTCTTAGCCTAAGCAGAATTTTGATTTCTGAGAGCACAGGAAACAGATCATTTAGCCAGGGCCTGGGAGAAGGGAGTTATGAAGTCCCAGAATATAATCAGAATATAATACTGTTGTCTAGGAGAGAAGAATATATGGATTTATTTTTCCTCTGAAAATATGCTTAAAGTGGTTGAATTAAGACTAACCACATCTTTAGTTTGAATTTACCATTTTAGACATGTGTAATTCATCTTTTTTTAAAATATTAACAAGTGTTGATCTTTTCTGAACATTCTTACTATTAATCTACTTTTGTCCTATTGGTCACAAAAAATTTCCTTTAAAACTATTGATTTTTAATTTTACAATTTTTTTTAATTGGAGATCTATTTTTCCCCTTTTAAGCCATGCAGATACTTGCAATGACATACTGGAAGAGATTGCCTTTAGGGGTACATAGTTTTCTTGTAAATTACCAAAGAAAAATCATCCTAAAAAATTCCATTAGGCCCAAGTGATCAACTTCCATTTTTGTAATTAATCTTTCCTAAAATCAAAATCATCACAACAAAAAAATGTGAAGTGAAGTAAACTATTGATGATGAATATGAAATCTCTTCTCATGCTTAAATAGTGTGTAATTAGAAGTCATGAATTCAGAAGTGTTCTTTTTTATTAAAATCATGTTGCTCCCCTATCCGTCCCACCAGTAAATCTGAGAAAAGGAACAGCTAAATATTGGGGTAAATTAGGTGGTTTAGGACATTTTCCAGGCATTAAATGAGAACCAAAGACTTTCTGATCCTACATGTGAAAATTCTTTATATATTGAGATAGCTTAAAATTTGTTGAGAATTCTTTTACTTAAGATAAATATTATTTAAAGATATATTGTTTTCTTTGGATTAATTGAACAAGGAGTGAGGGATAAAAGAGAATTTTCAGATAATCAGTGAAAATACATTGTGGAAAGTGTACACAATTGAAGTGTACATCTTGTCATCAAAGCTATTAGACACTGGGGAATATTTTCTTCCTTTGGTCTTTTGCTCTTACCCAAATAATTACTTTTGGCAATAATTACTATATATAATACAAATTATGATAGAAAAATAAAGAAGATAAAAACAACCCTAGAATGAACTTAGAATTGTTTTTATTATTTTCCCAAATTTCTCCTAATTCTCTTATGCTTTACTGTAGCCCATATTAAAATATGTAAAATTCTTGCTCTTCCTTTCATCTTGATAGGGAGGGAAAAATAATGCACATTTTTCTGATTTTTTAATTTATTGATTGATTTATTATACTTTATATTCTTATATTCTCTCCTACGTGCTTTATTTTTGCCTTCCAAATGGTTTAGTCAAAAGAACTGGACTTGCACATGCTACAATATTGAGGATTTGTCACAAAGTGACAAAATGCCCCTGTGGGAGCCTACCTGTCTGGCACTACTTCCCTCTAGGATCTTACATCTACATTTATGAATTTTTCAGTATTTTATTTCACATCCCATTTCCCCTCACTGGTATCCTGGTAAGGCAAAAAGGGGCAAAATTACTTTTTACATTTAAAAGAGAGAAAATTGAGGCTGAAAGATATTCCAAGGTCATATAGGTAAACTATGAGAGACACTGGAGACTTGCAGCAAATATTTGCTAGAGAACACTTGGATTCATAGCATACTATATAATCATTAATAAGTGAATGTACTACCTTTGAATGTGGAGAAGCAAGGAGACTTGTTAGAAAACATGCAATTTCATAAATGAGCCAGGAACACGCCTTTGCCCAAAGAGACACCTGGAATTAATTGCTGCTCTCTTAGAAGATCAATGGGACACATGTCGGAGGGTTGGAATGTGTAACAGAGTCACCGAAGCAGAAGACTTTCATGTTGGCAAAAGCAGTGCTTCCCAGATAGATCTTTTAATTGCTTAAACATTAGAGGCAATCTGTCACTTTGTTGAGGAAAGCTGTTATTTGGTGTCTGGATACTTGGCATTTCTACCTCCACTGGACTTAAAATAAATAAAAGATTTGAACATATGAGGAGGAAAACTTAGCACTTAGCTAACCCCCTTAGATCGAAGCTTTCTTATCTAAAAAGTAATTATAATTAGAATTTCTTCTTTCCCTGTCTCCCTCCCTTCCTTCCTTCATTCTCTTCTTCCTTTTTTTTTTCTACTAACAAATAATTTATACAAAGTACTTAACAAATATCTCACTTACTGCTTAACAAATGAGTACTAGAAAAGATAGCAATTTTATTTACTGTTATTAACAAACACTGAAACCCAAATGGTAGGGTCTACTATTAGCATCCACAGGAAATAGAAAAATAAAGCTCAGATCCTTCCCTTGAGGAGTTTGCAAGCTAGCATGAGATGCAAGATAACAGGTGCATGATTGACTCTACCACATTATGAAATGTGATTAAGTTTCAGTCTAGAAACATACAAAGTGATTTTCAGTGGAGTTCAGAGAGACTGATTCCCTTTGGGAACAGCGAGATGAGGCAAACCTCAAAGTTTTAATATTAGGGAATATGCCATTTCTCTCCTTTCTTCTCCTTGGTTTGATAAGAATTGGTGTCATACTACAAAAGTATTTGTTTGAGAGTTCCTTAAGTAGTAGCTGCTGAATAACTAGGCCAAATGAAAGTTATCTTTAGATACCAACCCAGTTTTCATTCTATCTCAGACTGTCATTTGAAGGCTTTTTCTCAGAGGAGTGAAATACTTCAAAAATCTGCCTCAGGCCGGGCGCGGTGGCTCACACCTGTAATCCTAGCACTCTGGGAGGCCGAGGCGGGTGGATCGCTCAAGGTCAGGAGTTTGAAACCAGCCTGAGCAAGAGCCAGGCCCCATCTCTACTAAAAATAGAAAGAAATTAATTGGCCAACTAAAAAAAAAATATATAGAAAAAATTAGCTGGGCATGGTGGCACATGCCTGTAGTCCCAGCTACTCGGAAGGCTGAGGCAGGAGGATGGCTTTAGTCCAGGAGTTTGAGGTTGCTGTGATCTAGGCTGACGCCACGGCACTCTAGCCCGGGCAACAGAGTGAGACTCTGTCTCAAAAAAAAAAAATTGCCTCAGTTCAATCTTGGAATCTGGTCTTTTTGTTTCCACATGGGTCATGATAAATTTCTTTTCCCATGCCCTCTGTACATGAAATAGAGCATGAAAATCAATATGCCAGTTAATAGAAATATTTAAGTGTGGTTATCTGGCAAGAATATTCTAGAAAATTATTGAAAAAAACAAAACTACTTAGATTTTTTATATTATTCATGAATCTATATAATATCTCCTTATACAACCATTCATTCATTAAACAAATATTCACTGGGCACCAGTACACATGAAGCAATGTTCTAGGCACTTGACAATATAGCTGCAAATAAGACATACAGGCATTTGTTGTCATCAATTGCATAGTATTTTATACCCAAATAATATATTTAAGTGAACAAATGCATTCAAGTGAATACACTCAATAGCATTAAGCATTATGAAAGAAATCAATCAGGATACTGTTAAAAATGACTTTAAGCCATAAATTTTGTGGAGTCATGGAGAAAGTCCTTGCTAAAGAGATGACATAGAGTTAAGACCAACATTGTGAGAAGAAACCTGTTCTATGAAGAACTGGAGCAAGTGATGGAAGAGCCTTCAAATTAAAGATGGTAGCAATTATCAAATTAGGGAGGCAGAAATAAGCTTGGTCCAAGAAACGCTTCCCAAAACTCTGTAGCTGGAACATAGTAAGGATAAAAATTAGGCAGAAACCATGTGATGCAGGGCCTGGTAGAGCATGATAAGAGGTTTGGAATTTTCTTCTTGCAATGGAAAGTCAGCAGAGTGAGATCATTTATTTTACATCTTTACAAGTTCCTTCATTGGATGGCTGGGTATGATGGCTCACACCTGTAATCCTAACAATTTGAGAGGCTGAAGTGGGAGGAATGTGTGAGCCCAAGAGTTGAAGACCAGCCTGGGCAAAATTGTGAGAGTCTATCTTTACAAAAAAGTTAAAAATTAGCCAGACTTGCTAGCTTGTGCCTATAGTCCTAACTACCAGCTGAGGCAGGAGGATTGTTTGAGCCCAGAAGACTAGAGCGAGCTATGATCACACCACTGCCCTGCAGTCTGGGCAACAAGTGAGACCCGTTCTCTAAAAAACCTTTTTTTTTCGAAGTTCCTTCATTGGACAGTAAGTGTGTAATTAGAACAAACAGATGTATTAGGAGTTATAATGGTCATATAGATAAGAGGCGATCAGTTCTGATGATAATAGACGTGGAGAGAATTGAACAGATTCAGGTATAAATTTTGGAAGTAGGCAAATAGGACTTGTCATTGGGTAGGATGTGTGGGATCATGAATAAAAGAAGCAATCATGATGATTCCTAGGTTTTTGCTTCAACAAGAAGTAGATAGAGGTATAATTTACTGAGGTTGAGAAAGGCTGGAGTGGAATTAGGTTATAAAGAGATAAATAAAGAGTTCTGTGTCAGATATGTTATTTTTAATATATCTCTTAATCATTTAAGTGGCAATTTTGAGTAGATAGTTGAATGAATATATGCAATCTGGAACTCAGAGAGAGTAATTAGAAGTGTATTTAAAGCTAAGATACCATGGGTAAGATCAATAACCAGAGACAGCACAGGGCTCTAAAAGAGAAGAAGGGCTTTGCTTTGGGGAATCTCACTTACGGGGTTGTGATGAGGATTTAATGAGGGATAATATTCACCAGGGTACCTAGTATATGATATATGTTTAATAATTTTAGTTTATCTTGACAGATTCTCAGCACTGTGATAGATAGAAAGAGAAAAAAAAATAAATTAAAATTTTTATAAGAAATAAGAAAGAAATTGGCTTGTATTGACACTAAATATCTGTTAAATATGAAGTTGAATACTTATATTTACTAACATGCACAAATTCATCAGGGTAATATCATAATCCCATTTTATGTATCAGTAAAATGAGGTTCAGAGTGATTTTCTACTTGGCAGTAACTGATAGAATTAAAATTCAAATCCTATACCTCAAAATTCATTGTTTCTTGGAACCCCAGGCTCCATATCATCAAGGATCTTACAGCCCACTTGAGAGGCCAACATGTACAAGAAAGTTAAATGAGATTTCATGAAAGTATATAATTAACTGCATTTGGAATGAGGTAGTAAGTTCTACAAGGAGTCAGGCTTTAAAGCCAGACAGACATAGATTTGATAATAGATTTGATATTTAATGGTTTTGTGAAATTAGGCAAATCCCATACTCCTTCCAATGTTCAGATGTTTTATTTTTATGTGTAAAATAATATGTACTTCCGAAAGTTATTTTAGGAAATTAAAAAAAAGACAGGTGTGAACACCTGGCAAACAAAAGCAGGTATATTTGTTTGCTTCCCTTATTCTGCAATCAGGAGTATTAATGCTAATTAAGTCCTCTGGCTTTCTGTGTGCTCTGAGTAGGGCAATTAAGCTCGATAATGTTTAATATGATCTTATTTTTACTAAATGGGTTGAGGAGAGTCAATAGTTGGCTGTGAATTAGTGAAAAATTTGAATTGTGTCCTATTCTAATAATGATTAAAATGAAGACAAAACTGATACTCTTCTTTTTTTATTTTTGTAATAAATTAGGAGAGATAAACTTTCAATTTTAAATTCTATAAAGGCTTTTATGCTTCTTTTAAACTATCATCTATCAGGCATTTTTAATATTCATTAACCTAAATGTCCTTGAGAAAGCATTATTTGAAATAGATATTTGCTATTCAAATAACTAGATTGTTTATGGCTATTAAAATCAAATATAAAATGATTAAAATTAATATTTAATTAATTTAATATTAAATAAAATTAATAATTAATCTTTGTATTAAATATTAAATATACTTGACTAAATGTATGTGCAGTAATCTCTCAGTATGCACAGAGGATTGGTTTCAGGACACCCAGGGATACTAAAATCCATGAATTCTCAACTCCCTTACATAAAATGATGTAAGTAACATTCACAGGGTGTCAGGCAGGTGGGAGAGCCCGAGGGGGGGATGGGTAAATTCACACCTTATGGATGCCAGTGAGTGTTGTCTGGGGAATGGACATGCTTGTAGCTCTTACACAGGTGGTATGTAACTGAAGCATTTGTACTCCCATAATACTCTGAAATAAAAAAAAGAAAAGGAAAATGGTGTAGTATTTCATATAACCTGTACACATGGTCACGTATACTTTAAACCATTGTAAATACCCAGTACAGTGTATATGCTATGTATATTGTTATATTGCATTTTTAAAATTTGTATTATTTTTATTGCTGCATTGTTTTTTTTCCAAATATTTTTGTTCTGTGATTGGTTAAATTCGTGGATTCGGAACCCATGAATACAAAGTGCCAACTGTATTCTATTTCGCATGAAGATATGACAGTAACTAGACACTGAGTTATATTTGATCAATAGCAGATTGCATTGCTAAAAGAAACTATACAATGGAAAAGTATTAAAAGTTGGTGTTTTAGTTATTAATTTATTATTTAATTAGCTTTTTATTGCTATGCTTTTCCTTTGTTTAGTAATAACTAGTTACCTCCTAGTATGAATTCATCATGAAGTACAACTATAAAATTTTTTAATTGAATTTTATTTGGAATTAAATCTTTTTAAAACACAGATTACACTGTTGGAGAGGTACATTTTTAACAGGTTGGAAGAAGAGTCAGTAAATAAGAACAGGAGTTCCAGATACTACACTATATAATAGCAGTACAAATGTGAATAAACCATGCCTCCCTCCCTCATCCTCAAGAAACTACCTCTCAACATAGTGATATTTCATAAATGAAAATTATTCACATATTTTCTCTTTGGATATATAGTGGGCAGATCTATGAAGGCATATCCAATGTGGAAAAGATACAGAAAAAAAGCAACTCTTGTTGGGGAAGTGAGCACCATTCCCACAAGGTAAAATGCTGCCTATCTACTCAGAGGAGTGGTAGGGTAGCAGGAAGGGTTACATTATCATAACAAAAGGTGTAGGTGAGAGGTAGAGATACATAAATGTTTGAGGAGGTGGTAACATACAATCTGCCATGGCAAATTACACATAATTTATCTTTGTTTTCTCATCTCTATCTAAAAAACAACTATAAAATCCAGTTTTCTTATTGCCTCAGAATAAAGAAAACACACTATATTTCAAATTTTATATACGTAGTCTTTTCTCATGTATTATAAAAATTTATATTTGATCACATTTCTGAGAGTTACAAACACATTTTTTTATATTGTTTCTCTCCCTTTTGAGTTTCTGGTGTATAATGTGCACTTGTGCCTTTGTGGGTATGTGGGGAGGGGATTACTACATGTTATAAATTAGAAAGGTGGGGACTTGTACCTCCCCATTTCATCTCCACCTTCTTTTGAGCAGGGCAATAGTAAAAGAGAAAAAAGAAGTTGAATCTCACATCTATGCTCGGTGGTACTTGAAAGCAAGAGAAAGTAGACATAGTTTCTGTAGATGGCCCAGTACTGAGAAAGAAGGATTACTATTTGCCCTCCTCCCCCCCTTTTTTGTAAGCTGGGGCTCTACTCCCTTCATCAGAGATTTCAGTGAAAATTGATTACAACAACAACAGCAATGAAGCATCAGCAACCCAAGTTATCTGAAGTGCTATTATTTTTCAGGGAACACAGTGTATAATTTAGACATGCTTGTGTCTGTATATGTGTGTATATATTTATTAATATATATATTTTTTCTTAGTGATAAGAAAATCTGAGACACATTCTAGATATATATATATATCACAAAGAAAAATGAAGCAAATCCATGAAAAAGGAGATAGTTTATCTTACAATTTTGAATTATTATTATCAGTGCTCATTAGTAAACACATGTAGAAGATGGAAACAGGATCCTCACCTTTTACTGCTCACAAACATGAATTCACAAAGGATAACAGACTTAAACCTAAGACATGAAACTCTAAGAATTCTAGAAGAAAATATTGGAAAAACTCCTATAGATATCGGCCTAGGCAAAGAATTTATGAAGAAAACCACAAAAGCAATCACAGCAACAACAAAAATTAACAAATAGGACTTGATTAAATTAAAAAGCTTGTGTAAAGCCAGGAAAGCATCAAAAGAGTGAATAGACAATGTACAGAATGGGAGAAAATATTCACATGCTATACCTCCAATAAAGGGCTAATAACCAGAATCTATAAAGAACTCATATCAGCAAGAAAAAATCTAACAACTCCATAAAAAAGTGAGCAAAAGACACGAACAGAAGCTTTTTCAAAAGAAGATAGAATAATGGCCAATAAGCATATACAAAAATGTTCAACATCTCTAATCATCAGGGAAATGCAAATCAAAACCATAATGGTATATCATCTAACTCCAGTAAGAATGACTTTTATTAAAAAGTCCCCAGACACTAGATGCTGGTGTAGATGTGAAGAGAAAGAAACACTTATACACTGCTGCTAAGACTCCATACTAATACAACCTCTATAGAAAGTAATATGGAGATATCTCAAAGAACTAAAAGTAGACTATGATTTGATCCAGCAATCTCGGTACTGAGGATTTACCCAAAGGAAAAAAAAAGTGATTTTATCAAAAAGCCACTTGCACTTGAATGTTTACTGCAGCACAATTCAATTGCAAAGATGTGGAATCAATCCAAGTGCCGATCAATACATGAGTGGACTAATAAAATGTGGTGTACATATGCCATGAAATTCGACTCAGCTATAAAAAAATATAGGTGAACCTTTTGTAACAACCTGGATGGAACTGGAGACCATTCTTCTAAGTGAAGTATTGCAAGATGGAAAAACAAACACTACATGTACACACTATTAAATTGGAGCTAATTGTGAACACTCATGGGCACATATGCAAATAACACTCAACAGAAACCAAACGAGGAGGGTGGAGGGGGGGCGGGGCGAGGAGGGATGGGTAAATTCAAACCTAATGGGTACAATGCATGCTATCTGGGTGATTGGCACACTTTAACTCAAACTTTACAAAAGCAATTCATGTAACCAAAACGTTTGTACCCCTGTAATGTTTTGAAATTTTTAAAAAATGCAGATTTCCTAGGCCTACCAGACCTGTGGAACCAGAATCTGAATTTAAAAAAAAATACTAAACTTGAATTAGGGTATTAACACATAGCACTTATGTAACAAACTTTGGCCTATTATTTAATATTTACCCTCAGTTTCCTCATGTGTAAAATGGGAATAATAATAGTATTTCATTATAGTATTTTAATACATCAAAACAGTGATATATGTAAGAGAATACATACATATTATGTCTTGACTCTCCTCTTATCTCTATTTGCAGACTCTAATGCAAATTAAGCTCTTCCCTGAAAATATTATAGACCATAATGTCTTCTTAAATGAACGTCAGCTCCCTTTGTTCTATTCAGTGGTATGGAAGATAAGGTTGCTGCTTGCTTGCTCACAAATATAACTTCCTGACCAAAAATTGCTCATGCCTCTCCCAAATCTCTTCATTTTAATTCAGTTATTTCCACTGGTGTATTCTCAAGATAAATTGCTTTTATAGTTGACTCAAGTCTTTCATCTACCATTATCTAGACAACAACCACAACAATAATAAAAAAATAATCCAACACTTTTAATTGGTGTAGTGCTAAAGAATCTATAAAGCATTTCAACATATTGTCTTATGAAATCTTCAGAAAATTCACCCTATAAATGCAGATGTCGGTATCTCCTTTGAGGGCTGAAGGAATAAATGGACTTTGGAATGTTTTCCCAGATGGCAAAGCCAGAATTAAATCTAGGTCTTTCTAATCTCAGAATTCTTCTGCTATGTCATATTGCCCTTCCGCAACAAAAGTTTTCATGTTGATGTCTGTTCATTGACTTGATTTCACATATTTTTAAATTACTGACTTTCTAGTGGTTCCTCAAAACTTTTTATGCCTCTATATACGTCATATGTACCACATTTTCCCATTAGCATTTACGAAAATCACATGAAGTAGTTTTTCCTTTGGAGTGTACACCATTTTCAGAAACATTATATTAATAGAAACTCCAGGAGTTATGAGAATCTAGAAGAACTGCTTCTAAGATACTAACGTTTTGTTTTTTTTTTAAGAGGGCAGAACCCGCTCTCTGCTGAGAATCACAACTTCTGATTTTATAGCATTCATCCTGACACGGAACCATTTCTAAGATCCTTATACTTACTTATTTTCTCTCACCAAATTCCTCTATCGGGTATCTGCCTACTGTTTTCTTGTACTGAGCACTTCGATCACTTTTACCCTCCCCACACAATACACATCACACACACACACACTTTAATTAAATAAACTCCCATCTTTGTCACACAGGTTTTCCTCTTTCTCAGATTCCTGGGTCATATTTTCTTTACTTTCATCCATTCTAGTGTTATCTATTCTGTTTTATTTGGATTTTTTTGTGAGTCTTTAATCACAAATCATCTTCTGCAATGAAACGTTTCTTATAAAATGAAGTATTTCTAACAAAATAAAAAAGGTACACAGTCTTCATCTTCCTTGAATGCTCTGTCACCTGACTCTGCTGACTACTTCCTCTTTTTAAAATTTTCTTTCACTTTAACATTGCATTTCTTGTTTTGGTTTTGTTTTTTCCATTCTCAATATCCTTACTTGTTTTCAACATATTCTTCTTTATCTTCCTTTAAATTCTGTGCACAGACAAACCCACTCTGTTTGCAACAAGGTTATATATAGAATGAACTACAGATCACCTTCACTAACATGGCTCACTAGCAACTAACTTTCAGTGTGTCCAAGATGGAGCACATCTTGTTCAGAATTGAACTCCCTGAGTTTTGCCACACAAACTGATTATCTCTTCTACAACACAATTTCTTTTAATATCAGTATTCTTCTTCTGGAGTTCTAAATATGAAAAGAGCCAGTTTTGATGCTTTTCTCCCTCTTATGTCCTTCAGTTACCAAGACCTACCATTACATTCAATTCCTCCCTAACTTCCATTAAAGACAGTGGTGTAGCTTTGGACCAATGGGTTGCAAGAGCTGCAGATCACTAAGCCAGTGTGCAGCTCATGAGCAAAACCATGAAAGAAGCAGAAAAAAGCTGTAAGTTATCCAACATGAAAAAAAACGTTTTTTCCAGATATTTTTTTCAGATCCAAGTATTTCTTTTGCAAGTTATCTCTACTGTCCAGGCTCTTACCACATGATATCTAGATTTTCAGTATTTTTAATAGCAAAATAAGTAACTAGTGCAGAGTAAATATTATTATAATTTCATGAGGTATTTTAACATGTATTCTTTTGTTTGAATATTATACCATAAGGAGTGGTATTATTAATATTATGATTGCCCAGATTTCACAGAAAGAAAATTGAGTTTTAGGCTGATTAAGTGAATTTCTCATAACAACTTCAACTAAAATCCTCAAATTCAAAATTTTGTCCTCTGTCTACTTTGCTATGCTAGCTCCTAGCTTGTTATATCAATTTTTACAATCCACATTTTCTCCGGAAGATGAGTCTCATGGTAGATATTTTGATCATGAATTAGCAATGACAACATAAATATTTATTTTGTAAAATTAAAACTTAGCATGGAAGGCCCTGCAATCACTAACAATGTTTTGCCTTTCCAACTTTATTTATTATTATTATTATTAATTATTGTTATTATTTATTATTTCTCCCCCTTCTTGCTCCTTCTAGGCTAGTCTTTTCTCCATCCTTCATGTTTAGGACAAGGTCTCCCAACTCTGCATTCATTTGTGTAGTTTTTCTTCTACAAAACTCTATATTCTCTTCTTCCTACTTTAATCCTCTGCATCATTTAAAATGTGTTTCACCTTTCACCTTCTCTATGATGTTGTTTATTTTATTTATTTCAGAATATTATGGAAGTATAAATATTTTGGTTACATGATTTGGTTTTGTGCAGTTTGAGTCATAGCTATATGTGTGCCCATCACCAAGATAATATGCATTGTAGCCATTAGGTGTGAATTTACCCATCCCCTCCTCCCGAAGTTATTTATATATGAATATGTTTACCTATAATTATGGATTTCTGCACATGCATGTGTGTGTATAAACATATTCTAAAATGAAGAAGCCAGCCACGTGTTCATATTTTTACCCCTGATTTTTATGGAAAGTATTGAAAAGACATAGACATTAAGTTTTATACATAATATGCCACCTTCATGAAAATAATGAAATTCTACAAAGTGGGGATTATTTCAGAAAATCTGTACATTGTTGTGAATATGATTTTGCCCACATTTTCTAAAAATGTGATCATTTTTAGAAAAGTTTTAGTTTTTATAATTTGTTCTGAATTAGTGTCTTATCTCTCCAGCTATCTTGTTACCTCTTTGAAGAGACTGTCTTGTGCATATTTGATTCCCTACAATGCCAAGATCACTGTTAAGTTGATAATATACTTGAGGCTAAAAACATGCAGAAGTATCTAAGATACAAACTATAAATTCCAAAGGAAAAACCCGACACATCCTGTACTGACATCCTATGTTTTGCTGCTAACCTATTCTAGAAAAGAGGCCAGCTAAACAAGAGGTGCCAAAATGTTATTAAAAATATTTACACTTAGTAAAATCACATGGTAAACATTATATTTCTTTTCCTAATATATGTGAAACCAAGTTCCCATGCCCATGTATTTCTTTCATCAAAGAGCTTTATGTGAATCTTTATCCCTTTTTGATAGTTTTTAAAAGTTAATAGGAAAAAGATAGATCTAGGCAGATTCTCACTGGTTACTTAACAGACCAAACCTTCACTTTATCTGTATGCATCCAGCCTATGATTCTCCTAGGAACTGTCTTAGGAGCAGACAGATGAAGCAGGCCCATCTGTCAACTTGGAAAAGATCCCACACCAGAGACAGACAGGTAGCATTTTGCTCTACTCACTGATGGAGCCATTTATAGGGGATTTCATCATGGTAAAGGACACATAATATGACTTTTCAGCTCAGGTTATGTATTTAGAAGATCAGGCAAAGAAAACTGTGACACACATAAAGACATATTGGTTGCTAAAAATATTTTACAGCATCCTATATCAAAGTATAGGTTAGGAAAGAGATGAGAGATATCCGATGAACTTACAACAAGGAGTAGGACCTTCATGGAAAGTCAAGGCAAAAACAAACATAGCCTACTATCTTTCTAGATTACCTAGGTGTGAAATAATCTAAAAGGACTCATTGCCAAAATGTGAGGCACTACCAGCAACAAGTAGTTACAGAGATGAAAAAGATAAAACTATGGATCTTAATAGTGGTTATTATTCTAAAATTCTGGAAATTTTCTGTCTTATTAATAAATTGAGCCACAAAATATACTAAATAAAAAATTTTCCCATAAAACATACAAATGTGAGATTGTAAAGTGAGAAAAGGAAAATAATTATTTGTGATATGTCATTGTTCCTATTAAAAGGAAATAAAATAAAATTTTATTATTTTCAAAGCCACTCAATGTAATGGAAGTATTATCATCAGCGTTGTTGCCAAAGATGAAATAAGAGGTAGCTTTATTCATGGAATCGTAGAGATTCAGGAAGTTGTAAGCAGGGCATAGAGACATTTTATTCTAATAGAAAGCTCATATCTAAAGAAATACATAAAAGTTTTTAATGGATTATTTTATTCAACATTTCAGAATGACATTCTTTTAGCTTAAAACAAAATTCTCATTCACATAATGTAAGAAAGGGGAGCAACTTTAGAAATGATTAAAACTAACCCTCTTATTTTACAAAAGGTTAGATCCAGACATTTTACCTAAAATCAATTAAATACTAATGTTCTCAAATTTTTGTTTATTTATTTATCCAAGGATACCCAGATGATAGAAGAAAGATGAGGGCAATCCAGGTTTCATACCCTTCATATCCTGACAATGAGAAACAAAAACAGCCCCTGGCATCTGGAAGTTGGCCTGGCAGTCATGGCTCGGCTTTGGTTTTCCTCTGTTGCACATACATAATTTCACAGAAACATCAACATCAGAAAAGGCTACTCTGTGCTATAGATGAGAATTAAGACAAAAACAAGACCATTTCATAATCTTGGCTCAATGTAAATAATATGATCATTGTCTGAGCCATAAAAAAGACCAAACACCCCAATCCTGACTACTTTGTGTGACTGCTGCTTCTTTGCAAATGGTATCTTTAACCTCAATTTATTCCTCCTGCCTTATAGGTAATATTTATTGAGAATCCAATCATAGAATAGCTCTCACTTCATGATAACATCCAATCTGAAACAAAACCCTGCTTCATTGAATCTTCCACAAAGTTACTTAACACAAGCTTATATCCTATAAGTACTTTTAATAGCCTTTTACTTAGATGCTATCCTGTTTTGTGTTTTCTCCCTTCTTTTAAAGAGCAATAAAACCAATTCATTCAACTACAGATATGTTCCCAGTGGTCTCTGGCTAAAGATGACTAACAGTAAAAAGGAACCATGTATTAAAAAAACAAAAAGATGATCTATGCTGAAATGAATCTTAAAAGTGGTTCAATTAATTGGATTAAAATTGCACATGTTAAAATAGTTTCTCATATTATACCATCAGTGCTAATAGTTGAGTGCAGTTTTCTTACATCTAATTAAGCCTAGCAAAAATTACTTAAATACAAAACTCCCCCTTTCTCCCCAAATTACCAAGTGTTTTTCTGTGACTTTCATATTGACACTTTTATCAGAGAAAAATAACTAATTCTTGGACTTCTACTTCCAGACAAGATCAAATACAGGAACTGGACTACCACCCTCACTTGAAACCACTATTAATAAAAGAAAAAGTATATAAAACAATGACTCATAGAAAATTAAACATCAGGCAACAAAGGACAGTGACCCCCGAGAAATGGAAACTGATTAAGGGGAGTACTATGATTGCCTCAGTTTTCTGTCTAGTGAATGATTCTAGGCCTCAATGCTGAGAGGAGAAAACCTAGCAGAGTCTCATTGCTGTGGTTTGGATATTTGACTCCTCCAAATCTCATGCTGAAATTTGATCCCCAGTAGTGGGGTTTAAAGTGAGATGTTTGGGTCATGGGGTGGAGCGCTCATGAATAGATTAATGCCTTTCCTGGAGGTGGGGTGAGTGAGTTCTCACTCTTAGTTCCCAGGAAAGCTGGTTCTTAAAAAGAACCCGGCACCTCCCTCTCCTCTCTCTTTCACTCCCTCTCTGGCTGTGTGATCTCTCCACACACCAGCTTTCCTTTACCTTCTGCCCTGAATGGAAGCAGCCTGAAGCTTCCACCTGATGCCCAATCTTCTAGCCAACAGAACCATGAGCCAAATAAATTTGTTTCTTCATAAATTACCCAGCCTTAGGTATTCCTCTATAGCAACACAAATAGACAGAGACACCTATGGTCTTGTTGAGTTGAATAGACAACTGGAAATCCAGTGAAGCCCAGGTGGCTAGAATTTACATGGTGACTCTCTCCATATAGGAGATAGCTGCACTCAGAGAACTCCAGAGAGCCTCAGAGGGTCTCCCTCCTGTCTTCTTTGAGTAGTGATTATCACATATGTGTAAGGCTCCTGAAGCCAGGAAAAAAAAACAAAAAAACACAAGGCTAGATAATACCTCTTCCCAAAAGACAAAGTGGAAATTTCATTAACTCATGAGGTATCCATCAGGATAGCATTTGGAAAACTTTTCCTTAAAAGGCTAGGCTTTGTGGGCCATATGAGCTTTGTTTCTTATAAATATTCCACTCTGCCATTAAAGCACAAAAGCAGACAGAGAAAATAGAAAATGAATAGGCACAGTTGTGTTTCAATAAATTTTATTTACCAAAGCAGTCCCCAGCCTTCAAATTGTAGTTTGCTGATTTCGGGTGAGAGTACTAAGAAGAGTCTGTCTTTGTTTTGGGAAAACATTAAGCCTAGACTAAATGCTGTTCTGGTCCCACCTACACAGCATGCAATCAAGCCCTGAAATGAACGGATTGTTTGCCATGAACTAAACTGAATCCCAGAACAAAGCTCAAGAATATTTTTATGAATATAAAAACACTCGGTATGCAAAAAGATAAAATTTATAATGTCAGTCATTAGATATAAAACTGCCAGGTATGCAAAAATGCAGAAAAGTATAGCCCAGGATAATAAAAAGCTTAGTTATCCAAAAATGACACAAATAACAACATTTGCAGTAAAGGACATTAAAACAGCTATTAAAATTATATTACATATACTCAATAAGCTAAAGGAAAGATTTAACAAATAGAGAACAAAGATTCAAATTGAACTTCTAAAGATAAAAATTACAATATCTGCCATGAAAGATATCCTGGAAGTAGTTAACTTCTGATTAGATATTGCAGGAAAAAGGATTAATTAACTTGAAGACACAACAACAGAAAACATCCAAAATGAAACATAGGAAAAAATAAAGATGGAGAAAAAGGAATAGAATATTGGTGAACTGACAGACAACTCAAGTAGCAAAATATGCAATGTAAATAAAGTCCCTGAAGGAGAGGTGAAAGAGACAGAAAAAATACTGAAAGGTATAATGTTTAATTTTTTCCCAAATGTATTAAAAATTGTAAACCCACAAATCCAAGAAGCTCAAAGAAACTCAAATACAAGAAGCATGAAGAAAACTACACCAAGGCATACAATAATCAAATTGCTTCAAGGCAGTGAAAGAGAAAAATTTAAAAGATGCTATGGGTGGGGGCTGGAGGATGACACACTATACACAGAAGACTTCTTGAAATTCTTTACCCATCCATAAAAAAAAATGTGAAAAATAAAGGCACATATCCCACAATAAAACCTTTTAAAAAACTAAAAAAAGCACAATAAATGATTTTGCAGAAAATTAAGAGCTGAAAGAATACATATTGGCAGACCTATAATATAAGAAATTATAAAGACAGTGATTTGAGCGCAAGGAAAATAATCTCAGATGGGAAACTGGCTCTAAACAAATAAATAGAATTGCACGGGATATTCTATGGGTATATATGGATACATTATTATTTATATCACTTTAAGTATAGTCAACCATTTAATGGCAAAACAAAAAAATGGCAAACAACTAAAACAATGTTGTGAGGTTTATCACATATGTAGAAATAAAATGTATGACAACAATAGTACAAAGGCTAGAGAGGAAAAATGGAAGCATAATGTTGTAAAGTTCTCATATTATACATGCCACAGTATATCACTTGAAGGTAACCTGATATGTTAAAGATGTATTAATATATTATAAACACTAAAGGAATCAATGGCTGATGAGGATGTGGAGAACTTGTGTCATTTATACAGTGCTGGTGGGAAGATAAATTGATACAACTGCTCTGGAAAAAAGTTTGACAGTTTCTTATAAAATTAAACATGGAACTACCTATGACCCAGCAATTATACTCCCAAAGTAATGAAAATTTATATTAATATAAAAACCTGTACATGAGTGTTTATAGTAGCTTTATTCATAAAACTCCTAAACTAGAAACCACCCAGATGTCCTTCGTCAAGTGAATGGTTAAACAAATTTTGGTATATTCAAACCATATAGTACCAATCAACAATATAAAGAAGAGTACTACTGATACATACAAAGATGGGGCTCAAGGAAGTTGTGTTGAGGGGAAAAATCAAGCTCAAAAGGTTATATGGTATATAATTTAATTTCTATAATATTTTGAAGTGACAAAAGTATAGAGGTGGAGAACAAATTAGTTGTTGCTAGGCATTTATTTCAAAGGGAGGAGGTAGGAAGTAGCCGTGCTCATGAAAGAACAGCATATGGGTTCTTTTGATGGAACTGTTCTATATTGCAACTGTGGTAATGGTCATGCAAATGTGCACATTGATAAAATTGCATAGAATGAAACACACAACACAAATGAGTGCATGTAAAACTGGTAAAATCTCAATACGGTAGATGGAGTCTATCAAAGTATATATCACTGCTATGATATTGTACTATAGGTATACAAGATGTTACCTTTGGGATAAACTCTGTGAAGCTATGCCATGTAAATATATAATTATATAGAATTATCTCAAAGTCAAAAGAAAAGAGAAAAGCAAAAGGATAGAAAAAGACGTAGTATATTTCAAAGCAAAGAATATTGGAAAGATGATAAAGGGGGTCAGTTCACCAACATAACAACCTAAATTTTATATACTTAAATATAGATTCTTAAACTACATGAAACAAAAACTGATAGAAACTACAAGGAGAAACAGACAAATCCACAATTATAGTTGGAGATTTCAACATCTTTCCCTCGATTGATAGAACAAGTAGACAGAAAATCAGTATGGGTAAAAGAGACTTGAATAACCTTTTCATAATTGACATTTATAAAACACTTCACTAGACAAGAGCAGAACACATTCTTTGAAAGCAGTGGTTGGCAAACATTTTTCTTTAAAGGGCCAGAAATGAAATATTTTAGGCTTTGCAACCCATATGCCCTCTGTCACAGCTACTCAACTCTGCCTTTGTAGCACAGAAGTTGCCATAGACAATACATAAATGCGTGAGAGTGGCTGTGTCCCAATAAAATGTGCTGTCGGCTAGATAGG
Source organism: Cheirogaleus medius (assembly GCA_008086735.1). NCBI lineage: Eukaryota > Metazoa > Chordata > Mammalia > Primates > Cheirogaleidae > Cheirogaleus > Cheirogaleus medius. The sequence goes on from VBSM01000272.1 coordinate 31,240,748, forward strand.
GCCCGTGGGCTCATAGTTTGCTGACTAATTTTTCAATGTGTACATGGAACATTTAACAAGCTATATTATAATATGCATCATAACACAAATACAAATAATTTAAAGAAATTAAATTTATTCAGAATATGTTCTCTAACCAACCATTATGAAATTAAGCTGGAAGTCAGTAAGGAATACAATAAATGTCCAAATACTTTAAGCCATACATTTCTAAAAAATATAATACATGAATGAAAGAAGAAATCAGAAATGTAATAGGAAAGTATCTTGAACTAAGTGAAAATACAAACAGAAAGTATTAAAACTTGATGGAGGCAGGTAGAGCAGTGCTTAGGTGGAAATATATAGCTTGAAATTCTTATATTAAAAATGAAAAGAAAGAAAGAAACAAACAATTATCTCAACCAGCAGCCAAGAAACTTTTTCTTAGAGATCCAGAGAATAATATTGTAGGCTTTCAGCCTATATGATCTCTGCCACAATTACTCAACTCTGAGATTATAGTGAGAAAGCCATCATAGACAGTATCTCACCAAACGAGTGTGGCTTCATTTCAATAAAAATTTACTTACAATAACAGGTGGCTGACCCATGGGCTATAGTTTGCAGACCCTTGATCTAGGATTTAATCTTAAAAAAATGGGAAAAGATGATCAAATCAAACCCAAAGGAAGGTGAAGGAAACAAATGATAGCCAAGTATCAATGAAATAGTTAACAAGAAAACAATAGAGAAAATGAATAAAACCAAAAATGTGTTTTTTAAAAAGATAAGTAAAACTGATAAATTTTTAGCCATATGAAATAAAGGACAAAAAAGAAAGCACTCAAATTACCAACATGAGAAATGAAAGGGGAACATGATTAAAGATCTTACAGATATTAAAATGAAAAAAGAATATTATAAGGAATTTTATGTGAAAAAATTTGATAATTTAGATAAAATGGACAAATTCTTTGAAAGACTGAAATTATCATTATCTTACCATCTATTAAAATCTTATTACAAAGAAAACTCTATGTCCTGATAATTCCATTGATGAATTCTACCAAATATTTAAGGAGTAAATGTTATACATTTGCTATAAAGTTTTCCAGATCATTCCTCAGTTAATTTTATGAGGCCTGAATTAGTTCATGTCAAAACCAGACAAGAGAAACAAATTATAGGATAACATTTCTTATATATGCAGATGAAATGTTCTCAACAAAATTTCAGGAAATTAAATTAAGTAATATACTAACACAATCATATTTTATAACTAAGTGGAGTTTATTCATGGAATGCAAGGTTGGTTTAACATTCAAATTAATCAGTCCAATTAACCATATTAACAAACTGAAATTTAAAAAATCATATGATCAACATCAATAGGGGTATAAAAAATTTGAAGATATCCAATATCTTTTTGTGGTTGAAAAAAAACTCTTGAGTGATCTTCCTCAATATGATAAAGTTTATATATAATAAAAATCTATAGGTGACATATTTTAATGGTAAATACAAAATACATTTCTCCTCCAATCAGAATTAGGAAAAAATGTCCACTCTTCCCACTTTTATCTAATTTTGTAATGAAAGTACTAGCCTGTGTGATAAGGCAAGAAACAGAAATGATATGTATACTGTAGAAATGAAGAAGTAAAAGCCTCTTCAGTGACAGATGACATGATTAACTTTCTAAAATCCTAATTAAAAATTATTACTATAAAAAAGAAGAAACCATGAGATTCAATAGGTGTGTGTATCAAGTTTACAGGATATATTGTTAATATACAATAATCAACTACATTTCTACATATTATCAGTGAATAATGAAAAAATTGTTCACATAAGCATGTAGAATATAAAATATTCAGAGATAAATTTAACAAAATTGGTAATGCTTATACATTGAAAACTACAAAATATTGCCAAAAGAAGTTAATAAATACTCCCTTAAATAGAAAGTTGTATTATGCTCATGAATCAGAAGATTCAATATTATTAAGATGTCAGTTCACTTTCTAAATTGAGTTAATTTCTAATCAAAATCTCAGTAACTTTTTTATTTTAGAAACTAAAAGACTGATTTTTAAATTTGTATGGAAATGTAAATGATCTAGAATAGCCAAAATAAATTTGAAAAAAAAGAAATATGAGAAAACTTACAATACCTAACTTCAAGACTTATTATAAAGCAGCAAGCATTAAAATGTGATACTGCTGTAAATATTGGAGACCTGTATATCTCTAGAAGTGATCCAGAAAAAAATCCAGAAATAGACATACTTATATTTTTTGTTAATTTGCTTTAAGCAAAGAGGAATGGTAAATTAATGAAGAGATAATAATTTATATAAAACATCTGGTACAGTGTGTTTGTCACCTAAGTGATAGGTGCTATTACTATTATAATTCTAATCATGGTAAGTATCACAGTAGTGTTTATAACCTATGTTTTTGAACCAGGGTGCCTGTGTTTGAATCCTGGATTCACTGCTAACTGGTTCTATGATCTAGCCTGAGTTTTCTCATCTGTTAAAGGAGAGTAATAATTGTACTAAATAGTGCGTGTAGTTGTGTTTAAGATTAAATAAGTTAATACATATAAAATACATTTAAAAATACCCTGGGCCATAGTAAGCACTCAATAAATGATATCTATTATTATTAATGTCACTTGTTTGTTAGAAATGGGTGCCTGATACCCCCTTTTATATGTTGGCTGAAGGAACAGACAACGCATTCCCAATGGATTAGACAAAATGCATACTAAAAATTAGGAGAGTCAATTATATCTTAAGATTGTGTAACACTTTGATAGAATTAATAATTTTTAATAAGAAAATTACTGTGAACATGGCACAGTAGGAATAACATTTTAAAAGGTAAATTAAGAATCTAAAATAAATACAAACCATAGAAAACATAGAATGCCTTTAAGATTTTTAATCCCTTCTTTCATGCATAGATAGAACTAAATGTACTAATTAAAGTGTGTCTTGATTTCTTCTTATAACTAAGCTATTCACAATTTATCTATAACCTAGAGTAACTGAAACAGATTATTTACATATGTGAAACTTTTCAAGACACCAATTAATTAGAGCTGGAGGCAAGATGACTGCTCCTGCTGATCTGACAAACTGAACATTATTAACATTATTTATGCCTGTTTAAGAAATCACATTGTGAGAAAGAGGTGAAGCAGACCTACAGCATTGCCTATCAGTTATAATAAACATGGAAAATGGAATACTAGTAATTTTTATTAAAATACACCATTTTATTTTCATTTAAGACAAAGCAAATGACTTCAATTTGTGGCCAAAGATAATATCAATGGTTTTAAATCACAAAATATACAATTATATCCCTTGAGTAAATGTGAAAATGTATACATTCATTTTTTCCTAACTTCTACATTTTTAATATGCTATCAATAATTCACACTCATATTAAGATTGTCTTTTATTTCCATATTTGGTAATGATTAATTTCCTAGTTTCCTTTTGGCAATATATTTTTTGACCTTTTAAATCTTTTATTTTCAATATTATATAAAATATTATTATTTCTTACTTTATGATAAGGAAGACACATTCCCACTTTGAATGAGGATTTCCCAAATAGGTGGAATATCCCACAAAAACAATCTCATCTCTCCATAATAAAAATCTTGGAACCAATAAACACTGAATAAAGTTATTTTAAATCCTTAATCACAAATCATTCATTTGTTAATTAATTTAAAAAATACTTGATTGCTTACTGTGCCCAGAACTCTAGATTCTGGGAAAAAAAACAGTGAACAAAATAATGAGAAGTATCTACCCTCATGGAACTTCTTTCTATTTGGGCAGTTATACTTATTAAAAATATAAAAAGTATAATAAATATGTGTAATATATTAGATAGTGATAAGTGCTAAGGAGAAAAAGAATAAAGCAGGAAAACAGGGCATGAATTTTTAAGAGAGTGTTATATTTTTCTCCAATGTTTCCTTAAACTATTTATATAATCCCATTGAATTTTTGTTTTCCTATTCCCAAACAGTTCTAATATAATCATCATTGATAACTTTAGAAGATTAAATAAAAATATGTTAAAAACACTCCAACCAGTACTTGGTACCAAATACATGACCAATAAGTTAAAACTGATGTAATTTTATGGCCATAGTGAATACTTTATAATTGATTCTAGTTTGATATAATTAATTTTACATTTATGAGACAAATCTCTAACTTTCCTTATAGGTTGATTCCAAAAAAAGACTTAAGTTTTCATATTTACCCAATATTTACTATCAGCCAGGTCTACTCATTTGCAGAGATAATACATTTGATAGGTCAATAACTGCCCATGAGCAGCATTCAGCATTTCCTGAAGTTGCATTCAAAAGTAATTTGAATCCCATTCCATATTTCTCCAAATTTTATCTGCTTTCTAGTGTAAGTCAGAAAATTAATTACAGTTAATATGACATTACTTCTAAATTACATGCATAGAATAATACTTTAATATCACAAAATCTCTCCTTACTCTTACACAATCATATCTTGGATTTCCCCTGAGGTATTTCACGGGAGCTTACAGTTCCCATTGTGCTGAGCCTCCTGCTGCCCTTCATTGCTGTCTCCTGCTGTAAAGTGATAAAAGAACCTCACCTCTCACCACCATTTCCATCAGCCACTCCCATGAGAATACATACCCCTAAGCAAAGATGGCTACACCAGCTTTCTTGTGGTTAGGGTTTACTTGATTCTTTTTCCAAAACTTTCACTCTTTACTTTTCTTAATCTTCATATTTGATGCATTCTACAAAAGAAGAAGTTGGATTTTTTAATGTAGTATCTAAATATATATTGATTGATATATTTGGATTTACTTCTACCATCTTACTCTTGCTTTCTATTCCTTAAGATTTTCCTGTTTATTTTTTCCCTTTGCTTCATATCTTATTTTGTGCTAACACAGAATTGGGATTTTTCCAATTCTATTTTTATACTCTTCTGCTTTGGAAAAATAATTCTATTTGTGTGTGTGGGAAGGGGGCTAAGCCTTGAAATTTTAATATACATGCTTAATTTAAAGGTTAATATAATCAATTTCTTTACCCTCCTTCTAAACAACTTAAGGACCCTAAAATATTTTAACCTTTCCTAGCTTACATGCTATAATTATCCTACTTTTTAATTGTGTCCTTTAAAAAATCTCTATAATTACATATTATTCATAGTGTTACATTTTCTATAAAGTCAACTTTTTATTAGATTTACTCATAACTTTTCTCTCTTCACTCATCATGTTTTAATTTCATTCCATAACTTCCTATGGTGATAGGGTATGCCTTTATAAGAAGTTTCACATTTGCGTCAGCCAAGCTTATAAGACAATTACACATGTAATTACCCTTAAAATTTTGCAGGTGCAAAATTTTAGAAAATGCATACAGTGTAACTCTGGCCCAAAGGCATATAAGCATTTTTATTTATTGGATTTTAATCCTCATCTGAGCCAAGATTCAGACAAACAATGTTCCTTTAGCTCATCCTTTTCTAAGTCACACCTTTTGTAAGTCTTAAGTCAGTCAGTTTCTAAACTGACTCTCTTCCTTGTACACATGTAAGACTTAGTGGACATTCTGGGCCCCTGTGTTAGCTATTAGAATCATTCCAGAGTAGGCTTAGTCTATAATGTGATTCCACTTTCTTCCTGGCCTTACAGTAATGTCTTTTCACAGGAGCTGCCATTCATTAATTACTATTTCATAAATTTCCTCTGTAACTTCTAATGTTTTGTGGACAGAAAGTTTGAGGATCTTTTATCAGCAGCTTGTGAAATCTGTGAAATATTGCACTTTGCTTTATTGTGCTTCCCAGATACTGTGGGGTGTTTTTTATAAATTAAACATTTATTTTATTCTTGTGTTGAGAAAGTCTATCAACACTATTTTTTCTGCGGCATCTGCTCACTTCATGTTTTTTTTGTGTGTGTCATATTTTGGTAATTCTCACAATATTTCAAGCATTTTCATCATTATTAAATCTGTTATGGTGATCCGTGATCTTTGATATTACTATTTTAATTGTTTTGGGTTGGAATGAACTGCTGCCATACAAAATGGTGAAATTAATTGATTAATGTTTTGTGTGCTCTGACTGTTCCACCAACTGACCATTCCCCTGTTTATCTTTCTCTCCTCAGTCCTCCCTATTCCCTGAGATACAACAATGTTGATATTAGGTCAACCAATAACCCTACAATGGCCTTTAAGTGTTGAAGTGAAAGAAAGGGTCACATATCTGACACTTTAAATCAAAAACTAGAAAAATTAAGCTCAGTGAGAAAGGCATGTCAAAAGTCAAGATAGGTCAAACCTAGGCCTTTTGCACCAGACAGTTAGCCAAATGGTGAATGCAAAGGAAAAGTTTTTAAAGGAAATTAAAATTGCTACTCCATTAAAAACATGAATAATAAGAAATTTAAGCAGCCTTATTGCTGAGAAAGTTTTAGTAGTCAGGATAGAAGATCAAAGCAGCCATAAAATTTCCTTAAGCCAAAACCTAATCCTGAGAAAGGCCCTAACTCTCTTCAGTTCTATGAAGGCTGAGAGAGGTGATGAAGCTTCAGAAAAAAGTTTGAAGCTAGCTGAGGTAGGTTCATGAGGTTTAAAGAAAGAAATCATCTCCATAACATAAAAATGGAAGGTGAAACAGAAAGTGCTAATGAGGAAGCTGCAGAAAGTTATCCAGAAAATCTAGCTAAGATCATTAATGAAGATGACTACACTAAACAATGTGTTTGTTAATGTAGACAAACCAGGCTTTCATTGGAAAAAGTGACATCTAGGACATTCATAGATAGAGAGGAGAAGTCAATGTCTGGTGTCAAAGCTTCAAAAAACAGGTTGACTCTCTTGCTAGGGGATAATAAAGTTGGTGATTTTAAGTTGAAGCTAATTCTAATTTACTATTCCCCAAATCCTGGGCCCTTCAGAATTATGCTAAATAACTCGGTCTGTTATCTATAAATGAAGAAACAAAGCCTGGATGACAGCACATGTGTTTATAGAATGGTTGGCTGAATATTTTAAACCCATTGTTGAGACCTTCTGCTCAGAATAAAAAAAGATTGCTTTCAAAATATTACTGATCATTGACATGCACCTGGTCACACAAAAGCTCTGATGGAGATGCACAAGGAGATTAATGTTGTTTTCATTCCTGCTAACACAACATCCATCCTTCAGCCCATGGATCAAGAAGTAATGTTAATTTTTAAGTCTCATTATTTAAGACATACATTTCTGGAGCATGGCAATGTCCTGGCCACAGGGCCACAGTGAGCAGATTTGGCCATGCTCCGCGCTCTGGTGCTCTGAGAGGTGCTCCCCACCTTGTGCCTGCCCCTGGCCCTGCTGCTGCTGCCTGTGTGCATGGCTGCCAGATCTACCAATTAAAATTAAATTCTTAAAAAATATATATATTTCATAAGACTATAGCAGCCATAGATAGTGATTGCTCTGAAGGATCCTGGCAAAGTAAATTGAAAACCTTGACAGGATTCACCATTGTAGATCCCATTAAGAACATTCTTGATTCCTGAGAGGTCAAAATATCAACATTAACAGGAGTTTGGAAAAAGTTGATTCCACCCCTATTAGATAACTTTGAGGAATTCAAGACTTCAGTTGAGGAAGTAGCTGCAGGTAGTAAGAAAACTAGAATTAGATGTGGAGCCTAAAGACAAGACTGAATGGCTGCAATTTTATGATCAACTCTGTAGGGATGAGGAGTTGCTTCTTATAATGAGCAAAGAAACTGGTTTTTGAGGAAAAAAAAAGAAACTGGTATCTACCGCTAGTGAAGATGCTGTGAACATTATTGAAATGACAACAAAGGACTTAGAATATTATGTAAACTCGGTTAATAAAGCAGTTGGAGGGTTTGAGAGGATTGACTTTAATTTTGAAAGAAGTTCTGCTATGAGTAAATGCAATCAAGCAGCATTGCATGCTATAAAGAAATCTTTTATGAGATGAAGAGTCAATTGATCCAGCAAACTTCACTGTTTTCTTATTTTAAGAATTGTCACAGCCACCCCAACCTCAGTAACCACCACTCTGATCAGTCAGCAGCCATCAACATTGAGGCAAGACCCTCTACCAGCCAAAAGATTATGACTTGCTCAAGGTCATTAGCATGTTTTAGTAATAAAGTATTTTATAAATTAAGGTATGTACATTTTTAAAGCACATTGATATTGCACACATAATAGACTACAGTATATTGTAAACGTGACTTTATATGCACTGGGAAACCACAGCATTTCTGTGACTCTCTTCATCGTGAGACTTGCTTCCGAGCATTAGTCTGGAACCAAATTCACAGTATCTCTGAGGTACGTCGTATTTAACTGCTTATTCCCTTTTCAACCTTCATTGAATTTCTTCAGTTGTTTTACAAGTTCTTTTCCTCAGCCCTGGAGAGTTCTGCCCTCAAGAGGACATTGTTACAAAAATTAAGACATCAAATTATCAGCTTCCAAATTAAAAAAATTATAAAACAAGACAGAAAGATTATTTACTGGTGCAGTTCTCTGACTTTCCTTGAGACTAAAGATTCTCTAGATTTGGGAAGGAAATTTTTAACGGGAAAAAATTTTAAAACATTGGTTGGATAGGCAATAAGAAGTATATTCTGCCTTCTTTATTAACTTCAGTAGGGAAGAAATGATGATAGAACCCCCTAAAATCCTGTTTGGATACAAAATTAGAGAAAATAAATCCTGTTTTCATGGAAAATCCTGAGAAGGTGAAAGCTTGAAGAAATTCACTTAACCTCACAGTAGAGGAAAGAAGAGAGATGCACGCTCAGGTTCTAAAAGCCTGAGAACGCCATAAAAGGCAGCTTTGAAACCAAGTCTTATGTTTCCTGCGCTTGACAAGGTCATAAAATACAGCTGAGAGAGAAAAAGACTGAAAGAGTTCTGTCTTTGACAAGGGGCCATGGCATCAGAAGGCACTCTTGACCATATGGTCAGAGATCAGGGAGGAAGATAGATACCTCACAGGATGCCATTGTGGAGGGATGACAATGCAATGGCCCAGATTGATACATTTTAGTTGATGTCAACATGAAACAACCTTGGAGAATATGCCTTTATTTAACTCACTTGGAACCATGATGCTACATTATACATCTTTGCCCACCATGCGCCCGCACAAAAACTTTACCACAACAACTGCTTGGATAAATCAATCCTATGGAGAAGGAAAGGGTGTAACAGTGATTGCAATACTGCATAGACTGAGTTTAAATTAAAAAAAATCACTATCTATCGTTTACTAAGTTGTTTGCTACCATCATTTGAAATGTCAGTATAAGATAGAGGTGATATGGAATTAGAGAAAATAATCACTTGTATATCTGTGTTTATGCTCAGAAAACCCAGATCTATTATATGGATTTTGTAATACAAAGCCATATTGGCATCTCAACTCCATTAATAATTAGGAGAACTCAGGATTCTTTTGTCATTCAGGGCTCTACTCAAATGCAACATTCTCAGGGAGTCTCTACTTCATAAAGATAGCTTCCCTGTCACTATCTATCACTATCTATCATTCCTATCCTTATTTTTTTCCTCCACAGCACTCACTACTACCTTATACTGTAGATTTATTTGCTGGTGTTTTGTCAGTCTCCTGTGCAGAAATAAACTCCCGGAGGATCTGGACTTTGTGTTGTTCACTGTGGTTTTCCTAGAGCTTAGAAAACTCCAGAAAAGGCCTCTAATAAATATATGGAGAATTAATAAAATATTATATGTATATATCATAATAGATACTATGTATTTAGATTTTATATATATGTAAATTTATATATATATCAAAGTGGATACTATGGATCTAAATTCTACAGATATTTTCATCGTATAATATATGTAGTTACTATGTACATGTGATTTTTCTCTTCTCTTGTTTTCCTCTTCTAATTATTTCTGAAAAAGTTATAGGTTATGTCTCAATGATCCCAATGTGAGGAGTTTACTGAATTATGGCATTTGGCAGGAAAGGCAGACTTATGTTTTTGGCCCTAAAGTCATAGAAGTGAAGAAAGGGCTGGAAGTAATATTATATCACCTTATAAGTAATATTTTCCTATTTTATAGTTTTACCTAATCTTACCCAGCATACAAGCCTATTTACTGAAGTGGTTTCTTTATTGACTAATGCATCATTTTTTTAGAGGACAGCAGAAAGGAAGAGAACCTCAAATGTCTTTCAGGTTAAGTTAACACTGAATTTATTTTTAATATTACAAGAAGATATCGGAGTTAATTATAATGTTTGTATTATGGCACATTATCATCACTAGTTTATACAAAGTCTTTCTTCTTGCTCTATCTATCTATCTATCTAAATATCATCTATCTATCAATCTATCCATTTTGTACCTATTCTGCACTCCCATTCCACACTCTCAACTTAGGCAATGATTTTAAATTGTTTCGTACACATGGCTGTATTCTTTGCCTTCTTAAAATATGTGCATTGATATCATGAATGGATTCTTTTAAATTAACTTTTACAATATTTTGTTATACATTTAAGTCTTTCACTTCTTTTCATTCAGCTATATGTTATGAAGACCAGGATTGTTGTTAGTTGCACATATTTCCCATTTCCAAATACTATATGCTACTCTATTTTGCTTTATAGCTATTACATCTTGCCTTACCTAGCTACTGTAAATAATTATTTACATATTTAGAGCAAATCACAAAACCACAAAAGGTTCTATTTACCTAATGTATCTTCATGAAATGAAATGTGTCATCAGGAAAGTCTCAAATAATTGTTTGGTTTAAGATACTTTTCAATCAACTCAAATATCTAGTGTTCTGTCTTAAATAAGAAGGATGAGTTATTTATTTTTTATATTGGAAAAAAAATTCTTACACTCATGTGTCTATGTGTACCTGCACTCAAGTCTCTTCAAAAGAACAAAAGGATCTGGAGAGAATTTCTCTTGCTGTGAAGGACAAAAACTCAAGATAGTATACTCTGACACAGGTGCATTGCTTTGCCAGTCTCTAAAATGTCGCTTCATGGGCAGCCTGCTGGGCTCGGCTCAGAGCCATGGTGCCAAGACTGCTAATAAAAAAGAATAAAGGTTAATGAAGGCACTGGGTTATTTATTATCTTGAATAAAATAGCCTGGGTTTTATCTGGATGGTTTGTTCAAGGCATAAGATCTTGCCTTTGATTTTTAACATTGTATTATTCTTTTCTGAAGGCTTTGAATTTTAATGTTTTTGCTAGGATACAGTCTTACCATGTTTATTAGATATGCAATTTTATTACAAAAATAAATGGAGATATTATAGATATTGAAATATGATGGCTGACATACATAAAAAATAAAAGAATAAATCCCTCAGAAAACTCACTTTGCAATTCAGTAAGAGAAAATTTGTACATTAGGCACATCTTTTGTTGCTCATGAGCAACTTGCTGAAAATAAATCCAAACATTTAATTGTGGCATACTGACATAGAAAAACTGACCTTTTATAAAGAACATATCGTGCTTTAGTTGCACACTTCAGCTTTGAGTTTAGGCACCGCACTTTCATTTAAAAGGAAACAAACACTGCAATAAAACTAGTCTTTCTGTCTACTGACAGAATGTAGCAAACCAGAAATATGTCATCTTCCACAGCCAGGATCTGATCTTAAAGATTTTAAGTCAACTGAGAGTAAGTACACATGCTATTTAGCTCTCTACTGGTAATTCCAAATATACCAAATGTGTGAGATATACAAAGTGGTTTAGTACTGTGCTCCAATCTAGAATCAGAATCTAAGTTTAAAATATACATTGAAACATTATCTTTGCTGTGACAGCATCCATAGCTGTATATAATCATCTCTAACATTGTAGATTTGCTCTCACATAAGTATTAAGTATTAATATGAGGCCATCTTTCAAATGACCACTAGCCATTTCTACATTCCCCACCCCATCCTGTCATATTGAAATATAAACAAACCCTCATGAAAAATTTAACCTGTCATTTTTATTACTTTTCCAATTTCTTATTTTTCTTAGACTCCTGGATGTGTGAAGCTCCACTAATTTCTGTGTTTGAAGTTTTCTTCTGGTTCCCAGGTATATTTATATTGTAATGAGACTCATAATCTGTGGTACCATTTCTTCTTGTCTAAAACAAGAAGTATTTAATTATTCCCTAAAATAATTCTACTCACTAGGATTATTTAGACTACTAATTGAAAGAATATTTTTTGGATGATGAATATGTGCCCATCATTGTTCTAATATTGAAGGTATAGCCATAAAAATCTTTTAGAGATTTTGTTGTAAGCTGTATCAAAAAAATACTCAAGATTGTTAGAGAAACTAATTTATAAAACTATGAAAACAATCTACAGAACATGATGTGTTAGTCTGTGTGGTTAAATTCTATGATAAAAATTGTGTTTTTGAGTTTTAGGTAAGATAAACTCAGATTATGATTATTGATGAAGGAAAATGTTTAGTTCCCCATTAGAGCAGATCAGAGAATATGGTGATTATCAGAAATGGTCACAAATATTCTAGCTCTCCTTCTGAGTAGAATTGTATGTTGCAATCTCCTTGAAATTATTAGTAAACATGTCATTTCCTTGGGAAATGTGAGTTTAAGTGACATACATTATTTTCAGATGAAACCTTTACAGCTTTCACTGTACTTACATTTTCTCTCTTCATTATGTGAGATCGTAGCTTCTCCTCTAATCTAAGTCTCAGAATGAGAACTTCCTGGATCAAATCTCCCAGCTGACCCATGATGAATATATAGCTTGAGTGAGACACAAAACTTCATGCTTAATTTTAAGTCAGCTTAGTGAACTATAGTTAACATACAGTAAAACTTGCCCTTTTAATATGTATAATTTAATGAGTTTTAACAAATGTTATAATTACCACAATTGAGATATAGACCATTTCTATCACTCCAGTCACTAAAATAATTTTAAAAAATAATTACCACAACAACTAGATTTTCTTTTTCCAGATTGGATAATCTTCCTTTTTAGTTGATACAATACCTAGTTTCTGCAAAAGCCAGAGACAGGCCTCTTAAATATTACTGGTAGCAAGGCAGACTGGTACAAAATTTCTGTAGCAGACTTTGTAACAATATTTCAAAACCTTTAAACTTTTATATAATTTAAAGAAACCAACATGTTTACATTTGTAATTATATAACAAATCAAAATCAGCAGCAACTATATCAACTGAATAATTATCTTGCATTCTCATGATGTACAACAGTATAGCAATTATGGCTATAAGAGCATCTAATAACATGAGAAAATGTTCCAAATTATTTTTATTAATATATGGGGATATATAAGTTAAAAATCAATAGATATAATAGGATTTAATTATGCAAAATATATCCTAACATAGGATTCCATAGAGAAAATTCTTATAATGATTGGCCTATTTGAAAGGATTGTCATTTATAGCTTAGGAAATATCACTATTATTCAGGTATATGACCAGACCTAGTCTGATTAGGGTTCAGACAATGAAATCTTCTAATCGCCTTTAAATGATGTACTAAAAACATGATCTTAGCTTTTCCACATCTAGTTTTGTGACCTTGGTCAACATATTTAATTCCCCACCTTAGCTGCCACATTAAAAATATTATTTAAATAACATTAATAAAATTAGTAGTAGTAGTAACAGTATTGGTAGTAATGAAGGTAATATCTATCTCACAGGGTTATTATGGGCATGAAAAATTAAATACAATGGCATCGAGTCTTGTACATTGTGAATACTCAAGAAAATTAGCTACTTTGTTGAAAAGGGATGAAATAAAAAATTTTTCACAATATTATATTACTCGAATTGACAATTTTGATTGATTGATAATCTCCCAAGAGAAGAGTGTATTTTTTTAATTTGACATTTTATTCCCTTGCTTAAATCTATGAAGAGTTTAATAACATTTGTCTGACACCAGGAAGATAAAATCCAAATGACTTAGGCCAGTTTCAATAGATGTAACTGATGTCAAACCATCTTTGTTTTTCTATAATAAACTTTATTTTTTAGAAATGCATTAATTTTTATTAACTTGTGATAAGACCATAGCTCAGTAGGATGCTACTTTATAATAAACTTTTTAAATATATTGTTTTAATTTTAATTTTTTTATTTTTAATTATTATGGCTACATAATAATTGAATATTTTTATAGGGTACATGTGATGTTTTGATACAGGCATACAATGTGAATAAATCAAATCAGGATAATCCATCACCTCAGGTATTTATCATTTCTTTGTGTTAGGAACATTCCAGTTCCGCTTTTTTAGTTATTTGAGAGCATACTCTAACTTATTTTTGATTACAGTCACTTTGTTATGCTATAAAATATTGTTCATTCTATCTAACTATCTAACCCATTAACCATCCCCATTTCCCCCCATTCCCCACGGCCCTTCCCAGTCTCTGGTAACCATCATTCTATTCTGTCTCCATGCAATCCATTGTTTTTAATATTCAGCTACCACATATGAATGAGAACATGTGAGATTTTTTTTTCTGTGCTTGGCTTATTTCGTTTAACCTAATGTTCTCCAATTCAATCCATGTTACTGCAAATGGCAGGATTTCATTCTTTTTGTGGCTATATAACTGTCCATTGTGTACATATACCACAATTCATTATGTATTCATTTACTAATGGACACTTAGGTTAATTCCATATCTTGGCTATTGTGAATAGTGCTGCAATAATCATGGGAGTGCAGATATATTTTCAATACACTGATTTCCCCTCCTTTGGATATATACTCAGCAGTGGGATTGCTGAGTCATATGGTAATTCTAGTTTTAGTTTTGTGAGGAACCACCATACAGTTCTACATAGTGGTTGCACTAATTTACATTCCCACCAATAGTGTAAAAGGGTTCCCCTTTCTCCACATCATCACCAGCATTCATTATTGCCTGTCTTTTTGATAAAAACCATTTTAACTGGGGTCAGATGATATCTCATTGTGGTTTTGATTTGCATTTCTCTGGTGACTAAAAATGCTGAGAATTTTTTTGTAGACCTGTTGGCCACTTGTATGTCTTCTTTTGAAAGATGTCTATTCAGATCCTTTGCTCATTTTTTAATTGGATTATTTGATTTTTTTTCTTGGGAAATGCATATTTCTTTAGAAAGAAACGTTCATTAGATAACCTAATAGTCCAATATGTGGTGTTTCAGTAATGAGTTGTGAGGAACAGTTGGGCAAAGCAAAAGACAGAGCTCTTTGTAAGACTGAGTTACCATCTACCCAGTTAAAAAAAAAATTCAACCTAGAATTTGTATTATAATTAAAGTTTATTTTGTTTTGTATTTTATTTTATAAATATTTTTCCACTTATTTTGGAAGATGATGATCCCACATAGAGTTTTCTATCTTTAAAACATATAAAGTGACTAATTCAGATGCTGCTATTAGAGAATGTGAAGAGTTGCAAAATTCAGTACTGAATTTCAGTGCCTGAAAATCAACATTGCATGCAGAGCAGCCAAACACAATGTTAAATTGGTTTCATTATACATATCTAGATAAGTAATTATTTGCCTATTTTAACAGTAATGTATATTCTGCATTAGTTTCTTTGTTAATATGGGAAGTGAAACACATGGCATATATCCATCTGTTAAATCCTAAAAAATAAATTAATGAAGGAATAAAATTCTCTCATTTCTCATACAACAGGCTAGAAATGAAAGCCAAAAGTAAAACACCTAAGAATTCTATGAATGCCAAGAATAAACCATCACTATGGTTTGATATGGAGTCCTCTGATAAAACTTGTTCCAACAGGGACAATGGTGTCTGGTTCATTCATTCATTAAAGAAATATTTATGAAGCACCTACATCCCAGAAAGTATAGGCTCCAGGAATGAGCTAGAGAATTTTTCAAATCATTTCTGCTTATATAAAACTTAAACAAGTTGGAGGAATTTGGAGTATTAACAAGGCACACTTTTGATAAGGAAATAAGCAAACAAAAGTTTGAAATATGAAAGTATTCTAAAAAAAAATTTTTAAAAATTTAAAAATTAAAAAATTAACAAGGTATACATTTCTGCATGCCATCTAAACAGAGGTACTGTCTTTGTTTCAGACCATCTTTTTTACAAATGTTTGTATAACAAACAGCATTAGAAGATAGAGATGATATCTTCCTCCAGGGCAAAAAATAGTTTTGCTTATAAATCCTGAAGATATAATGTGTCTCTCCAGAGAAATGGGCAGATTTGCTTTCCAAATAATGGCATCCTCTGAGGCAAAGATCAGGAAGGTTTGCTGTCTATTATAAATATTTGGGTTCTAGACGCTTGAGATTACTCTTCTGGAATGCAACCAACTGCATGTGTAAGTGTCACCTGAAGTTCTTTTCGGTGAGTCCTAGGTATTGGTACTCAGGAAATCAACACAAATGCTGATATTTTGGTTATTGTTATTGCTAGTAATAATAAGGTCTTAAGGTGCTTTAAGGCTGATACAGAAATATTTTAGCTTTTGCCAACATGAAACTTTTCCCAGCTATGAAACTTTGGCAGGCTAACTTTGTGCAATTGCAAGTAAGGCAAAATCTCAGAACCTTCACAGTCCTTGACAAGGCCCTAATAAGTAGGTGAGTCATGTGTGTTCAAGAAACAGGAATAAAAAGCAAATTTTGAAAAATAGTGAGTGAAGGGAAGTGCAGATTAGAAGAATTCAGTGAAAAAGGCAGGATCTGGATCTTGTAGAAACTTGCAAGCCATAACTGTAATGTGGTTTTATTTGTGAAATAAGAATCAAAATAAGAAGAAGAGTGACACAATCAGGTTTATATATTATATGCTTATCAAAGATATTGATGAAAAATACTTGCCTATGAGTCAGAATAATGAATTCATGACTCAAGTCTGCCATAAAACAGTTATATAATCTTGAAGAAAATGAACAAATTTTTCTGAACTTCAGTTTTCTGCAATATAACAGAAAATCAGGAAATAAAAACATCAGTGAGATAAACACCTTATATCTATTAGGATAGCTATTATTTTAAAAAAACAGAAATAGCAAGTATTGGTGAGAATATAGAGAAATTTGAACCCATGTACACTGTTGGTGAAAATGGAAAATGATGCAATCACTGCGGAAAATATATGGCAGTTTCATAAAAAAATTAAACATAGAATTTCCATGTGATCCAGAAATTGCACCTCTGGGTATATACCCAGAATAATTGAAAGTAGGGTCTTAAAGGGATTTGTACACCTATGTCCATAGCAGCATTATTCACAATGGCCAAAAGATAGAAGCACATCAGTGTTCATCAATGAATGGATAAATAAAATGTGGTATATACAAACAATGTAACATTAGCCAACCTTAAAAAGGAAGAAAATGCTGACACATGCTACAAAATAGATGAACCTTGATGACATTAGGCTAAGTGAGGTACCTAGAATAGTCAAATACATATAGATAGAAAGTAGAATGGTGGCTTCCAAGGCCTGAGGGGAGAGGGAATTGGGGAGTTGTTCAATGGGTACAGAGTTTCACTTTTGCAAGATGAAAAGAGTTCTAGAGATTGTTTGCACAACAAAGCGGAAGTACTTAACACTGCTAAACTATATACTTACAAATGGTTAAGATGGTAAATTTTATGTTATGTGTATTTTATCACAATTAAAAATAAAAAATCTACAGTATCTACTATAATTGATTTATTTAGCAAACAAGAAAAGTTTTCCTACTGTGGTTCAGACATGATATCAATCTCCATAGATATCAACATAGAAGAAAGAATCTCTGCCCTGAAACAGCCAAGAAAGTAACAAATTATACCCCTGTGTCAGGAAACAGTTTTAAAACATGCTATAAAAGCTAAAATCATCTATGAAAGTAAGATGGAAATATTGTTAGTTTTGAAATAGATTTCAGAATTTCCAGTTTTAGAAGTTGTTACAATACTGTTTAGGGTTGCTTTATGCAGTGCTTGGTGTATACCCCTTAGCGTATAATCCTGTTAAGGGATAAGGATGCCATTCCAAAGGTCTAGAAAGTAAAACTGGGAGATAAATGTCATGAAGATACAGATTAAATTATGTCTTAAATTACCAGCTGTTAATTTAAGCCATAATTTAATCCGTATCTCATTATATGTGAATGGAGCATTTTTCCCTTACCATCTTCAAGGAGCACATTGTCTAAATTCATTTTTCACGTGATTTTAATTAGCCATTTTAAATGGGAACATCTGAAAATTCTCAAGCCCTCATGAGGCTATACAGGAGAGAAATTATAACATAAGAAGAGAAATTAGACATCACCGTTCTGATTGAAGAAATGGTTGATTCAGGATCTTGTTAAAATGGGTTTATTGAGATGTAATTGAGATACAATAAACTGTAAATGATTAAGATGCACAATTTGATAAGTTTGACATATGTATACAATTGAAAAAATGATTGCCATAAGCAAAATATTGAAAATAATACTTCCTAAAGTTTCCTCACTTGCCATTCCTCTCTCCCATCTTTTCTTGCCCCTCCATATGCAGGCAACCATTGACCTGCTTTTGTCATTATAGATTAGTTGGCATTTTCTAGGATTTTATTTTATTTTTTTTAGGTTTTTTTTTTTAATTTCAGCATATTATGGGGGTAAAAATATTACGGTTATGTATATTGCCCTTGCCCCCCTCCCCCCTCGAGGCAGAGCCTCAAGCATGACCATCGTATGGGGTATGGTCATGCTTGAGGCATTTTCTAGGATTTTATATAAATGGAAGCATACAACATACATCCTTTTTGTGCCTGTTTACTTTAACTAAGCATAATTATTTTGAAATTTATCCATGTTACTGCATTTATCAAAAGTTCATTCTTTTTTATTCCTGAGTAGCATTTTATTATGTGGATATACCACAATTTGTTCCTTCATTTGCCTTTTTATGGGAATTTTGTGTGTTCCCAGTTTTTGGTTACTACACATAAAGCCACTGTAAACATTCACATACATTCCTTTGTACGTACACATGCTTTCATTTTTCTCAAGTAAGTATATAGGAGTGGAATGACTGAGTTATATTGTAAGGTATGTATACTTTTTTTAAAGAAAATTCCAAACTCTTCTCCAATGTGGTTGTATCATTATACATTCCCACAAGCAGTATATGAGTTCCACTTGCTCCATTTTTTCACCAACACTTGAAATGACCAGTCTTTTAATCTTAGCCATTCTAGTAGGTATGTAGTTGTATTTCATTGCAGTTTCAATTTCCATTCCTGTAAAAAATAAAGAATGTTGAGCATCTTTCCATGTAGTTATTTGCACTTAATATATTTTCTTTGGTGTAATGTTTGTTCCAATATTTGTTCATTTTTAGGTTTATTTTATTGAGGTTTGAGTGTTCTATATTTATTTTACCATAACCTAGCAGGGCAGGATTTGCACTAATAAAAATTAAGAGCAATTTAGGGCACTAAAACTGTGATATCATGAAAGTTGGTTTCTGAGAGGGAGACGTACTGGGAGAGTTAATCACTACAGCTACTCTTCTGTAGCTAATACACCCAAATAAAATTCAGGGCTCAGCAGAGTTTGTGTAGTTCCAAAGGACTGCATGAGCTGTAAAATACACAATCATTCCTTAAACTGTGAAAAATAAGCTACCACTTTTCACAGACCAAGTCACTATCAGGAAGCTCAGAGACAGAGATTTGGGAGTTTTGGTGAAATTATATTTCTCTTCTAAAGATCTTGTTGGTCCAATTAACAAAGTTACTAGAAATAAATCTGAATTCAAATGGGAGGATGCCTGTTTAGAAAACATGCTTTAAAATATCCCTAAGGGTCAGAGCACAGATGGCCTTACCTAGTCCTCATTAGTCCTAGTCCTCATTAGTACTTGATTGCTCAGATGATACTAGACATGTTAGAAAATAAAATATACTCAGACTAGAGTTTTTGGCAGGAACTGAAGAAGGCTGCTCAGCAGAAACTCTCAGGTTTTGATCTACAAGTGTGCCTGATACAACTACTCACTATAGCTCATTTAAAAGAAAATCACTAGCTTGTTATGGGGCAATAATCAAAACTACCTTTACCATGGAAGGGCATCAGATGACTCTGAGGCCATAAATATCAATCACACTAAGAAGAAATACGTCATAATAGAATAGAGAATAAAAGCCCAAGGAAGTTTGCTAATAAAATGAAAGTGGTATTTTCAAAACCATACTGGGTGGGGATGGCAGGATTTGGGGAGAACAGAGTGCATACACAAGCTGGTTGCTTCACTGGCTGTAGGGCCAGTGTTTTAATTAGAAAGCTACACAACACACATATACATTATAATACAAAAATATATTTCAGACATTTTGAAAATTCTAAAATATAATAATATATGTATATGGTACAGGCTGAATGCTTATTTCAGACAGCACTTATCTATTATAAAAGCATATAGTCTTTATACATAGCATTTGCTTAGGTAAATGCATCTATGTGTTGTTATAAATCATTTGATAGACATTAACCACACTTCAAGAGATGAAATTGAAAACCTGGCCTAGTTATTGACTGAAGACACAGACTGTAAAAGGAGGTAGTCAGACTACCTCAAATTAGATCCACTCCTGCTTTCCCCTTCAAGAGCTCCAGCCACCAATGGTTTGTATGAGTAGCTATAGTTCATATTAGTAATTATTTATCAACTGAGAATTTAAAATTATTTTTTACATGTAGTAAAGTGGAAGTCTCAACCGTGAGAGGCAAAGTAAAAATTTACACAATTCCTAGTTGCCCATAATAAAAGTAAGAGGTGAAGGAATTATGCTAAGTAAAAGTTGGACTCTGCCTCTACATTTTAGAAATGTGTGTCATCAAAAGGGATGACTCCACTTCTCCTTAAAGAAACTGACCAAGACAATGAAATGAATGGGGAAAAGTCCACCTAAATTACATGTTCACATAGCTAAGCAAAAGCAAAACAAACCAAACAAAATAAAAACGGACTGGCAGGAAATAATGGGGAGACAAGTATTAGCCTAGCAGTGGCAGCCCCTCAAGAGAGGGTCCCGCCTAGTGTTGGAAATGCCATAGCGAGAGTAAGAGTGAAGTGGGAAGGTCACCAAAGCAATGAAGAAAAGGAATGGACACTCTCTAAGAGGTGGCCAGATTTCAAAAGTATCAAAAAAACACTTTCTGATAAATGCTTATATGATAGTAATGGTATCGTTTTTGTAATCTCCACAAGTCTTCTAAAAAAAACTAACGAAGCAACCAGCATAGCAGAACAAAAAGCTGGAAATAATGTTTTCAATAAGAACAGATGAATATGTGTCCTTATGAATCCTGGAGACTTGGGAAAACCACCCCAACAGCAGCTGTGTGGGAGCAAACAGAGGAAAGAAAGGGGGCTCCTATTAATCTGAAGTACTTACCACTCCAACAATGTCAAGCACTCCAAGCACTTGGAGTGAAGAAGTTGGCTAATGGATCTAAGAATAGCAACCCAAACTGGTAGGTGAGTACATGTGTCCCTGGGAAAGACTAATCATGAGAGTGACCTGGAGTTTTATAGCCATTGAAATACTCAATAAAAAGACAGATACCCATGCTGAGATAAAAAAAAACTATATACAACACAAATTGATTAAGAAATAAAACAGATGTGGGATAAAAAGAAGGAAAGTTTTTGATACTATTTGAAGACAAGATGACAACAAGCATTTGCAAAAATTCTGGAAATATGACTGAAAGACTAATTTTTCAATACTCAGTTGTAACATCTCAGGTTGGAGATGGAAGCAGGCTCTGAGATGGAGTTTAGTGCACTGGATGCTTACCAAGAAGTGCCTCTGGAATCAATACTTGTGAAATAGGGGAAGGAAGGGAAGAAAGCAGGATTGGTTGGGCACCAGGAGCTGTCCAGCTATCCAGCTGCAAGGCGAGCACAAGGATAGCCTCAGTGGCCCACACTGGGAGCTCTGGACAAAAAATTGTTCTTTAGAACTGTTCTGACTTGGGCTTTACCTCCCACTTTTGTCCTCTTTGGTTGTGGATCACCACAGGGAGGGGACTGAATATAGACAAAGTAGTTTTCTGTAGCTGAGCTAATTCCTGAAGAGGTTGATACCTCAGGGCTTCCTCATTACAGTACCTGCAGCAGTTGTAGCAACAATATTTTCTTCACACCCCAAAGAGGCAGCCCTGGAATGATAAAATGAGAAATGCTTTACTGGCTCTAACCCCTAAAAGTGCAAAAAACTCACCTCACTTAGACATGAAGAATAGAAAAGGATTTTATTACATTCGAACCCAAAATAAGATACTATAGGAATAAAAGAGGATAATGAGAATCAAATACCTATAGAAAATGGAGACATACCAAAAAAAAAAAAAATGCCACAACACAGAGGAAACCTATAAATTTGCATACCTATGGGAGTAAACAGAAATTATGAAAAAAATGGAATCTATGGTAGAAAAAAATAAATCAAAATTAGAAAAAATAATAAATGAAGAGAACATGAAAAATAGTTTTAAAAACCTTAGGAAATAATTATAAATAAAATTTAATAATCAGAAAAAGATGAAAAGTAACACAAAAGCAAATGAACATGGCAGGAAATACTTGTTGAAATAGATGAAAAGTAAAGAAAAAAATTTAAATCAGATATTTAAAGAAGATTCAAAGGATTCTTCAAAACTGAAGTAATGATAGAATTAGAAAATTACTATTTTATTATATCTAATGAAATAATGGAACTATACCAGGCATTCTCAAAATGTGATCTGACAACTTCTGGTGATCCCCAAATTTTTTCAGTGGATCCATGACTTTATTTTCCAACTTTGTATCTGTATGAGGCTAGATTTTCTCCATACACTTTAAAAACAAAACAAAACAAAACATATTGCAACGAATTGAATGCAGAAACAGATATGAGAATTTACGTATATTCAAACAAGCATTGAAGACTCTTACAAAAATGTAAAATGATGCTACTTTTCTCCCTTTTTTGTTTTGGAAAATATAATATATTGAATCCCCCTTTGTAGATATGGAAATCCTAGATGGCATCTTTTTCCAAAGGAGGGCTGTTTTGTCTACATTAAAAATCTATTGTTTAGTGCAGCCACCTTTGTCAATTATCTTAGCTAGATCTTTTGAATAACTTGCTACAGCTTCTACATTAGGACTTGCTGCTTTACCTTGCACTTTTACGTTATAAAGACAACTTCTTTCCTTAAATCTCATGAACCATCCTCTGCCGCAGCTTCCTCACCCCTCTAAGCCTTTATAGAATTAAATAGAGTTAGGGCCTTGCTCTGAGTTAGGCTTTAGTTTAAGGAAATGTTGTGGCTTATTTGATCTTCTATCGGGACCACTAAAACTTTCTCCATATCAGGATTAAAGCTGTTTTACTTTCTTAATATGTGCTCACTGGAGTAGCACTTTTAGTTTCCTTCAAGAACTTTTGCTTTGCATTTATATCTTGGCTAACTATCTGTCTCAAGAGTCCTAGCTTTCAGGACTCCTTCAGCCTATCTCAGCTTTTGACGTGCCCTTTTCACTCAGCTTAATCATTTCAAGCTTTTAAAATTTAAAGTGAGAGATGTGTTACTCTTCATTTCATCTGAACAGTTAGAGGTCTTTGTAGGGTTATTAATTGGCCTAATTTCATCATCGTTGTGTCTCAAGGAACAGGGAAGCCCAAGGAGAGAAAGAAAGAAAAAGTTGGCCAGTAGAACAGTCAGAACATACAGAACATTTATTGATTAAGTTTGCCATCTTATGTAGGTACAATTTATGGTGCCCCAATCAATTACAACAGTAAAGGTCGTTGAACATAGATCACCATATCAGATGTAATAATAATGAAAAAGCTTGAAATATTGTGAGAATTGCCAAAATCTGACAGAGACACAAAGTGACCATATGCTGTGGGAAAAATGGTACTGATAGACTTGCTCAACACAGGGTTGCCACAAAACATCAATTTGACAAAAAAAAAATACAGTATCTGTGAAGTGAAATAAAGTGAAGTATGCCTATATCTCATAAAGAGTTAATATCCAAGCTTTATAAAGAATTTATGCAAGTCAGTAGTGGAAAAACAATCCAATTAATAAATGGGCAAAATACCTAAAAAAACCTTTCTCTTAATAAGATATAAAAATGGATAATAAGTATATGAAAACTTGCTCAGTATTATTAAACATTAGGAAAATGAAAATTGAAACCCCTATGAGACACCACCTCATCCCTCTTAAGACAGCTATTATGAAATAGTCAACTGATAACAAATGTTGGTGTAGAGAGAGAAAGGGAGCTATTGTACACTGTCGGTGAGAATGTAGATTGGTATAGCTATTATGGAAAACAATATGGTTGTTTCCAAAGAAATTAAAAATAAAACTATCATATGACCCAGTACCTCCTTTTCTGGGCATATATCCAAGTGAAATGAAATTGCCACCCTTTAATCTTTAAATATTTACACTCCCATGCACATTGCAATATTACTTACAAAAGTGAAGATATAGAAATGGACAAATGAGTAAAGAAACTGTGGTACATATATACAATGAAATATTATTCAGCCCTTAAAAAACATTACAGAGTTTCAGAATAGCTTATTCCTTTAATTACTTAAAAAACTTAAGTTTTTAAGAAAGTTAGAGCTGGGAATAATTTATGTTTTACCTAGAAAAACTTCATTTCAAAAATCGAGAATGGGAGGCATAAAAAATTAATTGACAACTTAAATTTGGGGGCTACTAAGAGGAGAGGCCATCCCTGAAACCAAGCTCATTTGCAAATGAAGTCAATTCCATTTGTTTAATATGGGAAAAAACATTTCAGCAAGAAAATGGTCTATTCCATTCAAAATATAGGTGAAGGAGTAGAATGTGATAAGGCCTCCACAAATGACTAATGTGAGTGCACATTAGTCATTTATGGGGCCACTCACATTAGTCATTAATGGGGGCCTACATACTGCCAACGCTTTAGTCTCAGCTTCCAGAAATTCTTTGTTAACTAGCATCTGAAGGCAATGAACCACGTATTAGTATTTCAATGTGCAGTTGGATTGATAGCTAAAGCAATATTCAGTTCTTTTTTTCCAGTCATAAATATTTCTTTAACCTGTTATTAGTTTATGCTTCCAAATATCCATTTTAATTAGCATCCTTATGAACTTTTGATAAAAATCATGCAGCCTTCATATATTAAAAAATTATCACAATGTTTCAATTAATTCATATGGTAGTCTGGAACTGAGTACATAACTAACACCTACCTTGAAAATTTACTGTGTACAATATCATTATTTTTCTGTGAATACTTTTAGTCCTAGAAGAATGGAACAGCCCACAATAGAGCCTCATCCATTTTATACTACATATTGTTATAACAGGGTTGTGGTATAGTGAATTATGGCTGAAATCTATACTAATATATACTTTATTTTATTTAATTTGGCAGGCCATAGCAACATATTTTTAGCTATTAAGTTGAAATATGGTTTAACTTTTAAAAACATCACTATATTAAACTAAATGTTCTTTTCCAAAATGCAATTAAATGCAATCAAAATGTTATATTTTTATGTAATTTTATATGGTCCCTATTACTATGCTTATGTCAAAATTAGGACATGAAATAAAATTTCTGTTTCTAACAGTGTTTTAAATTTCACCCATATTTAAACTCCAGCAGTAAATTGTTTATATTTGTTATTAACCAATTATGAACTATAATTGAATGCTCCAATAACAGCATAAAAGATAGCTGATTCAATTTTTATAACTTGTATTTCTTGTCACAGATATCCTTTCATAACAGAATTTATAATCAAATTGAGACTATCAATAATAGTTTCACCTCACTCACAAGTTTGGAAATGTCAATGGTGTGTACTCTAATCTCTAAGAACAAACTCAGGGCTCCTTCCCCATTCTAATCTTAAAGAAGAGATACTCTATCAATGAAAAGATAGGGTGCTCTAGACCACAGAGATGGCTACTCTTAAAGAAATTAGGGTTTCATTGGAATGAAGAAAGGCAAAGTCCTCAGAAAACGTTATCTGGAAATAATGTCATTATAATCAGTTCCTTCTGGGTGACATACAAGATTATCTTATAAATGTTCTTAATGGGTTTAATATGATTTCTTATTGGCCCTACTTGCATTTGTCTATTTATGGAAATAATAGCAATATTCGTGTCAGTGGCCTCACGTAAAAGCACAGGCAAGCCTTGAGCAAGAAAAAATGCCCCTGGCTGACCATTAGTTCAACTAGTAAATAGCACTCTTTCCAAAACATTTTGCTTAGAAATGGTCATGTAACTTTTCTCTTTGTTTTCAGGCAAGAGGAAATAGCAACATTTAAAGATAAATCCTGAAAAGCAGGCAATCTTTCTTCATCAAAAGAGATTACTTTAGTGTACGTTCATCACCTGTAATAAATGTACCACTCTGGTGTGGAATGTTAATAGTGGGGGAGGTTACGCATGTGTGGGGACAGGGAGTATATAGGAACTCTTGGATTTTCTGCTCAATTTCGCTGTGAACCTAAAAATCCTCTGAGAAGCAAAGACTATTAATTAAAAACAGATTTAATCTACCCATAGAATACTTATGAAGATTTCTAGATTTACCATAGTAGTGAAAAGTTTTTTCCTTTTATTCTTTTAGAAACTATCCAAAATTAATGAGCACAAAACAATTTTAAAACTCCATCTTTGGTGAAACTGATATTTGTTTGAAACTCAAAACCATACAATGTAAGAGAGGTATCGTTTGGTCCTGATGGCTCAGTTTATTTCCAACCAGAAGAAGCAGCAGTGCTGACCCATATTGACAGCCAGCATTCTGTCCAGGAGGCAATGAGAAAAGAAAATTATGGTTTGAGCAGCCCATTATCTGCCAAGCTCAGTTAGTTGGTGAGAAACAAAAACTAAAATAGTGATCCTCAGCCTTTATTGTGCTTCTAAATCACCTGGCAAAGTTTGGAAAATACATATGCTAGGGGCCCAAACCCATGATTCAGATGCAATTGTTCTGGTATATGGTGTAGGCACTGCTATTATCATTTTTTTAGATCCCAAGGTTGCTCTATGTAAAGCTATTCTGTAATATTTTCTCAATGAGGGCTAAAAGAACTCATTCACATGTAGTTCTGTACCATAAGAAATATTCCAGATGGCCTGTCAAGTATTCCAGTCCTTTTTCAGATTAAAAAAAAAAAGCTCATAAGTGAAGGATGCAACTAATGAAAGCCAAATACTCCAATGATTTTTGTTGAATCAATTCTCACATAGTATAAAAAAAGAAAAACAGAAAAAAACAAATTTTAGAAGATGAAAATTCAAAAGTAAATTACTGTCAAAAAGGATGAAATTTCTGAACTTCTACAATGTGCTGTGATTTTTAGAAACCTAAATGAAGACATTATACAGGAGCTTTAAAAAGACAGGGCAAGATCAGAGAAACAAAGAAATAATAACCACTACCTTGATTACACGATTATGCCACTCAAGTCCTTTTCCCTGATCATGAACTTCCTTTATATCCAGTTTCTTTTCAATTTCAAGATGACTCCTATTGGCTTTAGTGTCCTGCTGACCTATTCACTACATTTCTGAAAAGTAAATGGTGAACATTGTGATTTAAGTTTTGGAAGAGCCATTTTCAGAGTTGCTATTCAACATGAATGTTTCAAACATTTTGAGTTTTCTGAAGTGAGAACAATTCCAAATTAATGATCCTTTCTTCCTCAAATTGAAAACAACTTAAACTGATATTACAATGCTCAAAATATAACCATAACTGCAGAAACATTCACCAACTCAACTGAAATGGCACACAAAAATTCATTTTTAATTGAAACCAATTTGAATATCTTAAATAGATTCTACAACTATCAAGCTAATAATTAACAACTTATTTGATTAAGTGTTCCATTTCTTACTTATTTTTTTAAATTGTTTCTATTTCAATAGATTTAGTGGATACAAGTGTATTTTGGTATATGGATGAATTTTATAATGCTGAATTCAGGGCTTTTAGTTCGCATGTCACCAGGATAGTGTACATTTTAACTGATAGAAAGGTTTTTATCCTTTATCCCCTGTCCCTCTTCCCCCTTCTTAGTATTTCATGTCTATTATACCACTTTGTGATCATATATAGCCTTCATTTAGTTCCCACTTATAAGTGAGAACATGTAGTATTTCTTTTTCCATTCCTGAGACACTTCACTTAGGATAATGGACTCCAGTTTCATCCAAGTTGCTGAAAAAGATATTATTTCATCCCTTTTTGAGGCTGAGTAGTACTCCATGGTTTATATATACCACATTTTCTTTATCCACTCATCAGCTCATGGCCACTTAGGTTGGTCCCATAGCTTTGTGATTGTGAATTATGCTGCAATAAACATTTGGGTGCAGGAGTCTTTTTTATACAATGATGTATTTTCATTTGGGTAGGTACCTAGTAGTGGGATTGCTGGATCTAATGGTAAATCTATTAATATATTTAATTCTTTGAGTAATCCTCATACTGGAATCTGGTGTAAGTTTTAAGAGTGTTAGTGGGTCAATGTAAGACAATGTTTATCTCTGCCTTGCCTCTCTGGATTTGTCTATTTTTTTGATTAATAGAGAATATCACTCTTTCACATATTTGTTTTCCTCAGAAGGGAAAGCACAGTTTTCTATTTCTTATAAAGCATTGTGTTGACAGGCAGCATCCCTGGTAACAGCTACTGTCTGGACTTTGTTCTTTCCTAGCTCTTATATGTCATGTCTATCCCTCTACTTATTTAATTTTTCTTAACTAAAATATAATCATAAAAGAATTTAATCTGATGCATAAATATGACAGTTGTGAACATAATGTAAATATTTACATCTATAATATAAGACACTAATAAACTTCCAATTGCAGGCTCCAACTTAATTACAATAGCTATTTTCATAGTTATTTGAATGTGCTTTAATGCTCCCATGAAGATGTTTTGTTTTTATTGAAAGAACTCCTTTCCTTTGTGTTCAACATACATGGATTGAGTAATAGAAATGATTTGACTTTACTCCAAATTATGGATAGTCTTTTCAGTAAAGCCTGACAATGACAAGCAGATTTCTTCTTTGTGAAGAGGTGAAATGAGGAGGACATTTTGATAGATATGATGATAAATAAACCTTCAAATTTATGGCATGGTAGCAAGATAATGCTAAGACATTTTTCTCCTCATATTTTTTCTCTTTACAAAGATTTTATGTCCCTAAATAAAATGTTAAACAAAACTTAGTTTTATTTAAAGTAACCTCTTATTCAAACATATGTATGAGTCAACCAACTATAAAATATTAATAATTGTATTACTTGATGGTAGACAGAAAGTCCTATTAATATTCAGTTGTTATATAGGTCATATATATTGATAATTACCTCAAGATTAATAAAACCTGACATTTTTATCACACCTTACAGTATTTAAATACTTCTATATATGGAATTCCAATTTCTGTTAAGATACCTCCTCCTTCCTGGAGTTCTCTCATTTTTGTCTCCACTGCTACCATTGAGGTTTAGCCCAGAGGTACACTGTTATTCCTTTATTTACCAATGTAGCCACCTGGGGGAAAAAGACTAAAATAAAAAGGTCTTTCCTCATAGTATTAGCTGAACTGTGACAAGCTAAAAATTTGCAAAGAATTGTACTAAAATAAATGGGATAAAAGTATTTTAGGAAATTGTGATCCCATCAAAGGACATGAAATTAATTCCCAGGTGCTTAGATCCACACCTTTTCCCCCAATGACTTTATTAATAGAGACTGTAGAAGCAAAATAATTTTACTATTAATACATGAAACAGATGGTGGCTGTCTATTGTGCTTAGGTTTAACAAATTCTTCTCCAGTCTCTGGGCATAGACTTGTTCAGCTAGTTCAATGCCCAAATCCTAACTCAAAAGAAAATGATGAGTAAAAGCATAAAATTAAAATTTCAAATAAAATTTTCAAAATTAACATTGAGCAGTTAGTTCTTACTCATGGAAGTGAAATGAATTTTTCTTTGAGGAAGACCATTTCCTTTCCATGGAAAACTATCATAATGGCCTTTTGGCTTTGCACTCATATTTTCAGAGGTATAAATGTAAAGCAACCTAACAGACAAAGTTTTGGACTGTGGAAAAGTCTTTTCGTATTGCAATTTAGTATATATTTTAGAAGAGCCAAGAAGGTCTTGTTTCTTTGGGTAAGATGTTTCTTGATCTTATATAAACTTGGAGACATAGGCGGGTGTGGTGGCTCATGACTTCATCCCAACACTTTGGGAGGCTGAGGCAGGAGAATGACTTGAGGTCAGGAGTTTGAGACCAGCCTGGGCAACAAAGTGAGACTCTTGTCTCTACAAAAATATTTTAAAATTTAGCCAGGCCTAGTGGCTTGCACCTGTAGTCCTAGCTACTTGAGAGGCTGAGATGGGAAGATTGCTTAAGTACAGGAGTTCAAGGTTACAGTGAGCTTTGATTGCACCACTGTATTACAGCCTAGGTGACACTCTTTTTTTTTTTAATATAAACTCAGAGATGGTATTGCTACAAATTGCTTCAAATTGTTATTGTAGAGTTTTTGTGTGTGTGTGTTTGTTGCAGATTGGAGTCTCAGTAAACAGACTCTGAGATGGAGTTTAGTATTTAGGATGTTTATTATGAAGCCTTTGGGATCAACATATGGAGAAGGGAGGGAAGGAAAGAGAAATATAAAGAGCAAGAAGTCAATTTGCTGCAGCTACTACAGTTTAACCCACGGTGAGGTCTGGAGCTAGAATAACTCTTCAGAATTGTCACAAGTTGGGCTGAGATGGCCAGGCCTTATACTCTCAATTCTATCAATAACTGGATGTGGGCTGTTCTGGAAAGGGAAGAGATTTTAAGCGAGGTGGCTGTCAAAGTGAGTCTAAGCCTTGTAGTAGATAACAGCTGAAGGCTATATACCAACAGCAGTTCCAGCAGGTGGGGCAACAAGTCCATCATTGAAGGGCACATCAGCGTTTTTACCACAGTTCATCTTGTGCATAATCCAAATTCAGCTCTGCATGTTGGTAGACCTTTCATCCTGAGGTGAACTTAGCAGAGGAAGGTCAATGGGACAAATTGTCTGTCCTCTCCACTACCCATTTTATATTCCCCTTAATATCACCTAGTACCTCTTGCTAGTTCCTGGGGGTATAACCATGCAGCTCTGAGCCTCTGGTCACCATGAACTTCTCAAGTCAGGGTGCTGCCAACACTTGTCCATTTAACATCAATATTAAGCAAGGCAGGCCCAAAGGCACCTAAATAGATTACCTTCATAGCAAACATATTTCTTCTTGCCTTCTTTATGTAGCAGCAGCCCTGGACCACATTTTATATCCACTAATTGGTTCAATATGGATATACTGAGTATATGAGTATATTAAAAATAAAACCGATAGCACCTACCCATATAAATTTGAATTAGACGATCTTAAGTTTGAATTCTGTTATTGTTTGTTTTATCTAGGACTCCTGGCAAGTTACTTAAACTCTTGTGCCTTAATATCATCTCTGTAAAATACCTAAAATAATACCTACCCTGAAGTTTTGTGGGAGGATTACAGACATTGTAAAATGACTTACAAAAACTGTGACACATAGCAATGCATAATAAATATCAACTATTCTCACAAAATTAATTTTCTACATGACTTATCTTTGCATGCCTATCTGATATATAAGAAAAATGGGAATAGAGAGATTTAGAGAGTTAAAAATTGCAATTACATTAGCAGTTTATATAAAGAAGCACTTCAGCTATGTAACAGTGTCACCTGAACACCATAGAAAGACAGATCTCTTTGATTATTGCTGTTTACCTATTTGTTCTGCTTGCCAATTCTCATTTGCCTCCAGGATAGTTCTCTAAAGACTTGCATTTAGTTATATTGCAAAAAGTCTGGTATGTGGAATCATTTAGTGAGTAGCTTAGAAGATGTGTTTCTCCTTCAGATATATCCTAATTACCAATAAGTAGAAATAATTTCTATAGCTCATGGTTCATCTCACTTTCATAGAAACCAGTACAAATAGTTTTTCAATATAGTAAGGCCTTATATTTAAATACTTAACACTTAGTTGATAAATTCACAGTTAGGTAGGCATACCTTTTCATTTTACCATTATAAAGAGTGTGAAAGATTGTGATAATTTGCCAGTTCTTCACCTCTCCCTGAATTGACTCTATGTGTCAAGTAACTTTGCTGTGGCTTTCACTGTAAGTGGAGCTTTTTCCCCACTGTTGGATTCTTGGATTAGTCATTTTCTTGCTCTGTCAATGGATTTTTAGCAGACATGTTTCAAGAAGAGGCATGTAAAGTGCTTGCATTTCTGCTGTCACTGTAAGAAGAGAGTACCTCCTCTGGTGCCTGGTCACAAGGATAAGAAACATGGAACCAAACCAAATGCAGCCATGCCCATCCAAATTAGTAGACCTTTAGCTGCCCCATGATATGAGATGAACTAAACTGAAACCAGACAATCACGAAACAAAGCTCAGCCTAGATTAGCCAATCTTTATGCTTGTAATACTCAGCTGATTTGCATGCTTGTGAAAAATAGTAAGTGGTTGCTATTTTGGGTGGCTGTTATCATAGCAAACTTTTCTGAAATTGGTTAATTTTCCAGAGGAGGAAAATTTATTTTCATTTTCTTCAGATGTATCATCCATTCATAGAATAGTCGTTTATCATCTGACACTAGAAGCTCTGGGCATGATACAAATCTGTGAATAGCAAGAATAACTTATTTTATACTGCATGTTCTCACTCATATTTGAGAGCTTAAAAAGTTGTGTTCATAGCTATAGAGAAAAGAATTGTGATTACTAGAGCCTGGGAAGCAGAAGGGGAGAGGGAGATAGGAAGAGGATGATTAAGAAATATAAAAGTACAGCTAGATAGGAAGAATAAATTTTAGTGCTCTGTAGCACTGTAGGGTGTCTAAAGTTAACAATAATTTATTGTATATTCTCAAAAAGATAGAAGGGAAGATTTTGAATGTTCCCAACACAAAGAAATGATAAATGTTTGAGGAGATAAATATGCTAATTACCCTGAATTGATCAATATACATTGTATACATGTATCAAAATATCACTCTGTACTATATATATACAGTTATTGTCATTTAAAAAACAAATTAACAACTAAAAAAACTTTTAAATGAATAGCTCATTTTACCTCAGGAAAATTTGTTAAAATTAGGACAGTGTAAACCAGTTTACTCTGTAGGAGAAATTTATATGGTTAGATTTTTAAACTATATTAAGTAGAAGATAATATATTGGATCTCTAAGTACAAAAGATGCTGGGTAGGTCTGGAGTCAACTTTAGTCACTTCTGCCTTATGAGGTTGTGGCAGTATAGGAAAAATTTCATTTTCTTTATGTTCCACACACATAGTTTCATAAATTTATAATTTCCTAAATATAGTCTCTCAAGAACCATTTCAAAATGTTGCATAATATTCTTTTTGCTAAATAAACTTCAAAATCTTGAAAAATTTTCTTTGGCTGTGCAGAAGCTTTTTGATATGATCAAGTCCCATTTATTTATTTGTGTTGTTGCTATGATTGTTTTGGTGGTCTTCTTCATAAATTCTTTGCCTAGATCAATGTATAAAGAGTTTTCAAACATTTTCTTCTAGAATTCTTATAGTTTCATGCCTTAGGTTTAAGTCTGTTATCCACCATGAGTTGATTTTTGTGAGAGGTGAGAGGTGTAGATCCTGTTTCAGTCTTCTACATGTGGCTGTCCAATTTTCCCATAACCATTTATTGAATAAGGATTCATTTCCCCAGGGTTTGTTTTTGTCTGCTTTGTCAAAGATAAGATGGGTATATGAGGATGATTTTATGTCTGGGTTCTCAGTCCTGTTCCATTGGTCTATGTCTCTGTTTCTGTGCCAGTCGCATGCTGTTTTGGCTATTATAGCCTTGTAGGATAGCTTGAAGTCTGGTAAATTGATGCCTCCCAATTTGTTCTTTTTGCTTAAGGTTGCTTTGGCTATACAGAGTCTTCTCTGGTTCCATATGAAACATAGAATTATTTCTTTTGTTGTTCAATCTGTGAAAAATGATGTTGGTAAGAAACTGTCACTAGAGTGAATAGACAATGTACAGAATGGGAGACATTACTTGCATGCTATACATCCAATAAAGGACTAATAACTAGCATCTATATAGAACTCAGGAAAATCAGCAAAAAAGATAGAACAACCCCATTAAAAAGTGGGCAAAGGATGTGAACAGAAACTTTTCAAAAGAAGGTAGACTTTATGGCCAAGAATCATATGAAAAAATGCTCAACATCTCTAATTCTCAGGGAAATGAAAATCAAAACCACAATAAAATGTCACTTAAATCCAGTGAGATTGGCTTTTGTCAAAAAGTCCCCACAGCAAATATTTTCATGGATGCGGAGAAATAGGAACACTCTTATGCTGCTGGTGGGACTGCAAACTAGTACAATCTCTATGGAAAGCAATATGGAGATACTTCAAAGACCAACCATTTGATCCAGCAATCTCACTACTGGGAATCTACCCAAGGGAAAAAAAGACATTCTATAACAAAGACATCTGCATTCAACTGTTTATAGCAGCACAATTCACAACTGCAAAGATGTGAAAACAATCCAAGTGTCCATCAATACATGAGTGGATTAATAAAATGTGGTACTTGTATACCATGGAGTATACATGTACTCATTAGTGGTATACTATTCAGTCATAAAAAAAGATGATCTAATAACTCTTGTATTATCCTAGATGGAGCTGGAGCCCATTCTACTAAGTGAAGTATCACAAGAATGGAAAAACAAGCACCACATGTACTCACCATCAAATTGGTATTAATTGATCAATATTTATGTGAACATATGGATGTAACATTGATTGTGTGTCAGGCAGGTGGGAGAGGGGAGGAAGGGATGAGTATATTCAGACCTAATGGGTATGGTGAGCACTGTCTGGGTGATGGGCACACTTGTAGCTCTGACTTGGTGGTGCAAAGGCAATATATGTAACCTAAATATTTGTACCCCTGTAATATTCTGAAATAAAAAAAAATCTTGAGAAATTTATGGTCTCATTGCAAGTATTGATCAAGAAACTCTAAATGGTCGACTCATAAAATATGAAATTATAATACATGTGGAAAAGGAAATTTCCCTTCTTTTCTTCCAGTCAGTAATGTTATGATTTTCTGGGTATTAGATAGTGTACATATTTTTAGGGAGAATAAATATGAAAGTCCTTTGGGAGTAACCCCAATGATATTACTTCAAGTCAGCAGAGTGTCTGGGTAGTCATACTGCAACTAGAGTAGAAAATTCTGAGCTTAATATTTAATAGAACTCCTTCAATCCATTATCAAAGAGGCAATGACACTGGGAAGAAAAATTTAACCTGCAAGTTAAACAAGAGCAGCACAAAATACTACCATTTAAATAGAGTCGAGAATTGGAAAACAGGAGAAGCAACCAAGCAAAAGGAGCAAGAAATACTGAGGTCCATGTCCAGGGCCATCTGCCTATTTCCCTGAAGCACCTTAGAGGCAGAAGAGGCACCTGACTCTTAGCATTCTTGTGCATGGAAGAAGCGCAATAAATACTGGAGATGAAGTATACTCACAAATAGCACTAAAGAAAGGAAAGCATAGCTCAAAGTATTATGGATTGCTAAATAATTCAGAAGATACAGCTCTAAGAAAAAAGAAGAAGCAAACAAATATGTGAAATACCAAGCAAAAAGGTAATGTATTTACTGTAAAATGGGGATTTGGATACTGTGGTAGTAACAGAAATGTTTAAAAAAGAAAAAGCTTAATATTCTCTTCCTTATACAATTGCTCCAGCCTGCATGGTTTTGGTTATTAATACAGCATACACATCAGGGTTAGAGAGATTTATACACACCCCAGAGGGATTGTATAAGTTGTTCTCTGTTTCTCAAATACAGTTTCAGACCCTGAAGCAGCTCAATGTACTGCATGTTAATGGGTTTTCAGATATTCTTCAGGAAGTTATCAGAAAAGGATTGGCAATGAGCTCCTATTACTGTAATCTGAGAATCTCAGTGGAAAGCATAACAATATAAACTTTGGAAAGTTAACGAATCTCTCAGGACCAAGGGGAACTTCATACATCCAGTGCAGAAAAAATAACAGTATGGTTTGTGATTTACTTTTCCTGTATTATGCTTTCGAAGGTTAGATATTTCAGAGGGGACTTTTTAAGGCTGAAAATTGAAAATCAGGTAGTTTTTTAGAGAAGCTTTTACAATATTTTAGGAAAATAGAGTGTTAAATAGGTAACATATAAATATAAAATATAATATAATTTAACCATTACCGAATGTCAAAATTAAATGAATCAAAACACTACATATACTGGGATAAATGTTAGAACCTAATATAGAACTATAATTCACATATAAATCAGTTTGTCTTTTTTTTTTTTTGAGACAAAGTCTCACTCTGTTGTCCTGAGTAGAATGCTGTGGTGTCAGCCTAGCTCACAGCAACCTCAAACTCCTGGGCTCAAGAGAATTCTCCTGCCTCAGCTTCCCAAGTAGCTGGGACTACAGGTGCAAATCATGACACCTGGATAACTATTTATTTATTTATTATTTATTTCAGGAAATTATGGGCATACAAACATTTTGGTTACATGTTATGACTTTGCCACATCCCAACCATGATTTGAGACGTGCCCTTTCCCCTCCTACAACGCTCACCGCGTCCATTAGCTGGGAGTTTACCCATTCCTCCCCCAAAGAATATTACTACTGTGCAAGCACCTTAGTGTTGATCAGTCAGTGCCAGTTCGATGGCGAGTACATGTGGTGCCTATTCTTCCATTCTTGTGATACCTTACTTCGGAGGACGGGCTCAAGCTCTATCCAGGAAAATATAAGAGATGCTAGATCACCGTCATTTTTTATAATTGAGTAATATTCCATTGTATGCATATACTATATTTTATTAATCCACTCATGGATTGACGGGCACTTGGGTTGTTTCCACATCCTTGCTACAGTGAATTGTGCTGCCATAAACATGTGAGTGCAGATGTCTTTATTATAGAATGACTTTTGTTCCTTTGGGTAGATAGCTAAGAGTGCTACTGTTAGATCAAATGGTAGTTCTACTTGTAGCTCTTTGAGGTATCTCCAAATTCTTGTCCACAGAGTTTGTACTAATTTGCAGTCCCACCAGCAATGTAAAGTGTTCCTATCTCTCCACATCCTCATCAGCATTTGTTGCTTTTGGATTTTTTGACAAAGGTCAATCTTACTGGAGTTAGGTGACATCTCATTGTGGTTATGATTTGCATTTTCCTAATGATTAGAGATGTTGAGCATTTTTTTTATATGTTTGCTGGCCATTATTCTGTCTTCTTTTGAAAAGTTTCTGTTCATGTCCTTTGCCCATTTATTGATGGGGTTGTTCGATTTTTTCTTGTTGATTTTTTTTGAGTTCTACATAGATTCTTGTTATCAGCCCTTTATCAGATGTGTAGAGAGCAAATATTTTCTCCCATTCTGTAGGTTGTCTATTCACACTAATGCTAGTTTCCTTGGCTGTACAAAAGCTTTTTAATTTGAACAGGTCCCATTTATTTATTTTTGTAGCTGCTGTGATTGCTTTGGGGATCTTCTTCATAAATTCTTTGCCTAGGCTATTTTCAGTAGAGACTGGGTCTTGCTCTTGCTCAGTCTGGTTTCAAACTCCTGAGCTCAAGCAATCCTCCAGCCTTGAACTTCCAGAATGCTAGGATTACAAGCATGAGCCACTGAGTTGTGCCTTTTTAATCTTCCTACTATATTTAAGGTGTTGACAAACTATAACAGTAAAGGATTTTAGTTGATATTTTGCCTGCTATCCAGGGTCTGAGGATTATTCCTTTTGGGGAGAGTTTCTATTTTATGGGGCTCAGTAGAAAGCAAACTCCTGCTTCCTAGTAATAAACTGAAAGAATCCAAGTGTTTTCTTTGCCCCATCTGAGGTAGGAAAAAGACTTGAGAACTAACCTAGGTGAAAATTTTCCTTCTCCCTAGAATTTCAAATCCAGTAGGAGTGATGGGAAAAACAGAGAGAGAGTTGATAAATCATTTACAGATATGGTATCAAGAGTACAAATGTAGTGGCAAGGGCAAAAATTCAGATATGGTAGAATTGCTATCAGTTGCCTTCCTACCTAAACTGTGCTTACCTGACCCTCTGTCTCTGCCATCTGGTATTGCTTAGCTCCTACTTCTGATCTGAGCTAGGGTTTTTTCCCCTCTAGTTTCCCCATAGATTCTATAAGATACATGATATCCTTACAACTTTAAAGTCTTTGTTCAAAATACCTTCTCAGTGAAGCCTACTTTCACTATCCTACTTATTGTTGTAATGTGCCCTGGACCACTCCACACAACCTGCCCCTTTTTCTTTAATATCTCCTTGCCATGTGTTACTTTTTATAGCAGTTGTTAACCTCTAACACAAAATATAACACATTTATTATGCTTGTTGTGCAACTCCACTTGTAGAATGTAGGTGCCATAAGGGCAGAGACCACTCTGTTAGTCACTGTTGAATCCTAATGTCAAACACAAGGTCTACCACATAACAAGAGTCAGTATTCTGATTAATACTACGGTACTCAAATGGTGGTAGTACTCATCAGGGAGTTGGGGGGAGTGACCCACATC
>VBSM01000272.1:31281658-31295323 GCA_008086735.1 Cheirogaleus medius
TCCTTAACAGTACATTTTCCTCCAAATGAATGCAACTCAGTTCTTATTTCTCCATCTTCTCCATTAATCCCTGACCCCGTCGACTAGAAGAAATCTCTCACTCCTTTGAACTCTTTTGGCATTATCCACTGTTCTTTCTTTGCACTTATCAATCCTGGTCAGTGCTATTTTTATTTAAATGCTGTCTAGATTAATCCATGAATATATCAAGTAAAGCAATGCAAAAATAAATTGAACCTAGTGACCACAAAATGTCACACCTAATATGTATTCTATAAACATTTGACTCATTGATGAAATATTTATAGAGGATTATCCAAAGGATATGAAATGAAGTCGTTTTAGCTGTAGTTTAACAGAATTTATCTTTGTGTTAAGGTAGACTAAATCAGAAAGCTGAATACTTAGATGAGGCCTGCAGAATCTATTTTATGAAATAGCTTGGGAAAATATCAAGTTATTTGAATAATATAAAGGCACATTTCAAGGACACTCTGTCAAGCATGCAGAGTGAAGAAAGTAGTTGCTTCTAAAAGATGGAAACCATGGGAGAAGGAGAGGAAAGGAAGGAGGAAGACAGAGAGAAATGTCCACTTTCAGTAACTTTCTGTTTGTTTTAATTTTTATAATAAAGATTTTCTAAAAAATAAGAAAACAGCTCTAGGAAACATTTTATTTACCACATAGGTACTGGGATATGCAGTCTTTTTCATAATAGCCTATGCATAAATTTTCTCTGTGCTTTAAATACCCACGTTTAAACATCAGTTTTAGTTCTCCTGAGTAACATTTTTTTTTCTTTTGGAAATAGTGTATTACATAATGTGCACAATATGCTAGTGATTTCGATTTCTTTACACAGTCTATCAACTACTCTGAAAGATATCCTTCAAATTACTCTATCTCCAATAGAAGCATTAATTCCATGTTTAGGTGAAGCAAAGATTACATAAAATTATGTAAAGTACTTTTCACAGTACATGACTCAGAGTAAGAGATTAAAATTAGAAGCCTTCATCATTTTGTCATGTATTGCAACAGTTATGATGATTATAACTTTAAACACTAAAACATTTGAAAATGTATTATGCTGTGGGTTTTCTTTTTTCTTTTTCTTTTTTTCCCCAATATGTTTTTTTGGGGTATAAGATCTAGAAATAAAAAAAATATTTTAGAAGTTGTGTGTGTGTGTATATATATATGTATACACACACACACATATACATATTTTAAACAGTACCAGAAGGTCAGAAAAATTATAAAACCTTCCCTCAAATAAACCTTAATTATTAGGAAGCCTTCGTCAGAAGCTTTTGTTTTTAGTTGCTTTAATAATTACCATTAAGGAAACATATATTTATATTGTACTATATTTATAATTACAAATTTTAGATTGTTTCCTGTCTTCTTTTGGTTTTTTTTTTTATTTCAGCATATTATGAGGGTACAAATATTACGGTTACGTATATTGCCCATACCCCCCCTCCCCCCTCGAGGCAGAAATGGTGCATGTGACACTTTGTTAAATTATATCTTGTGTTAGTTGGATAAGTCAGAGGGAGAAAAAGTGTTATTTGTATGATGACATAAAAAGCCAATTGGCATGTTTAACTGGCAAAGGGGAGAATGAGGAATGAGAACATACATAGCATTATGTTCATCTTACATAAACTCTCACTAACAAAACATTACTTTGAGATCTACTCATTGACTTTGACTATGTTGAAGACTATCACGGGGCTGGAATAGAGTTACACTTCAGGAAGGTATAGCCCTGACCAATTCACTGTAGGTTTTACGATATCATAGAGACTTGTGATAGTTGATGTCATTCGGAAGTTTGATTTTCATTTTACAGTGAAGAGCCTTTGCTACTAGACTGTAGTCTCCCCTTCTCATGTGAGCTCTATGAGGACATTGCCTTGTTCACTGCTGTATATTCAGCACCTAGAATTGTCTCCATTAATATCTGCTGAATTCATTGATCAATGTTTCCCTTTTAGCATTGACTGATAAATTTGCTGCAAAATTGTGACTTTTACTGTAATAAGTTTTCAGGGTCTCGTGGCATTTTCTTTTGATATATGCACCTGATTTATGAACTTCTCTACCTTTGCTTTCCCATTTTTGAAATTTCTTCATGTTCATCATTTTGACCACATTTTATTACTGCCTTTTATGTATTTTTGTGAGTAATCTTAAATAATTTTTTCTTCAATATTAGGTAGAGCTAAGTAAATTGATATGACTCATGCATCCATGTAATTATTGAACATAATGCTATACTTAATGCTTTTACTGAATATGCTGGCTTCAATTTCCAGGGTGGGAAAAACTTAACAAATTTCAAGGCACAGAAAGGATCTCAAAAAAAAAACACTGATTCTCTAATATGGAATAGCATCAGTTGACAGAGTAATACATTAATTATAATTGTTAAAAATGTTAAGCAACATTTTTTTGTCAGTCAATTGCCATTTAAAATCACTGAGTGAATTGACCATATACAAAGACTGGGAGGAGTACTGGTTGTTATATAAGTAATAACTGCCTAACATATATGTGTATATTATATTTTATATGTATATGTTTATATATATACAGAATCTTAAAATGAGGTCTGTGTGTATAGTGTTTACCTATAGTAGCAGATATTTCTTGAGAAAGAACAAAAGACAATTGTGACATAGTAGTATTGTCACAGTAGTCTTACAAACATGAGTCACTGACTTATTGTCAGATTAGCTACATCGGAATGACTTAGGATGCTTCTTGGATTCTTCTGACAAATATTCTGACTTGGTAGGTCTGGGGCAAGGTACATAAATCTCTTTTTTTCTTAAATTATCTTCCAGAAGTTCCCTGTGTTGTTATGGTAAGCACTCTGTGAAACACAGAGAAGCATAATTGGAAACTTACCAGGTTGAACCTAAATAATTTGTAGCATTCCAGATCTGTTCTTCAACTTGAAGGTCCAGCTAGTTATTCTTGTACATGCAAAGTGGTCAGGACCTAAAAGACTGGCTTTTATCATATAGAGGACACCAG
This sequence comes from Cheirogaleus medius, assembly GCA_008086735.1. Classification (NCBI taxonomy): domain Eukaryota; kingdom Metazoa; phylum Chordata; class Mammalia; order Primates; family Cheirogaleidae; genus Cheirogaleus; species Cheirogaleus medius. The sequence continues at coordinate 31,284,707 of VBSM01000272.1, forward strand.
AAAGCCAATATGCTGACTATGAGTGAGAAGTATAACTATCATGTGCATAGGAGTACTTCTAATTGCCTATTAAAATCTGGCAATTTGGAGTAAATATAAAATTAGGAAAATAAAGAGTTAGATAAATTGAATCTTAATATTATAAGTCTAACATGGTCAGATACAGGTATCTCATGTGTATGGTAGTTTTCCTAACAGAACTGGAAATGTTCGAAGTCTATTTGCTAATGCCTCCCTCTCTCCAGGAAGGGTTTATTTGGGAACTGGCAACATTTGCTTTATAATTCTTTTTTGTTGTTGTTGTTCATTGCATCTTTAAATTATGAGCCAATATTTGAGTTGACATACTTTCTTCAGATTTTCTAATGCATTCACTTAGGACACAATAAAGCCCAGGGCCTGAGCGCTAGTGAGTTCTTTTCAAGTGAATTTCATTATCTAAACTCTGGTCCATTGTGTCTTGAATCTATAATTTAAGTTTCAGGGGGAAATATGATTTTTCTAATTTCTAATTATTTTATAAAATCTTCAAAATAATACCCATGTAATAACATAAAGGCCTGTAGACACACAGGAATGTTTTCTCTATCTTATATACATGTATATATGTGTATATCCGTGTGTATGTGTGTATAAACAAATAAACTTATTTTTATCTTACTTACATAGACAGGAATTCAGTGAATTATAAGGCAGCTGAATCTAAGGAAAGAAAGATCTTCACCATGGTTAATAGCAACTTATTTGACCATGTGGTCATGCATAAATATATAGACATTGTAGGATGATAAATTAGTCCAAATTTCAAGAGATGGCTTAGCTGCAAAACTGTTTCTCCATCTCTAAAAGATAAATACTAATTATAATGAGATGGCACTAAGAAATAATAAAGGCTATACGAACATACTAGGATGTAGAGGAGTGAAAGGAGTGAAAAGCATAGGCCGTATTTCCCACTGGTTTACTAAGTAGCAGCCAGACTGCCACTCATTATAGGTCCCTTATGATGCGAAGGTGCTAAGGTGGGAATGGAGTGAAAGCAGTTCCAGCTAAGCTGTTTCTTGCTTGTTATAAGTGATCAAATGCAGCATGATTGAGAAATTATTATTCTTACCAGATTTTATTTAGCTCTAGTGATTTGAGACTTTGTGCTACCAAACTGCTAGATCAAAGCAAGTGGACATGATCCAACTTAGAATTCAACAAAATATATACTTTATTCATAAGATTTTTAAAACCTCAGGCATGCCAATATACATCTTTGCCCTTTATTTTTAGTCTTTCTAAATCACTATATTTACAGTGAAGTGAATAAGAAGTCCATTTTGTTATGAGTTTGGAGTATCAGAAGATGGGTTTTCTGTCAATTAAATATATGATCTTTTTTGTAATGCAGTTCCCCTTTCTCCCTTTATCTACTTATCCTGATGCTAAAGACTGAAGACTGTCTCTTTCTGCCTGCTCCTCTTTCTTTCTTATAAGAATAGAACATACTAAGTGTTAGATGAGAATATGGCCACCCAGGTACACTTTTCATCCTCTCTTGGAGGCAGATATGGCAACAAGAAGTTAACAGAAGTATGTGTTACTTCTCAGTCAATACTTAAAGATGTTTTCCTGGGATTTTCTCTGTCTCTGTTGCTGCTGCCTGGGAATTGGTAATAACTGGAATGAACTAGGGGAGCCTTATGTTGACTATGACAGAGCTGCTCCATCATTCCTAGTCCACCTGCTATTCTACCACTCCTTCCCTGACTATTCATGAGAGATGCATAAATATATATCTTACTTAAAACACTATATTAACTAAGCTATTACAACATAAAGACACCAATAATTAATCCACTCTCATGTCCTCATTACATTAACTGCAAATAGGTTCACATTTGGTTGTTTTATTTCATCAATATATTTATTTTAATTACATGCAAAACTTAATTGCCCAAAGTAGTAATCTAGGATCTCTAGAAGGGTATCCCCCAAGTTCTTGAAATATATTAGACTCTATGGAGTTTACTCAGACCAAAGGAGATATTTTATTTCCAAATGCAAACCAAGAGCAATCTACCAGGTTCTATGTTGGACTTCATTACTATATATGAATTAGCAGCTCTCTAAGGTTAATATATTTGAGAAAAAAGAGTCATTTTCACCTTCTTGGTAGGAATGTAAATTGAGCATTTCATATCTACAAAAATCAAAAGTATATAAACTCTTTGTTTCAGAAATTCTGACCCTAGGAATTTAGTATACAAATATACTCAATGAACTACATTAAAATATATATTTCTTATAGGCTGCTTATAATAGAAAAAAATAACTAAAACCAAAAACAAACTAGAAACAACCCAAATTTCTTTCAGAACAATAATTGATTAAATAAATTATGGTATATCCATACAATAATATCCCATGCAGTCATTTAAAAAGTTGAATGAATCTGATTTTATGGACCAATAACTGATAAAAGCAAGTTGTCAAAAAATAGAACATTACCATATTTTATTTTTAATAAGTATTCATAGAAACATAGACAATCTTTGGAAGAACACATAAATATCTCTTAAACATTACCTTTGGGAAGTATAAGAATCACAGGTTAATGGAAGAAAAGGGGACTTCTTTATACATTTCTATTAATAATATAAATGCTTGAATGTCTTTTACATAAGCTTTTATTAAATACAAATTTTTAAAAAGAAAAACTGTTTGCAAAGCAATGAGAAAAAAAGATTAGTATTCAGTTGAACTTAGTGATCAATATTAACTTCACTAAAATAATATAAAATAAAATTAAAAGCCTGAATATAATTAAACCTTTGGGTCTAACTACCAGTTTATAGAAAATATGAGGTTTGGAGGAGTAGGTTAACCCCATGAGCAAACAGTCAAATCCACACTTTGAAGTTTTCTACAGTAAAAGTGACCTGGTTTTTCAACAATGGAGTAAGAAAAATTAAATAAAATAAAAGTAAAAGTGTTAAAGTGATAGGAGATGGTAAAGCATAAGAGTTCTGAGAGATATGGCACCTCAATATATGTATTTTGTTTAGATCCTTATCTGAACAATAAACTGTAATAATATATGTTCATGAAAGTAATTGAGTACATAAGATATTTAAAAGAATAAAATAGAGGGAAAAGCCCTTCTGTAATGTTGGAAATGACTGTACAAAATTAATTAAACTAGTAAAAGAAACTAAAGCATCTCATAAACTAATTCAATGAAGAAGCTTTTATTAGAAACTTCTCTTGATGCAGTTTTTTTAAAAAAAAGCTATAAAAGACATTCTTGCATTCTTAGGATGAGAAAATTTGAAAATGCACACTATATTGGTTGTTATGAAATTATTATTAATTTTCTCAGATAGGATAATAGTATTATAGTTATGGAAGAAAAAAAGTTGTTTTTTTTAGCAATGGCCCACAATGCTTGGTACTTACTTTCAAATTGTTAAAATATATACCCAACATTTTAGGTGAAGAAGTTTGAACATGGATTTGTATTAGATAGTATTAAGAAATTATTGTCAATTTTGTTAGTTGTGATGGCATTTTAGGCAACAAGCACCCCAAATTCACAGTAGGCCAGAGTACTAACAAATCCCAAAAGAGACTGATGAGTTACCAGAATGAATAAACTCTCAGTAGCCACTAAAATATGACCACATAAATATATGGTCATGTATATACACACACATATATGTATATACACATGCATATACATATACCCATGTATGTGTGTATATGTGTATATGTACATACACACACACACACACACACATGGCATAGCAAGTCTTCCATTTAGATTACAAAATGCCAGTTCAAAAGTTGAAAAACTGAGTCAAGAGAAGGTGTGGTGCACTGAAGAAAAAAATAAATAAGATGAATTCTCCATATATATTAAAAAATAAAGATCACTCTTAGGGTACTTTCTTTGATTAATCTTATTTTTTAATCTGTTCTTAATGTCAGTCTGAAAGCAAGATATATCTTTCAATGCAAATGATGAATAGTCAGTCTCCAGTTCTTTTCTTCATAATTTGTTAAAACTTCGTATCAGTCTAGAAAGACTCTTGGCCTTTTTTCTATGACCAGATGTCTTGTACAAAATTCACAAATTCTAGGGTCTTTAGAATAAGGATCAAAGGTAAAACTAATTATGAAAAATCCAAATCTGATGAACAATAATATTTTAACCAATAATCAGATATAGAAGTATAAGCATGTTACAGAGATGCCTTCAATGATCCTACTAAGGAACGCATGCTTCTTTGCCTACCAGGTTACTGTCACATTTTCACCCTATATCACTTTTTAAAGCTAGTCTAATCAAGTATCCATCCATACTACTTTAGTGAAACCATAATTGTCCAGGACATTAATGACCTCTAGGTTGTCAAAATCCAAAGGTCATTTTTCTGTACACATTTTACTTGACTTCTTCTATTGACCACATTCTACTTTTTCAAATACCTTTTGTCTCTTGGTGCAATCCTATGTTACTGTCTACTTCTTCTCAGTCTCCTTACTCCTTCTGTTTCAAGGCAGCCCTAAAATTAACGTGTCCTAGGCTTGACTTTCTCTCTTTCCTTTTCTTAACATTTCCTACCAATGATTTATGCAGTCATAAGAATGTACAATCTATCTCGACACTGTAATTCCCACATTCATATCTGCAGGTTTGACTTAGGCAGACTTAAATATTTTCCATATAATGTTTTCTTGCATGTATGGTAGCAATGCCAAACTTAACATATTCCAAAAAGTCTTCATTTGTACCCCAAATTTCTCTTCCTTCAAAATTGATCTTACTAAAAAGCATCACCAGTTGTTGAGGCAAAATATCTATGATATATTTGATTCCTTTCTTTCCCTTAGTACTCTCATTCAATTTGTTGTCTGTTTTGTTATATTCTTCAAATCATATCTCTTATGCACCCACTTTTCTCCATCTCTGTTTGTACCATCCTAATACAAGTCATCTGAAATAAAGCAACAGTCTTGCTCCCACCCCAATTCAGGCCTAAGATTTTTAAATTATTGTCTACTTTTCCAAAACCACGCAAAAACAGAGTCTGAAGTAATTAACCATTTTATGCCCATCACCCACACACATATTATCAACATATGTCCATGTTTATCTAATCTATTTTTCCCTATTTTTTTATTTTATTGATGAAATATTCAGAAGTAAATCATAGACTTCCTGTTATTTCCCTCATGAATACTTTAGTATGAATATATAACAGATTAGGCGTTTTTCACATGGCGATCATGCTATGATCACATTAACAATAATTCTTAAATATCACCTAATATTCAAATATCTTATCTATTTGGAAATGCCTTTTTATGGTTGGTTTCTTTGACTTCTTTGAGTCAGGATACACACAAATTCTACACACAGCATTTTGTTGTTATATGTCTAACATATTTTTTATTTTACAACTATTCCCCTTTTGTTAATGCCATTGTTTCATTGGATAAACCAGAATATTTCTCCAGAATTTACAACACTGTATATTGACTGATTGCTTCCTCAATGCATCCTTAAATTGTTCCTGTAGCTGTTATACTTCTGGAAAGCTGCTAGTTAAATCAAGGGGCTGGATGAAATTCAGGCTCCATTTCATAGGCAAAAATTTCATAGGTGTGACTGAGTACTTCCTATTGCCTCACATTATAAAGTTCATCCTGTCTGCCCATCCTAGTATATGCCACGATGGATCAGTTGTATCAGGTGGGTTTGTTTTTCTTCTTTTCTTTATCTAGTTCCCTGTCAAAGTAACACTTAAGTTTTTTCTTGCTCTTGGTATACATTTTCTGCCTGTATTTTTTTATTATTTTTTTTATTTCAGCATATTATGGGGGTACAAATATTACGGTTACGTGTATTGCCCTTGCCCCCCCTCCCCCTCGAGGCAGAGCTTCAAGAGTGACCATCCCCCAAACATTGCACATCTCACTCATTATGTTTGTATATACCCATCCCCTCTGTTACTTTTCTAAATTTTCTCTCTCTCTCTCCCAATTTTTTGTCTTCCAATTATGTAATCTTATCATTTGGAATAATAGTTGTGCCATTTTCTTTTCCAAATCTCATGTCTCTATTTGCTTTTGGTGGTCCAATTGCCTTGCCTAACATCTCAAAATCAATGTCACATATCAGTGGGAATAGCAGTTATTTTAGTTGTGTTTCTGACTTCAATGAGGATCCTCTTGTATTTTCCCATTAGAACACTGACTTTTGGCTGATATGTAAATTAATTTTAAATGATTTTTTAAAAAAATAAATCAATTCCTATGTTATTGAGCTAATTTACAAACAATTATGGGTGTTCAATATTCTCAAATGTCCTCATATGTAAAGATCACCACATGATTTCCCCCAGGTATGATAAAAGAATTTTCCAATATTGAGTCACCCTGGTATTTCTGTCCTAATTCATTTTGTACATACTATTTTTTAATGTGCAATTGGATTTTATGTGTTAGCATCAGTACTGAGTGAAATAGTAATTTTCTTGTGTTTCTATGTGCGATCTCTCTGAGATTTTGCTACATTTCTTAAAAAGAATTTGGAACCTTTCTTAGTTTGGATGCTCTGGATAGCTTAAATAACATTGGAATTTTCTGAACTATAATTTTTATATTATGATCATGTGGGCTCCTATGGGCCTGATGCATTTTGTTAGGCATCTTTTTTATAAATTTTTGTACCTTTTTAAATATAGAACTGTTTTTAAAATTTCTTTATTTATCTTAGTAAATCATATTTTTAAAATCTACTTATTTCATCTAGATTTTCAAGTTTATTGGCAAAGAATTAATCAAAGTAGTCTCATGACTTTTTGCACATTTCTCTGTTTTGAGAGTTATATTTTACTTACTATTTCTTATTATGTATATTTGTGCTTTATCCCAAATGCAGTCTCATAACAGCATTGTGAATACTATCACCACCAGAATGATTACTAGACTATTTGAATTGTTCTATCTTTCTATTCTCCCCCTCACCCCGGCCACACACACACTTGGCCTGTACTGGAGATCAGCAAATGCCCTAAGAGAAAACACAGGGAGAAATACTGATTTATTTCAGTGCTTTTCCCTTTTTTCTGGGATCATGTTTCATGAAGTCCTGCTGGCTTTAGTTGCTCTCTCATGCTTTAAAACTGTAGTCGTTGCAGGAGTAGTTGTTGTTTAGTGTTTTAACAAGCTTTTTTCTTGAACAAAGAACACAATTACCTCGAGGGGGAGGGGAGATGGGCAATATACGTAACCGTAATATTTGTACTCCCATAATATGCTGAAATAAAAAAAAGAAAATTAAAAAAAAAAGAACACAATTAGTCTTGACAGGAGGGTTAGTTTGCTACAAACCTCAATGTGAGTCCTCTTACATGTCTTGCAATCTATTATCTACAAGCAACCAGGGAAATCTCTCAAAATGGAAATCAGAACATGATGGATTCCTACCTTTAACCTTCCGATGGCTTCCATATGCGAGTGAAATAAAACTCAAACTCCCTACCCTTTCTAAAAGACTTTTCATAAGCTGAGGCCTGATTATCATCCTGATAGCCTCCCATCCCAGTTTCCCACTCTCACTTACAATTCACTGTTTCTCAAAAACCCAAGCTTATTTTCCTATAGAGTTTCTGCACTTTCCTATTCTTTCCACTTGGAACTCTTTAGTGCAATATCTTTTCAAGGTTAGTTCTTCCTCATCTTTCAAGTCTTGGCTCAAACGCTCTAGCTTACCACACTAAGTAAGCATTCTCTTTCTCTCACTCTTCCAGCATGTAGCCATATTTTTATTTTCTTTGTAGCAATTATAATTTGGAAATTACTTTTTGTTTATTGATAATTTTATTATTCATCTTGTGAGAGTAGAGGAACTTGAGTGCTCTTTTGTCTAATGAATTTTTAGTCCTAGTAGACTACATGGCAAATAAAAGATGCTCTAGAAATATTAGCAAAATTAATGAATAATAATGGTACCACTATTTTTAGTACAAGAGTGATAGCATAAAATTTTGAGCTCCTCAAACAGATCATAACAAGAAATAAACCTTGAGTTCAAGGAAATATATAACTTTAGTCATAACATCTAGGATGTGATCAACTCTCTAGAACTTGTTTGAATTGGGCCAAGTTGCTTAATCATTGGTGAGTTTATTATTTTCAGCTATAAAATGGAGAAAGGAAATTAGAACAGCTAAAACTTCCCTTTCAGTTTGAAAATTTCATGATTTATTTTTTTGACTTATAATATAATTTTGAATTTTAACATAAAAATTTATAGTATAATCTTGTTCATTTAAAAATCATCAGTGCATTTGTTTTTTTAGGGTTTTTATTGTCTGTATTAATTTTTACAAGGAAATTACATTCTCTTTTCATCTCAATTATCTTTATTTAACACCTTTAACATATTTTATTATCCATATGTACATTATTATGTATAATAACCAATATTTTAGAGATCAATCATAATGAAAAAATAAACCTGGATATATTTAGTATTATAGAGGAGAATATGGGAAATAGTAAACTTTCCTAAGTAGTTTCTTCTCTGTATATTGAACTGGCTGTATTTTTACGTGAATACTAAAATTGATAGTACAATATTTTTGTTAGAGCGGTTACAAGATAAAGACAAAATCTACAAGGAAGAATTATAAAAAACAGCACAACCCTAACAATAGAAAGATAAAGTTAGTCTCCCCATTCATTTACTTATTTATTCAGTATATAATGGGGGTACAAACATTTTGGTTACATGTACTGTGTTTGCCCCGCCCAAGCTAGGGCTACAAGCTGTCCCTCTCGCATATAATGTGTTCCGCTTCCATTAGTTGTTGGTTTACCTCCCACAGCCCCCACCGGCACCCAGTGAGTATTACTACCATGTGAACACGTCAGTGTTGGTCAGTTAGTACCAATTTGATGCGAGTACATGTGGTGCATGATTTTTCATCCTTGTGATACCTCACTTTGAAGGATGGGCTCAATTTCTATCCAGAATAATATAAGAGGTGCTACATCACCATTGTTTTTTGTACTTGAGTAATATTCCATGATATACATATACCACATTTATTAATCCACTCATGTATTGATGAGCACTTGGGTTGTTTCCACATCCTTGCAATTGTGAATTGTGCTGCTATAAACATTCGAGTGCAGATGTCTTTATTATAGAATGTCTTTTTTTTTCTTTGGATAGATGCCTAGTAGTGGGATTGATGGATCAAATGGTATTTCTATATTTAGCTTTTTGACATATCTCCAAATTACTTTCCACAGTAGTTGTACTAATTTGCAGTCCCACCAGCAGTGTAAGAGTGTTTCAATCTCTTCACATCCACACCAGCATTTGTTTTGGAACTTTTTGATAAGGGCCATTCTCACTGGATTTAGGTAATATCTCATTATAGTTTTGATTTGCATTTGCCTAATGATTAGAGATGATGGGCACTTTTTTATATGTTTGCTAGCCATTAGTCTATCTTCTTTTGAAGGGTTTCTGTTCCTGTCTGTTGCCCATTTATTGATGGGGTTGTTTGATTTTTTCTTGTTTATTTTCTTAAGTTCTCTATATATAGATTCTTTTTATTAGCCCTTTATGGGATGTATAGAAAGCAAGTATTTTCTCCCATTCTATAGGTTGTCTATTCGCTCTAATGATAGTTTCCTTGGCTGTGCAGAAACTTTTTAACTTGATCAGGTCCCATTTGTTTGTTTTTGTAGCTGCTGTGATTGCTTTGGGGGTCTTCTTCATAAATTCTTTGCCTAGGCTGATGTCTGAAAGAGTCTTGTCTCTCCATTTACACTATCTCTGATGTTATGATTATTAGATCATATTTTTAATCCCATTGATAATTTTGTAAAACAGTTCATTTCTGATCTGCTCTGGCAATGCTACTATAAATATAAAAAGATTTATGAATTAATTTTTATATTGAAATTACAAAATCCTCTGATATATATGGAGTATCAGTCTCATGGTTAAACTCTATGTTTCGCTAGCACATGTAACATTACCATGTTTTAGTACATAGATTAATGTGAAATGTCTTCATCTGTAGGAAAGTACATGAAACTATCTTGGCAATTGGGCTTCTGGGTATATTATAAAAGATTAAAATAGTCTCACTTTTCAGCCATTAAAAATGTGATAAAATTCAAACGTGTTTCTTCAAATCTTTCCATTCATTTATATAATGTAGATTTTTCATGAGTAATATAATTTTAATAAATTTAAAATATTACATATAGAGTATAATTAAACCATTAAATTCCATTAAGGTTTCATATGTTTGCAAAACAATATTAACCAATGTGTATAATTTTCAAGTGGTGTAATAACAATCAGAAACTTATGCAAAGATCAAATGCAAATAAGTTGTTGATAATTTAGTAGCAAATCACTATTTTTCCAGGATCATTTCAAACACATTAGAAACTTTGCCCTACTTTATGTCCCATAGACCTTTTTTAAAAAATAAAAATATATTTATCATCTGTTATTTCAAAAACGTTCATCAAAAATCAAATCAAGATGGATAACAGACTTAAACCTAAGGCATGATACCTTAAGAATCCTAG
>VBSM01000272.1:31326157-31354974 GCA_008086735.1 Cheirogaleus medius
GTGCCACCATGCCCAGCTAATTTTTCTATATATTTTTAGTTGTCCAGCTAATTTATTTCTATGTTTAGTACAGACAGGGTCTCGAACTCCTGAGCTCAAACAATCCACCCGCCTCAGCCTCCCAGAGTGCTAGGATTATAGGTGTGAGCCATGGAGCCCAGCCTCCTACTGCATCTTTTGAAATAAATCAACATTTTGCACAAAGCCCAGCTCAGTACAGGGATAATTTGAATGATTTCTACCTTTAAATATGTGAGATTAGAGGAACTTAAGATAAAAATTCATTAAGTAAATAGGAGTATTTCTCGATTTGCAAAATATTTTCGTGAACATCTTAATTTTATAAATGATGTGCTGCAAACTTTATTCAGACTATTTAGATATAGAACATTCATTGCAGTTTAGGCATCAATATTGTCCTTTAAATGAAGAAATAGTAGCAGTTTTTGCAAGAAAATTATAGTCTTTCCTGTTTTGTAAATATCAAAGACATCGAAAGGCAGGCAAAGAGTTGTAAAATATCTATCTTGTAGTAGTTGGACAATAAAGAGAGAAATGAACATCATCATGGAATTTAATGTGCACAGAAAACAAAATATTCAATAAAAGTTATTAATTGTGTCTAGTTTCTTGTCTTATTTATGCAGGTAATGTATTTGAACTGATTTTCTGTTCCCCTAAAGATGAAAATATAAAAAAAATATTATGAGGAAAGAGCAGAGTAAGTCAAGAGTGGTGGTTGGTGGTTCATCACACAGAGATTAAAGTAATTCCAATATATCCTTGATTTCTTAAGATTTAACAAGTCATAGTCTTTGATAGTAAATGTCACTGAGAATAAGTAATCCTAACTGACTGAGGGCTATAAGAAAAATTATCAACCTCTATTTGGGATACAAAATTAAGAATGGGAGTAAAAATAAATCTCTCTCTCTCTCTCTTTAGAAAGGTGGTTCTTTATATAACAGAATGATAAACTTATGCTCCTAAATGTGTCCTTTTAGGAGGACACCCTAATGCTAATTTTCATGTGAAGAATGAGAAAACTGAGGCACTTGCCCATGGTTGTAAAACCTGTTTCCATAATAAAGTTTAGATACTGCTTCTGAACAAGACTAGGAGCCAAATCTTCTGTCGACATTTCCACATAACAATTTGCTTTCTTTTATTTTGATCTGACTACATGAATTGGAATTTCTTTATTTAAACATTTTCAAACTCAACATAAATAAAAAGAAGATAGTTTTGATTTAATTTAAAATGTCCAACTAGTTTTATTTATTCTTTTTCATACTCAAAGTTCTTATAGCCTGCAAAGTTTAATATCTCTATATGTAAACCAAAAATTTATTTTTTTTAAAAATTTCCATTCAATATTTCTGTTTTATGGAGCAGGCTAATTGACAAAAACATTTGTCATTTGGAAATAGAACAAGATTGCTCTTGGCTGCCTTCCTTTCCAGGAATTCCTGATCTGAGTGGTTACAGTCTATAAATGATCACTGGAGTTTGGTTTAGGTGCTTAATTCAGTCTTATCAGCTACCTGGTCTCCTTTCTATGTGTCTACAGCCCATGCCTCCCTACAAGTACCTACCTATAAAACAAATCCTAGGTCTCCAGGCTTCTCTTGGTCCCATAACTACCATCGAGTCCTCCCATTTGGGGCATGTTCCAAGATGAACCTGCCTCGTGTGTCATTTCAAATCTTCTGCCTTTCCTATCTCCCTGCCCAGCCAGCTAATGTAGATGAGCTGTTCCTTTGTTGTCTACAGAGAGGGAACAGAATTTCAGTCTAAACCACTGTTATCATTTCTTCCCAAGAATAGCAGCTCTTGGCAGCCCCTGGGCTGCCTTCAATAGTAAGCATGTCATTGCACACATGAAGAAAGACTGGTTTATGCATTATTTCCTGCTGCTGTTGTCACCAACAGAGATTCTTAACATAGGAAATCTATTCCTCACTCTAGATGCCCCTTTTTTCAATTGTGTGGTCCCAGGAATGTCTGCTTACTATGATATTTTATGAGAGAGTCCCATCATTTTTTCCCTGGTCTCTGAGAAATTGCAATGAAACCCAATATTGGATCATTTTTTCTTGGGGAATAAAGTTTGGAAGTAGTAGAAATGGGGCAGAAGCAATCCAGGTTGGGCATATTTAACCACCCATAATAAACTGAGTCAATATTAATAGAGGCATAATTGCCAGATTCATTCAAATAACTATTCCTCTATACTCTGCACAGGAAGTCTACATTTACAGACAACCTACGGGAGTTGGAATGAGATCACATTTATCACAATTCCGCTCCAAGTTCTTTGGTTTATTCTCAACTTGTAAAGAGAATAGCCACCTGGTAATGAATAGCCACCTACAATTTTTAACCACTATCCTAATATTATCTAAAGTTCAATTACAACGCACACACACATATACACACACACACACACACATAAGTGTGTGTAGAAAGAGACAGAGACAGGGAGACAGAGGATCATTGAAAAAACTTGCAATCATTTATTCATCCAGATGTTCTAAACACTACCATTCATACAACAAACAAACAGAGCTCTCAGTATCTAGAACATAAAATTCTTGGTTTCCTAGAGAATTGCCTTTACTGGTCCAGATTATGATGTCAAGGCATTGGCCATATGAAGAGATACTAAAAAGAAAAACCCTATGAAATTTATTATTATATATTTTATGAAAATGTGCATTTTTACATATTCCTCTGAGTCTTTTTCCTAAGAAGAAATTCTTTCTTCTTAATGTCAAGTCTAGCTGTATTTTTATTTTTTAAATAATTTGGCTTTTAAAATCTTATTGGCTTTATGAACTAGTAACTGGCCATTGTCTCATTGCTGACTAAGAATATCCAGGCCATATCTGTGGTCATCTATAGCAAGTAAATAATTTTTATTACTTTTTCTTTTGCTAACATGATTCCTGACTTCATTTTATATTCTCAGTCTTGAATTTTTTTTTCTTTTTCTTTTTTTTTACATTCAAGCTATACATTTGTATTTATACATCCTGGATAATGGTCTGAAATACTTTATGAATCAAATATAGGAACAAATAGGCAAATAAACATATAGTTTTGCAACTGGCTATCTATGGGTGATTTTGAGAAATTTAATTCATCTTTACAAATATATTTTTTCATATGTAAAATCAGAATACTAACTACCTCATATATTGTTCTGAGAATTAAAATGATATAGCATTTTAAGTACCAAATACAGTGTCTGGCATCTAGTAAATGCTTAATAAAATTAATTATTTCTAAATTTATATTTAACCCTAAGGGTAATTTTTTAAGAGATTCACTGATAAATTAGAGCATAACCAAAAGAGAACAAAGACAAGTGCTTTTTTGTGGGGAAAAAATGGCATAGCAATATTATGACAAGATCCCTATTTTAAAAAAATAGTACAAAACTCCAAAATGCACATCTGTGTGTGTGTGTGTGCATGTATGTGTGTGTGTGTGCATGGGGGCTTGAGTATGTTTGAATGAACAACAATGACATTAAGGAAAAATCAACTCAAACTATGAACTGTGGTTACCTCTTAGGCAATACTGGAAGGCAGAAGAGGACTTCACATTTTAATTCAGACATATTTTTAAATAGACAAAAAAATGGAGAAAAAGTGGAGAAATCATTGAAAATGTCTGCATAGTTTTTCCCACTTAATAATTGTGTTTTTTGTCTATTACTTTAATCAAAGACATAAATATTATATTAAAATGAATTACTGATGAAAGAATGTAGATAAGAAGGTGAGGGATCTTGGAATCATAGGAAAAAAAACTGAGGACATTTAGTCTAAAGCTGAGATAAAGGAGAAATTATGGCTATCTTCAAATATTTGAAGTGTTATCAAGTGATGGATAATTTACACTCATTCTGTAATGCTCCAAAGGATGGAAAATGATCTTGGTAAAAGAAGTATCAATTTTATCAAGGTAGAGTAAATCTTGAATGAGCTGCCACTCAATGCTAGCCTTAAGAAGACATCAGATGTTCATCTTTCAGGGGTGTTATAAATGTGAAAACTGCTAAGGTAGATCTAATTAGATTCTGAAATAACATCTACACTGTTTCTTTAGGAGATAAAAGATATCTATCTGCTTTAGTATGCTAAAGTTTGCTAAATGAACCAATGGGCATTCATTGAGTAAATAGTATATTCCAGGTAATATGCTATACATTAGGAATAAACAGGTAATTAAGATGTATCTGAGCTTCCAAAGAGCTTATGTTCCAATTAGAAAGACTCTCATAAGCGGGTAATTTTAATAATACAATTATTATCAGAGCAGAAATGTGTACAAGTCACTATGAAAGCATATCAAAAGACAATGACACACTTAGGCTAAATAGGGAATTCCTATTAGGTATTGATAGTATTTGTTTGGAAATGTTGTTATCCAATTTTTAACACAAATCAGTATGTAAGTAACATTTGTGCCAGTTTGACTTTAACTTTTAACACAATCTGGATATAGTTATACTTCTAACTATATATATGAAAAATATGTACATTTTTCACATATACATATTTTTTCATATATAGGTAAGATAGATTTCTGCAGCATCCCAAGGCATTCAAATAATCCTATTAGAAGTTTAGAAATGCTTTAGAATTGAGAAAAAGTAAAGACCTTTCAATGAGGTGAAAGGCTTGACTACGGGGTAATTGCAAAGGAGGCAATGATGCAATTCCAATTTTGAAAGTTATAAATTATGCAAGTGATTTCAACAGCAGGGGGGTTATTTGTCCTGATGTGAAGATGTTGCAAAGCTCATGAATTTCAAATCTGTAAATTAAGAACAAAGAATTTACAGCTTAGTTAGAAGCAAATGAAAGACAAGTTATGTCAATAGAGGTCAATGCTGTGGCTCACTCTCACTCTTAGGGATTGTTCAGTGTTAACCTCCTCCCACACTCCACTCCAAAAGAGGAAAAGTGCTGATGGAGAAAGTCCAAGGACATAGGTGACTGAGGTGACAGGGGTCTGAGTATTTAGAGATGATATTAAAAATAGGTTGAAAGCTCTTGCAACTGCCTGTTGTGATGTTTAGATGCTGCACATTTTATCCCTTCTCCTGGTCATTTTCTTTTTGGTTTGATGATGTGAGAAGTATCTGCTCTAATTTACATCCCCACCAAAAGTGTGTAAGGGCTCCCTTTTCTCCATATCCTCATCACGTCCAGCACAGGTAACTTAGCCCAGTTTTACATTTAACAGATCATATCATAGCTCTATAAGGAACCCAAATGTTTTTCACGATATTAACAATTTGTTTAACATTTCATTCATTCAAAATATGCCAGAAAACTGAATAATTTTACTTCTTTATTTTTAATAGAACTAAAAATAGCAGATAAGGTAAAATAATCTAACCTACTGTTTCAGCCTGGTTTGGTCCAATTACTATCAATTCTACCAATTGAATCAGCTATTTCAGATTATGAAAGAAAAGAAAAAAGCATTGACCCAAAAGAAGGTCAATCTAATAGTCACACAGACATTACCTATATTCAACACTATCTGGCTCTTTGCATTTGCATTTTCCCTCACATTTCATTTCAGCAGAATCCTAATATATGACAGCCAAAGTAGATGGAACAAAAATTGTTCATCAAGGGAACTGCATTAGGAGAGCTGAATTTTAGACATTTACTAAGTGAGCAAGTTCAATAACAAAGTCAGATTCCTGAAACAACTGGAATTTGATATAGATGAATGCCAGATCAATAGGCTTTTAAATCACAGAAAAGTTGGAAAGCTGTAAGTGAAATTGAAGTGGTTCTTTGTTTGCATTCAATTTCTTTGTCATTGTATATTTTTCTTCAGTTGAAACCTTTTTGGAAATCATTACAGAAGCTCTTTTTGAGGATAAAAATGCAAATATATCCCTTTTAGTTCATCATATTCTTATGAAGTTTGATTAAAAGATTTTTTTTTCTTCAAATGTATGGCTTTGTAATTCTGTGTTGTTTTCTTAGCCTGCTTTTAATAGATGTCTTTAAAAAGCTTGTTATCACAAAAGGAAATGTAGTTATCATGTATATTATGCCCATAATTATTAAGTCATACATATCAATTAG
This sequence comes from Cheirogaleus medius, assembly GCA_008086735.1. NCBI lineage: Eukaryota > Metazoa > Chordata > Mammalia > Primates > Cheirogaleidae > Cheirogaleus > Cheirogaleus medius. Next base: position 31,332,280 of record VBSM01000272.1, read on the forward strand.
TGGGATTTTTTTCTATGAGATGTTATTTCTCATGGCCATTTTCTTTTGTTTCATCATCATTACAATACTTTTTATCAGTACATTGCATTAAGCCAACTTTACCTTGATTTTATTTCCTTGCTTTTAAATCCTAAGCACAATAAAAAATGTTTATAGAGATTAAATACTTTTAACAATAATTTATCTCTATTGGGGAAATTTGTGCTTCAAATTTCAATATGATATTTTGCAAAGTCAAACACCGGTAGTAATGGTGTGAGCCCAATAGAAGGTAGAACAAGGATGTGCAACGTCATCTCCAAAAGTCTCATCTTTTTAGTTAAAGCATTTGCTTATTAGGTTCATATTACTTTGGTTTTTTACCCGAGTAAAATGCACATAACAATATTTTGACCTTAACCATTTTAGGTATATAGTTAAGTGTTATTAAATACATTAATAGTGTTGTGCAACCATCACCACCATACATCTACATGACTCTTCATATTGTAAAACTGAAACTCTATACTCATAGAAAAACAAGCCCCTACTGTCCCTTACCTCTAGCCCCTGACAATCACCATTCTACTTTCTATAGCTATCATTTAGACTGCACAAAGTGCTCATATAAGTGGAATCATACAGTATTTTCTGTCATTGGCTTATTTAACTTAGCATAATGTCATCAAGATTAATTGCTATTGTAGCATATATCAGAATTTTCTCCCTTTTTAAGGATGAATAATATTCTATTGTATGCATACATCACATTTTGCTTATGTATTCATTTCTCCACGGACATTTGCATTGCTTCCATGTTTTGGCTATTATGAATAATGCTACTATGAACATGGGAGTACAATTATCTATTCAGGACCCTGCTTTCAAATCTTTTGTATATATACCCAGAAGTGGAATTGCTGGATCATATGACAAAGTTATTTTAATTTTTTAATATTTCCATCACTTTTGACCTAACAATTTGACTTTCCTAATTTTCTTCTGTGACAAATCGTATTCTCTGGTACATCTTCTGCTGGCTTTTTGTTCACGTTGTTCCTTTTTTTCCCTTTATTTAGAATGACATGTCAACTTTTTAAAATCTATTTTTAAATCTTTAAAACATATAAAAGTTGACAATAACTAGGCTGTATCTTAAATCTTTATAGGTTAGTGTCTTAGAAACTACCACCTTAACCCATAAATTTCACTGGTATTTCTTATGATATTACCAAAATTGGAGAATTTTCCTTTTCCTTTTCCATTTTGTTTGTTAGACTTAATTGATTTTCATAAAAGCAATGAGCCTGGGGTGTCAAGATACGAAGAGACAGATATCAGTTAAAAGTCATTTTTTCTGTTCTCTTTACCCCATAAACAAGGCAACATTAAACAACAGAAACACATGGTCAATGATAATTTTCTGTTTGGGTTGCTAAAACTTATTTTTCAAAGAAATTAGAACACATCAAGTTGAAGAAACAGTCCAAAAAATTCCCTAGCCCTAAAGCCAAACTTAACGGGCATGAGTGGGTAAATATTTCAAAGAAAAGATATGTTCTGACCTTTTTTATAACCTTCTTGGTGTCTAAAAATTGGGCAGTGATGATATGCAACTGCAAGCTTCTTTTTATTATATTGCAATTATCTAACAAAACACATTTAGAAAAACACCAATTTTTAACTTTTATAGTACTTTTTTCTCTCAGTAACTCAATGCATTTGGTGAGAGGGTATGAACTAACTATATGCAATTTGAAGAGATCATTCTTTTGATCAAAAAGTGACAACCTCAAGAAGAGTTTATTTCAGGTAAAACCTGACTTATTAAAAATAAGTCCTCAATCCATAAATTCACTAAGAGTTCTTTATACTTTAAAGACATTATCCAAAGTTTTACCTTGCTACTCAATCATACTAAGAGCACAGGATCAGATCATGAAAATATAGCTTAATTCATACAAAAAGAGAGAAATTCTCTGCTTTCAGTTCAAGTGCTTATGTACATTAAGCATCCTGCTGAATATTGTTGGTTTACAAAGAAAACTGTGTTAAAGTTTGAAAATTAAGGATGTTTTTAAATCAGAAGGCCTGGTTTCAATTCTCAATTATTAGCAATATTACAGAGGGCAAATCATATATTATCTCTGAGCCTGAGTTTCCATATCTGTAATAATAATACTTCATAGACTTTTTAATAGAAGTGTTGGAAATGCAGATAAAGGTTCATTTGTTTGTGCTATTTTTTGTTCACAGTTATTCAGCATCTCGAAGAGTCAGGCACTCTACCTGGAACTGGGGGGAGCAGAGGGGTTGAGAGCTATATCCTTGAAATCTATAGTCTGTTCAGAAGAGACAGATGTACTAATATAAACATCAATATAACATGTTTATGTTGCAACTGAGAAAAAAATCTAGGTACTATAAGGTGTCTTGGTTGAGACAGACCAGCTCTGTCTTTGAATGCCAGATTTCATGTAAGAGACAATATTAGAACTGAGTCTTGAAAGAAAAGAGTTTTCCCAGGGAGAAAGGATTCACAGTATAGTAAAAACCACATGTACATGTAGGAGGATAGAGGGGTAACAGAGAAAACAATGCTAAAGAAAACTGAATAGACTTGTGCAGATAGAGCAGAGAGTCTCCGGTAGTTGATGAGGCTTGAAAGCTCAACTAGGAACAGATTGTAAAGGGCCATGAAACACAAAGGCTTTTAGATTTGATGTGAAGGACACTAATGAGCTATGGTTCTTGATGAAAGAGATACTATAGAAAAACTAGTCTAGCTATAACATGAAGAGTAGTTTGCTGTTCTCAAGACTAGAGTCATGGAAAACAAATAGTACCCAGTGTAGCAATTTAGGTGTGTGGTGTTGAGGTCAGGGATAAAGGACAGAGGCCAGTGTTTGGAACTAGAGGATGTGTTTGGTTGGAGACATGATTAATTTCAATGATTATATTGGGTATGTTAATAAAAGAGCACTTGTGGAAACAGTTGCTTTTTCCATTGAAACTTATCTCACAGTAAACTTTTTCAACATTCATTTTCAACACTCAGTTAGCAAAGCTTCCTTCTGCTAAAGAACAAAATCAAGCTCTGCATACAAGGCCCTCTGTTGCCTCTATCCATTTCCGCAGCATCATCTTCAATTGGTGTCTAGGTTTCAATAATCCTGAAGCAATTCCACAAGTAGGTGATACTCTTTCTAGGCTCTGTACTCTCGCATACTGTTTTCTATGCCTAAATGCCTGTATTTCTCTGTCGCACTCTCATTATTAATATTATCGTGATAACGTAAACTCCACTTGACTGGTGTCCATGTCTGGTTTTCCCCTCTGGCAGATAACAGGAACACAAGAAAATTTTAGTGACTAAATGAACAAATAAGGTGGAAAGCATTATATTTGATCAACTTCGCACAATGAAAGTCTATCTTTTGACAAATATTTGTTCCAAGCATTCTCGAAGTTAGTAGGATAGGCTTCTGAGCAGAGTCAGCATACTAAAACACTACTTATTTAAGTGTGTTTTTCCCCCAAATATAATAGTAATAGGGTGATCCAAATTTCAGAATTATAAGCCTGTTTAAAAATTTAAAAATCAAAATGTCTCCTAAGTTTTTATGTTGTTCTTTTACATATTATGCAACTCATATTCTTACACTAACAGGTATATAATCTCTATCAAATGTAATAAAAAAAGAAGGCTCAATCTATGTTTTAACAGTGTGAAATATAAAGCTTAGAGTTAATGTTTTCTTGACATCCCTGGCCTCATCATCTTCACCAATGTGCACAGGGAAGCATTGTTTGAGCATGATCAAAAAAATGAGGCCCAGAAATACCAAAGTTAATGACATTACTGTATATTAAAAGAATTACCTCACCATCAAATGATTTTTTTGTTCTCTTCCTGACCATCTCAATGCATAAAGCAGGATAATGACATTCTCATTATTTTAGGAACACATTTGCATCAGTAATGAAAGAGTCCCTAAAGGGCACAGACACCATAGAGGCGACTGTCTGAATTAATTAAAATTGTTTGCTTGATTAGATAGAAAATGCAAGTATAAACTGCACATCAGGGAAAGTTTCTCTCTCTGTTCATCAAAATATAAGAATAAACTATTTTTAACAAAAAGCCTTACAGGATTAAACTTTATAAAACAAAATATAAGTTTCCACATATTTCTCTACTCAGAAAAAAGCTGACTTTCTTACTGGCCAATAAAAATAATAATATACATATACTATATTTGATATATTCTTCTAAATTTTTCAGTAGCTGGTTAATTGAGTCCAACTAGAGTAAGATTCTTTAAAATGTAAACATATGTATCTTAAAATGAAAAAAATGCATTTAATTTTCTTGATCTAAACTTTTTGAAGTTTATAGATAACTCCTCTAAAAGGATAACAATTGATTATTTTTTTAGAAAGTAATACATGTTTGTAACTATAAAGAATCATTTCTTCCTTATGTAAAACACACTCCTCAATGACAGAAAGCAAACACATCTTTCTCACTTTAAATATGTTTTCATGTGTGCAAATCAATTCAAATGAGATATTAATGTAGTATTTAATAGAGCCATAAAAATGTGAATTATCTTGAAATTATTATATTTCTTTTCCAATGTTTTCCTAATATAGTTTTAGTCACAAGGGCAAGACATGTTTGTGAAGGTAACTATTATCTTCAGAAATACAAAGTTTGATAGGAAAGAGTATAAAATAAAAACACATGGCATATATCCTTCTAAAATAATTCCATAGGAGAACGGGACAACTTTTACTTTGACCTACTATTATTTAGAGAAAGTGGATCAAAGTGAGCAAGTATGTGGAATGCTGATTCAGACCAAATCCACAGCTATGCAGTAAAGTTGCAAAGACATTGCTTTGTAACAGTAGAACATAGGGTGGGAAGAATCTTGAAAAGCACACAGATATACTCCCTGATGGTGTGTCATGGGGCCTTTTATGATACCCACATCCTTTTCCTTCCTTCCTCTGATTACATTGTGTTTGTAGTCATAAATAGAATCTGATTATATTCTAAATTGTACTTTCTAAATATTTCATTGTTTCAATCTCTTTCCAACAAAGTTAAAACCAGCAAGAGTAGAAGTGTGTACATATGTTTCACAAATCATATGATTCATGATTGATAAAATGTTGACACTCTTTCTCATCCTTCTCACTTGCTTTTCTCTTCTTTGACTTTCTGCCTTTATACTTTCTAGGATTTGCATCTTAATAAGAATGTCAAGAATACACATATCACCAGAACAAATAAGAAAAGCAAAAAAAAAAAAGCAAAGCTTAGTACATTTTAAGGGTAATTAGAGTGAAAATGCCATAATGCTCTATATTTTTTTATAAAGTAGTCATTTAGATAAACTCATATAGAATAACACCAGATATATGAGTAAGGAGAAAAACTTTAATTTACTGGAATAGCTATCTATTTCAATGACTTAATAAAAACTTTATTTTAGCAATCCATTGTACTAGAGAACGGTATCATAATACAGGGTATATGTGCTTGTTTACCTTAAACTAATATAGGAAACTCACATGTATGGTGAGTTTTGCCTCTAAAATCCTGTAAAAATATTTTTATGATGTTGAAGTAAAACTCAATGGAAATCAAGTGGGAGGGAGGAGGAAGAGATGAGGAAATTCACACCTAACGGGTACAATGCACACTATCTGAGGGAAGGGCACACCTACAACTCTGACTCAAACTGTACAAAAGGAAATCCACAATGTGTGTGCCCCCATAATATTCTGAAATTACAAAAAAGAGAAATTTCTTATCAAAAATGGAAATTTTGAGTAAATTTTTCCCTTGTGTAACAGCAGACAATTTATTAGCTGATATTTTTTCTCAGTAAATTATTTTTAATACTATGGGGGCCCATTTTATAGATACAGTTTAAAGATATCTCTATACATCTTTACAAGCTCTACAGACAACTTACATTGGGTAAGATGTTAGACAACTTACCCAACATTATTTGACTAATAATTGGTTCCATAACCAAATATCTAATATTTTTATTTTATTGCTGCCCCAAGGCTTCAAATGATAGCTATGTAAGGAAAGACACAAAGAAGACTAAGATATGCTCTGAAGGAGATAATTATCTAAGATGGAGGGGACTTGTGCAAAAATTAACTAAACATGAAACAGAAAGTGCCATGTGAAGTTCAAGTAGCATGTTAGATGCTACTTCATTAACAATGAAGAGGAGGAAAAGTTTACTTCCAGCAGGTATTCAAGAGAGTATTACTGGCATGATGATGTTTGCTGTAGGCAATATTGGACATAATGTGGTGAATTCTGGGTGTAGACAAACTCATCTAATAACAGCACAGATGTGGCAAATCTTGGAGGGATGTTTAGTTCATTGAGATTCAGCATCAGTGCAGAAAAGGAAAAAAGAAAAGAAAGCTACAAAGATAGAGAACTGTAGAGGAGGACAATAAATGCTACTCTAAAATTTGCTATGTATTTTGTAGGCAACTAAAGGTGGTTAGGTATTGTAATGGTATCAATAAAATTATGCTTCAGGACTGAAGCATAATGTTCTGGCAAGTTATAAGTTCAGCTGGAAGGAATGACATTAGGGAAGAACATAAGTTTGGCAAGTTGTTATAAAAGTCTGTAAGCTATTATTGAGTACAGAGGAAGATCATAGAGCAAGATATCATTTAAAATCATAATATTGTGCTGACAGTAATATTAATGAAGTAAATTAACATTTATTGAACCTTTATTATGCATCAGGCCTTGGATTAAGCACTCTACATGGATTACTTTATTTAATCATCACTAAACTGTAATCATAGATAGTAATGTTATCTACATCTTCCAGATGAGGAAATGCAGGTTCTGAGAGGTTAAATAACTTGCCCAAGTTCTCATATCTAGTAATAAGAGGAGCCAAGATTTGAGTCCAAGCCTTATGGCTCTGAACTCATGTTATTAACAACTATAAATTTGATAATCAATTGTTCTCGGACATAAGAGATGAAAAAAATCAAGGAAGGCTGAGAGCTGAGGCCTGGCAACTGGAAAGAGAGCTGCGCCATTAATAGATACTGGGACACTGATAAAAGTGTTTCTTTTCGGTAAGCTTTGGCCTGTGCAGGCCTAGTATCAGTCTAACTGATCTGACCTTCTATCGAAGAAATGTACACAAGCAGTGGGCCTGGTGAGAGCATTGAGAGGCAGAGGGAAAGACCTCTCAGTGGCTGACTGCCAGCAGGGCAGCACTCAAAAATATGGTAATAGTTCATTTTCATGCCTGCCAGGAGGAAAAGTGGTATGATTTCAATTTATAGATGAATAAATGTACTCATAGATGTTAGACAATGTACTCAAAGTTGCTTGGCTAATAATTAATGAAGACGAATTCTATTCTGCATCCCTTACTTGTCAGAGTCCAGTCCCTTTTCAGAATACTCAGATTCAGATAATTTTATAAATCTGCTCATTGAACCTTCAATCACATTTCACTTCCAAAAGAATCTTTAAAGTGCACCCTTTAAAAAATAGAAGGTTATTGGTTCTATTGTTAAACTACAATTCTTTTGCAATAATTACATTAAACATTAGTAAATGTCTACATAGTTCTTTTTCACTAGCTAGGAAGCTATTTCTTCTTTCTAGACATGACTTTCCACATTTACAGTTCCCTAAATATACCCTCAGATGTCCATAATGACCTGCAAGATTCTGCAGTCTCACATAGTCTTCGTAGAGCTCATCCTGTTTGACTTCTCTACCAACCACACCCTCCTTTCATCCATGTTTTCTTTGCTTCCATGGCACTACACCCTCTTTCTCTTCCACCTCTTTATGCTTTCAGTTTCAGTGTTCCTTACTCCTACCTCTTCACTGCTCCTTTAATATCATCTTTCTCATGAAATTTTGTCCTTTTTTAATAATCTCTTAGGTCATGTTGAAACAGCCCATTCACTTCAGAAAATTCTCCCCCAAAGAATAATTCTTGAAATTTTATCTACTGGCCAAATTTTTATCCTAAATTTCAAGATGTGGCTTTGTGAGTGTCTTACTCCATCCTATTTCCTGCTCTTGGGTTCCCAACTTAATTAATAGTACCAATTTCCTCAAAGTTATTTAAAAACCAATGTCTAGGTATCTTTCACCATGTCCCTGCCCATCTAATAAGTTGCCAGATCCTTTAAGTTCTAACTCCCAATATCTTTCATGGTAAGAAAGCAATAATAATAATGATACGAACGCTATCAACTGCCCCTGCCAATACTATCATTACTGATTGCTTATTTCATATCAAAACTGTACTAAATATTTTCTGCCTACGATATCACTTAATCCTCACAATGCCATTAGAGTGAAAATGGTTTAAGCAGGAAACTGAGGAGACTCAGGAAATGCTTGCTCTTGGTCACACAAAAAATGCCAGACTCATGATTCGCACTCAGATGTCACTAGCACCAGCCCTGAGGCCCTCTGCTCTGATGCCTCGTCCTTTCCATTCTCACTTTTGGAGCACAAGTTCGTCCTTTAGCAACTATTCTCTGAACTAATGTAAAGGCCTCCTTGCCTCTAACTGTGGCCCTTCCCCACAAACTATCTGTCAATCATCTATCTTCATAAAAGAAAGATTAAGCACAATGCATCTTCAGAAATCTTCCTCAGAGCCCTGAAATAAATGACAAGTTTTGAGGGAAGGCAAGGTGGCTTCCTAGGCTGAGGACCCAAAACATTTTCCTAGTAACTCAATTTCTTTACTTTTTCAACAGACACTGATGTAGCTTTTCTTATGTGCCAGACCCTAATCCTTTACAAATATGAACACAGTTAATCTTCAAACAGCCAATGAGGGAGATACTTTTTTCCTCCATTTTAGAGATTTAAGAATTTAGCACAAGGAAGTCAGGTCAATTGTCCTATGTCACAAAGCTAGCAGCTAGTACATCTGGGAATCAAATCCCTGCAGTCTAACTCCAAAGCCCATGCTCTTAGCAAGCCCTCAAGCCATGCTGCCTCTCCATTACTTTGATTTGAGATGTTAGCAAGAAGCATGTCTTTCCTCTCAAATATATATGAGATCCCTTAAGGTATCCATCTTACATCTTCCTTCTTCACCTTGAAATACCACAGTATTTAATACACAGAGCTTTTCAAATACCACAGTATTTAATACACAGAGCTTTTCAAATATAAGACCATTTACTTAACAATTATTTATTGAACATCAGAAGCTGATGTAGATCTTAGAGATACAAACTCTTTTGAAAGACAGAACAATTCTATTTAAGAAAACTTACCTAGTGTGTGAGTAAGGCAATAATAATAATGAATGTAAAGATTGCAATAAAACAGAACATGACAGAAATGGAGAGGGTAGCAGAATTTAGATAAATGGGGCAAAGTCGCATTTATGCTGTGAAGTGAATATTAGGGAAATGCCTGTTCATCATTAATTCTAAGGTAAGAACTTTCTAGTCAGAGAAAAAAAGAGCAAAGGTACTATAAGGGAAATAAGTGACACTGTGATTTGCCTTAGAAATATAGACGATTAGTGTGGCTAAACATTAGTGAATAAAGGAGAGAGTAATACAATAAGAGGTAAAACCTCCAAGCAGGGAAGATCAGATTGTTTAAGGCCTTGTAAGCCACAATAGGGAGTATTAAATGCATTCCAAGTTCAGTAAAAAGTTATTGGATCCCATAGAAGCTGAAGGTCTTAAAACATTTTTTTAAAGTGAATGAATTTTAAACAGGGCAAAAAAATAACCTTATTTTTATTTCTAAAAGATTATTTTTTTGGTCACATGGAAACCAAAAACCAGTAAGGAGTCTGCCTGAATGGTCTAGAAAAGGGATCAGAAAACTTTTCTTGCAGAGAGACGAAGATGAGTATTTTAGACTTTGTGGCTATACAAATTTTGGCCGGAACTACGCAGTCCTGCCATTGGAGTGGAAAGGCATCCACAGAAAATAAACAAATAAATGTGGTTAGCTTTTTTCCAATATAACTTTATTTATGGACATGGAAGTTTGAATTTTATATCATTTTCACATATCATAAAATATTATTCTTGTATTTTCAAACCATTTAAACATGTTAATGCCATTCTTACCTGCAGGGCCATACAACAGCAAGTAGTGTATTCAGCAACCAGAATTTGGCCCATAGGCTATAGTTTGCTAACCTTTGGTCTAGATGGGAAATGATGAAGACTTAACTATGTTCATAGAGATGGAGGAGTCATTTACCTATATGGGCAAGACTTTAGAGGAAGGAGTAGAGTGAGGTTGAGAAAAGGAGACAATAGTAAGAATTATATTTGGGATATATTAAAGTAGAATATATTAAACTTTAATATATCCCAACTTTAAAAAAATAAAAACGGCCTGGAAATTTATATTGTTCTCCCTTGAAATTTTACAGTGTTCAGAAGCTCAATTTCTTATAACACATACAAATACTTTCATGAATACCGGTACTTCAATTTATTAGGTACTTTGTATTTTAATTGGAAATATATCTCCCTGAAACCTATTCCTTTTGATTCTAGCTCTTCTTTCTGAGACTATGCAGCCTAACTGACATCTCTTCCATATGAGTATAGAAAATGTCTGAAGGCATCTATTTTGCTTCTCTCTCTCCCAGTTCTCCAAGCTAAACATTCAGTCTTCAACCCTTCATTATAAGATATGGTTTCCAGAATATTTATTGATCCAGTAGACACCTCAACTATTTTTTTTTCTATTTTAATGTCCTCCTTAAAACCAAACATAAAATGTCTGTCTATTAGATGAAACATAAATGTGACTATATAACTTATCACTTATCATTGTTGACAAGAGTAATAGCTTTCATATAAGATTAAATGTAAATCAATCTATGTCACTATCTATAAAATCTATCTTTATCTGAACCAGGGCCCAGGGATTCAGAGTATTGAGGGGTTAATTATCAATCAGACTGACAAAAGACTGTCTTCACTTTTCCAATATACCTCCATAGCAGTCTTCCAGTCCATCTGTAATTACTTACAACAAAAGCCAAATAACTATTAATATAACCACCACCTTCAAGTCGAAATACTACCAATGGCATCCATTGAGCTGGTTCAATCCATAAATCTCATCTTTGCCTAGAGAAGTGTCAGAGATTATTTCTCCCCTTGGATAAAGCATTACTTCATCCAAATGAATCAAACACAAGAGGCATAAAACTTCTTTTATATCCTTCATGCTTTTCCTTTTTTATTGCATACTTTATGGTTGGGGCTTTGCTTTCTATTTTTTGTTGCTTTGGATATGAAAATATGCTCTGAGGATGACCAAAAAATATAGAGGTAAGCTCCTCTTTACAAGCCTTATGCTCCAAACAGTATCTGAAAATCAAAACCTAGAAATAAACAAGTAGAGTTGACTTTCTCAATGAATTGCATAGAGACAATCCTAATAAGTGGTGTATAGTCACACACCCCCAGAAGAAGGAGCACTTAAATGCTACCACACTCGTTTTCTCTTTGGCACTATTGTTGCCTTAGTATTCAGCACCACTAGTGATTATGATTTGATTTTTCCTAGTAGCTTCCTTCATATTTGACCTCAAGCCAATCTTCTCCAGGAACCTGATCCCACACAATCCACTTATGAAGGGTATGGTAATTATGTAGAGACTATCACAGACTCATACTTGGCCTATATATAAATCACATTTGCATTAGTCATCTATGGCTGCCATAAAAAATATACTACAGTCTGGTTGTCTTAAACAACAGATACCTATTTCTCAAAGTCCTGGAGGCTGTAAATCTTAAATCAAGATTAAGATATGGGCAGATTAAGATGTTTTTCTTGAGGCTTCTCCCCTTGGCTTGCAGTTGGACTTTCTTCTGTGCATGTGCATCTCTTGTGCCTCTCTCTTTCTCTTCTTATAAGGGGAGCAGTTATATTTAAATAGGGTTTCACCCTTATTTAACTTAAATTACCTCCTTAAGGACCCTCTCTCCAAATATAGTCACACTGGGGGTAGGGTTTCAACATATGAATTTGTGGGGGACACATTACAGTCCCTAACATCATTTAATAACATGGAAGCCAAAACACACACAGAGAAAAGTTGTTGTTTTCTTTTTTAATTTCAGAATATTAAAGGGATACAAACATTTAGGTTACATATATTGCCTTTTCAATGCCAAGTCAGAGATACAAGTGTGTCCATTCCACAGACAGTGCACACTGCACCCATTAGATGTCAATATACCCTCCCACCTCTCACCTGCCCGCATCCCATCCTCCCACCTCTCACCTGCCCGACACCCGATGAATGTTACTACTATGTGTGCACATAAGTGTTGATCAGTTAATACCAGTTTGCTGGTGAGTACATGTGGTGCTTGTTTTTCTATTCTTGTGGTACTTCACTTAGTAGTATGAGTTCCAGCTCCATCCAAGATAATACAAGAGGTGCTAGTTCACCATTGTTTCTTGTGGCTGAGTAGTATTCCATGGTATAATATTCTTTTCTTATTGTTCAAAAAAGAAAACACCATCTTTTCATTTTGAGAGCTCTAAAACAGTCGTAGTACACTTACGAAACAGAAACTAAGTATTTCAGACAAACATAATTTAATAAATCAGTACCAGGTGTGATAGAAGATCTGAGAAGTCAAAGAGAAGACAGAAAGATAATCCAGGAATTAGAAACAGCAAAAAGCAGCTAGAACATCTGGAACAGGAAGGATACAAGAGGAGATAGTTACCATAACGATATGGCAGGATTCAGAATCACACCTCTATAGAGACTACCTAACAGAAGTTAGAATGTCAAAGTATAGGCTCTCTAGATAGGCAGGGAATATATTGGGTTATGTTACTGAAGGGGCTAAGGATAAACCCATTTTCAGTGTGGCTTTATCCTGGCTCAAGTAATGTAATCAGACTCTGGTTTAATCTTCTCAATTCTCAACTTTTCTTTCTTGGTTTTGGTATGATTCTTAAGCCAAGTCTACTCTGCTGGCACAAAAATGGCAGCCAGAAGCTCCTGCACACTCTCTTATTCTTATCCAGCAGGGAAAGGGACAGCTTTTTTCCCCTAGGCATTTAAAACAAATAGATTTCTATTCAGATAAAAGCAGTTTAAGACATGTCCCTAATCTTGAACCAATAGCTGTAAAAAACGTGATTAGATTATAACGAGTGTCTTGGGCCAATCTGGCCTATCCCTGAAGTTTGCCTATTCCAATTCTACCCAAAATGCACGCTTGCCACGTAATAACAGATGAGTGAAATGGAATTGGGGCAATAATAAATGATGCCTACATTATAATTTCTTTGTGAATTCAACCTTAAAACTTTAGGCAAAATTATTTTTCCTCCATAATATCTTATATACTCCAGAATGAGAATGAATGGATGAAAGTATTACTGAAAGAATAAAAGAATGAACTAATAAATCAGTTAATCATTGAATTAATATGAGTATGTTTAATGGAATGGAAAATAGATTTGAAGGAGCTTTGGAGATTAATCAAACTTTCCATAAGATAAAGCACTACTTTGAGGAGATCTAGTCCATCATCTGCCACAATTATAATTTAGTAATTATTATAATAACATTAGCTACGAGTTATTGCTAATTATTAGCTACCAGGTAGTTATAAGCTGTCTTCTAGGTGCTAATATATATATATTGTCTACATCTCCTTTTATATCTACATATTATATATATTTTATCATCTATATTATCTATATTACATTTATTACCTACAAACACAGGGAGGTTCATTAACCACCCCATGATTACCCAGGTAGAAGGTGAAAGTTGGAAATCAAACCCACACATTCTAACACTATAGGAATATTCTTGACATCTGTGTGAAATTATATATTATTAAAACTATAGAAAATATTCAAATAAAAGTTTAAATTACAGCTTATTCTTGATTAAAAAATCACCTGGTCTGATACTTCATCTGTCCTATCTTGTGGCCAAATTGTCATTTCCCAATTTCAGCCAAATATTTCAAATAGCTTTTTTGCATTATAAAAAATGTTCTCTATACTTATTTTGGAATTTCTCATTTTTAAGTCTCACATTAAAATTAAGTATTTCTTTTTTACCCACAGAATAAAGTGTAAATTCGCTACTTTGATATTTAAAATTTCCACCATCTGCTCCAAATCTACCTTTTTAACTTTAATTCCCATCACTTCCAATCATATACCCTATATTTCAGCAGCATCTTCCAATAAATGTACTCTTTTCTATGATGTTTTATAGGCCTTTTAGCCAAATTCCAACTCCTTAGAACTTCCTTAATTCCATGAGCTGAACATAATATAGGGATTTTTTTTTAGAAGTTTTTAAAACCTTTACTCTCTTATAACACTTTTAAAACAGGACACTTTTCATTATTATTTTATGCATGACACTCCCTGTTGAAATGGAGTTTCCTAGGTGGCCAAGACCATAGCTTTCTCAGTTATACATAAACCTCCACACTAATCAGAGCTCATAAATGTAACTAATAGCTGTGTTAATGGATTAAGGAAATCATAAATAGAAATACTAAAAAAGTATTTTATCCAGTTGTTTTAAATATCCGTACCTCAAGTCAAGGGAGGAAATATAAAATATTATAAGAAATCCTGTCATCAGAAGTACCTGTTTTTATGAAAGTGATCCTTACATGATAGATTTTTAAAAAGAAACTATTAAATGTATACATGATATATTAATGTAGAGTTCTCTTTTCTATTTCTAAGATTCAATTATCATTACCAACATTTTTAAGCATTTGATTGATATTTGTATTGCTTTTTATTTCACCAGACTCAGAGACATGATATTTTTAAGGAGTCTCCTTTCTCATGTGTTTGCTATTTACTTTCTAATTAAAGTCTTATAACAAATTACATACTTTGGTTTTCCTTTTATCATTATGGGAAATACAATTCATGACTTATTCAGACTTGCACTTTTTTTGTACATAAATAAGGCAGAAAATTAAGGTGTGTTACCTGACATTTTATATCACTTATAGGCAATTTTCCACAATAAAACTTAGTTAATCAGAATTATGACCTAATTTTCATGTACGAGGGTAGTGTTAAAGCTCTTCAAAGTATAACATTAGATCTTTTAAGTAGTTAATAATTTAAAAAGCACAATTTTTCCATCAGATAACATGTAAAACAGGGAAGTAGGATATCAAGAGGCAAATATTGAGGCCTGTTGAATTTTGATTGAAGATAGAAGAATAGAGGCAGTTCTAGATTAGTGTTTTCCAATAGAACATTTCGTGATAATGGAAATGCTCCCGATCTGTATTGTCCAGTATGAAACCGTTTGCCATATATGGCTATTGAACACTTAGAGTGTGGCCAGTGTTAGTAAGAAAATTTATTGCAAATGTTATTTAATGTTAATTAATTTAAATTTAAATGGCTACATGTGGCAAATGGCTCCCCATTGAACACTGCAAGTCTTGGGTATAATATGTCCAGAAGAGGTCCAGATGGTGAATTGGTATGGGGAGGTGCTCTGCAGCCATGCAATAGCTGAGACCATTGAACATCTCAGGTTAAAATTGTAGAACAGATGCTCATCCTGCGAATAGGAGGATGTGAAACACAAGTCTTCACTACTTTAAAATTGTGTCTCAGAATTCTTTTCCTCATCTTCAGAGGTCATCCTAGCATGGAGGAATAGACTGGAAGAATTTTCAAGATTGTTTTATTATTTTTTTCCCAAGCACTCATTCTACACTCTGCAAATATTGTTGAAAAAATACATGATATTAGAAAATTCAACTATTGATGTAAATACCTAAAAGAATGTACCACTGGAAAAAAATAATTAATAAAAGTGAGAGTGGAGGAATTTCACAATCCACATATAAACATGGTCTAGCAATGAAAAGACACACAATTGTAATTAATGAAGAGCATACTAAGACAAAAAATGTTTTTTCATGTTTCAGCAAGTAGCCATGTCCACACCTGCATACATTACTCTGGAAAACTGGATTAATGTTTTCAGATATATTCTCCATTCTTCTTTTTATTTTATAGTTATAAATGTAGGTATTAATAACTTATAAATAATTTTTTTGATAGTTACCAAAACCATTGTTGACAAAGTAATTTCAGTATCAGGGATAAATGTTACTCTGTGTATTCTATGTCTCTGTTCTATTAATGGCAGTATCTTAGGGCAAGGTAAATGTCAATTACTTGTTACTTTACTATTCCCACTTGTTCAATGGTACGATAAGAATGCCACCAATTATCATTTTGCTGATATCCATCATAATGAGGACCTGTTAAGTTAATGATGAGACAGGTGCTCATCATTTAAGGGACTCCTGAGAAGATGGCTCACTTAGCCATTATTAACATTTCTGAGACATTTTCTATTTGTGGATTCCATAAAGACTTGGTTTCATTAGCATCTGGATCATTAGTAAGAAAAATAAAGAAAAAGATGAGTTAAATTAATGCTAGAATTTTGAAAAATAAATTTTAAAAGAAACTCAATTAGGTGAGTCTTTTGCAGTTATTGTAAGGTTAAAAAATAATAAAATATTAAGAGTACAAGTGTCCTTTAGATTTGCAAATGGATATTGAAGTCTTCTCAGCAATTTACCAACTTAATTAAAATTAAATTTTACTGAATGTCTACTAGCCATAAGACACTCTCCAGGTGGGGAAGATAGAAACAAAGTAAATGTGCTAGTTTGCTAGAGTTGCTAAAACGAATTAACACAGATTGGATGACTCAAGCAACAGAAATCTATTTTCTCAGTTATGGAAGCTGTAAATCTGAGATCAAGATGTCAGCAGGGTTTATTCTTTCTGAGGCCTCTCTCCCTGGCTAGTGCCTGGTGGTCTTCTCCCCATGTCTTCATTCATATGGTCTTCCTTCTTTACATGTTTACACCCTAATTTCCTCTTCTTATAAAGACACAACTCATATTGGATTAGGGCCCAACCTAATGACCTTATTTTAACTTAATCACCTCTTAAAAGGCCCGATCTTCAAATACAGTCACATTCTGAAGTACTGGGGGTTAGGACATCAACATGCAAATTTTGGGAAACACAATTCAGCCCATAACAATAAGTATGTCTTCAAGGTGCACACGCTAATTAAAGAAGATAAGTGTATAGGCTTGAAATGTAAACAGCTGTTAAGAGTTTTAAAAAGATTTTAAGACAATATAAGATATAGTTATTATTAACTCCATGATTGCTCTGGGCCTCAGCGCCACCTATCTAGGGACCTTCGCGCCGTGAGAGCCAAGTGGTGGAAGAAGCGAATGCGCAAGCTGAAGCACAAAAGAAGAAAGATAAGGCAGGGGTCCAGGTAAGCAGCGTGCTGTGCACACATGAAGGCCGTGAAATCAGAAACATGGAATGCGGAGTCCTGGGACGCTGGTACAAGTTGTTGGACTGCGTGCTACTGTCTAGAACTTGCCTCTCAGTGGATCTCAAACTTCATCGCCGTCCCAACCGCCAAGGCCACCTCTGAGAGATCTATCTTGCTCATACCAAACAGTCCCTACTGGTCCTTTGCCCTGGACCTGACATACCGGATTAACTCTGTTCTCAGTTGTGGCTGAATATAACAAGTATACAATAAATCACCTTCTGCTATTTCAGCTGAAGAATAATAAAAAAAAAATCTCCATGGTCATAAACTGGAAAGATAATTTTAGGCTGAAGTTGAAGTTTGGGGAGAGGTACTCATGGCTTTAGGGAAAATATGAAAATTCAACTGAGTCTTGAAAGATTTGGTTAGAACAGAGTTAGGAAAATAAACTAGGACAGTGAGATGTCATTAATAATCACGTAGATAGAAGGATGCAAAATTATAAAAAAAAGAACAAGCACGGTGTGATGAAGCATAATGGGAGATTAAACTGGAAAGCTGTCTTGGAGCAGAAACTGTGTAGGAACTGAGAAGACACTGTGAGATTTATAAGTTAAGCAGAAAAGATCCACAAAAGAAAACTTCTAAATATTTAAATGTGTATATAAAAAAGGGGGTGTGAACTAAGACTTCTCTCTGCACAATTTATGAATCAAGAGTACCTGTGCATGTTGCTCTATATCTTTAAATTATTGTGGGAGGCTTTGGGATATGAATTCAAGGCAACAAAAGGATGGCTACTGTATTAACTTAAGTCTACAACATTTATTTGCCACGAAAGAGACAAAGTACAAGGCAAAGAATATGCATGTGATATGTAGGTCAGTTTAGTGCAAAAAGCAAGAGTGTCCAAATAGAACCCTAGGAACTCCATGGAAATGGGCAGCAGGAATGGATGTATTGCCATGGGGAAGTGCTGCCAAAGCTCTAGTTATCTGTTTTTCACCTACAGACAAGGCTGCTCTTCCATCTGCCATGTGAGAAGAGAAGAATGTCTGGTGGAAGAGGTCAATGGCAATGTCCTGCACCTGAAACTCAAACTCACTGGGTCTGCACATGTGTCTCTGAAGGGGGTTGGCTCCTGGAGAAAATAAATGGCCTAATTGCTAGTAATATGTTTTTAATTTTAGGTTCAATAGGGAGTATAAGCCATGCCCAAAGTGGAAGGGCCCCACCTATTTAAGGGCTCCGGGATACCTCTTTTGCCCTCTATTCCCTATACAAATTCCTCTTTCCTCTGAAGAGAAATGTGAACTGGCATAAAGAGAAAACCTCTGAAATTCATGACTTGGGGCTGTAAAATTTGCAAAATTCAAAAAGATATTGAGATTTGATTATTATTTCAGGGAGGGCTAACTTGTTATAGGAAATCAGAATGGTGAAAACTCAGAGGTAATAAAAAGGAAAAGAACACATAGAGAAAGAGAAGGTAAAAGAATAGTAAACAAAGTTGTAAAGATGAGATACCATAGGGGTGGGGATGGTGACTTTGTAGGATTTCCTTTAGGAGACTAAAGCTGGAAACCTCATCCCTTATGAAGTAGGAGGGAGTAAGACTGATGAGAGAACATTTAATCTCTAGTCCCATCTCTGTACAGTTTCAGTACTTTGACTCCTTTTGTAAAGAGCGGCTTGGTCGTTCTCTGTTGTACACTGGGCAATTTTGCATGAATAAAGTCAGAAGAAAAGCATCCAGAAATTGTGGTACCATATATTCCCTTCATCTTGATGGTCAACAGCAACACTGCAGCTTACTGGGAAGGAACAAGTGTGTACTTATCAATGACAAACTAACTGGGGGAACAGCAGCAGTGGTGCCATCTGCCCCTAACCTATAGGTTAGATTATGCATCCTATACGATAGACCAAACACCAGCCAAAGGAAGTTATCATACCAGCCATATAGGAATTTAATATAAGTTATTATTAAAGTATAAGATGAAAATATTAATGGTTTTATATATATATGAATATATAATTTGAGGTTGGAAATGCCTTTCTAAAGATAATACTATAAGCAGATAAAGAAATTTCTGATGGAGTTGACAATTTCAGATCTTAAGATGTCTGTAAGTAAAATACATCCAAATAAAACATCACATATGCCCTACAAAGATATACAACTATTATGTACCCATAATGATTAAAAATAAATATATATTAAAAATAAAGTAGATTAGAAATTCAATATAACACATAAAATTATAAAAATGCTGAAAGAAAACAGAAAAAATAAAAGATACATAAAGAAAGGATAAATGTTTGAGATGATGTATGTACTAATGGATACACTAATGAATATACTAATTACCCTGATCTGATCACTGATCATTATATGTATTGAAACATCACCATGCACCCCATAAATAAGTACTATTATTACAAGTCAATTAAAAAAAGAAAACAAAAGGGACATGGTAAAATGCATAGAGGACAGATTAAAATATATAATGAAAACAAATCATGTTAGAAGGATAGGGAAAAATTATGAAGTAATTAGGAGAAAAATATAAATTGCTAGTAAACATGAAAAAAATCCCACCAAAGTTAAATAAATTTGGATTAAAAAATAGTAATTTAAAAGATTTTGGCCTTTCAATTAGGCAAAAATACTGGCTAAGAAGATGTAAATCTTCTAGAAGATGTACAATGTTTTTCTTATTTAGACCTCACTATAAAAATCTGGGTATGGGAGTACAGCATCTTCATTTTATAAACAAGGAAGATGACTCTCAGAGACCTTGCAAGTTATGTAAAATCAAATATATTGTAAGTGCTAGAGCTCAGACTAGAACAGCAAGTTTATTAGATCACACAATCCCTATTCTTTCTGCAGTGCTACATAGTATTCCTATAGTATTCCTGTAGTATATAAAAAGGACCAATAGAGGTGTTTGATTTAGAAAATATATGATGAAATCAGTAATTAGGAAAAATTAATTGAGCAGTATTGAGCAGTAAAGGTTTGTATATAACATTTTTTAAAAAGAGCCATGAATGTTAAAAGTTGTATGGCATGCTTTTGTGTGTTGGTTCTCACACTGGTAGTCTCTGCTAAACCTGGGGCATAAATGGATGGCTACTGTGGTAGTGTCAGTATCTGTGCCTTGTGCCTACATGCCTGAGTTTTTCAGTAGCTATCCTATCCCACAGTAACCATCATCTCTTTCCATTTCACTGTGCATCTTATAAACAAGAAACTTATAGTGACAGTATCTAAGAAATCAGTTTGAGCCCAATATGGTATAGATTTAAATTGTCAATCTCATGGGAGAAAAACTATCCTTTCTCACAGTGGCCTGAGCAAAGAATTTAGTTGCTCATCAAAGGCCAGGATGGAGGTGAAACCTCAGCAAGCAGGGAATCACTAAAAGCTACATTAAATGTTTCCCATGAATACTGGAAAATAGTATAAGCAAGTGTCTGTTCCCTTAGAATGACTTAAAACCTGGAAACATCTGGCTCCACATTACAAAAGCACAACTGGTTTTCTTTCTTTATTTTTGTATTTTCCTTTCAATTACAAATGTAATTCCAGACTGAGACAACAAAATAATTCCTGGATAGTTTTGGAAATACATTCTTGTAATGCATTGATTTCATGAACCCAATATAATTTAGCTATGCTTGAAATTGTATTTTCCTATTTAGACTCCAAATTGTATTTTATTCTTTTAACATTAGAAAAGATGGTAGGGAAATTTAAACACTGAGTAATATTCAAAACATATCAATATATTGTTCATACATGGTATACAAGGGAATTTTTTTAGTAATTCCTACCTTTTTGGATCATTAATCTTAATCATTATTACACAAGTTTTATACCACCCACAAAATGACTAATATGACAATCCTTATAATTTTGAAAATTGAATAGAACACATATAACCGAGTGATTCAACAAGACAATTCTGAGGAGACAAGTGCAGCTCTAATTTAGCCTTGTAGGTTCTTGATAATATACAAATATAGAAGTAAGAGTAAAAGATGGATACCTTTATACTTAGAAGTTATTTTGGAGAAATTTTACATATTTTTAATTGCATTGGATTTCAAACATTAAATCACCATTTATCTGTTTATTCTTAAGATAAAAAGAAATTAAATTATTTTATTTAAATTTAATTTTATAATATTTTCACATATTTAGAGCCTTCCATCAGAATATGTCCCTGTGGTATGGTATCAGGTAAAGTTGAACATGGCAGTGCAACAAGTATGTATTTCCATAAAGGAGATAGGCAACTCATAGTGGTGATTCTTTCTTTCTCTTTTAGTGGTAAATGTGCATGCAGATGGAGATTGAAATAATGTGCTCACTAGCACATATGAGTTTCCTGTAATATTTTAAGAGTTCCATAAAACACACAAAAGTGTGTCTATATAACCTTACAATTAAAGAAGCCCTTATCACTCCATTTCTTATATGTGCAGAAGCTCATATCAAATTTTTTTGGGAATTTCTTTCCACTTACCACATTACACTACATAAAGATCTCTGCCCACTTCTACAATAATGACAATTCATGTAACTCTGCTAGGTAATGTTCTTGTCAGAGTAAGTTTTACTTGGGTTTGTGAATCTAACCCACAGACTGTTATAGTTATTTTGTCTAAAACATAAAGCCCTGGTGTGGCTGTGGTTTTAGTTGCTCTCTTGATTTCTTATTGCAAAACATTTCTTAGTCATGTTTTGTCTTCAAAGTACATTGCCTCTTAAGTTAAAAGTACTCTAAGTACTCTAAGTCTTCTCTAAAAATCTATGGAAACATCAAAGTCAATTTCTCAATAGATTTGAACAATTTGATTTCTATTTTAGGATGCTTAATTTCCTGATTCTTGAAAACATTCAAATACTGCAAGAAGAATTTTGGTTGGAAGGTCCAAGTGTCAGTTGTTTTCAGTTTATGACACTTATCATCAAAGCTGGGTGTGACCCATCTTCATTGAAAAAGAACTAGCCTGTTACCCCGCCTGAGTTGATCACCTCTCACAAAAATAAACTCATGCTGGGTAACAGACTTAAACCTAAGGTGCGAAACTATTAGAATCCTAGAGGAAAATGTTGGAAATACTCTTCTAGACATTGGCCTAGCCAAAGAATTTATGAAGAAGACCCCAAAGGCAATCACAGCAGCAACAAAAATAAATAAATGGGACCTGAGCAAATTAAAAAGCTTCTGCACAGCCAAAAAACTGCCACGAGAGCAAACAGACAACCTACAGAATGGGAGAAAATTTTCACAAGCTACAC
>VBSM01000272.1:31359172-31369277 GCA_008086735.1 Cheirogaleus medius
CAGGCTGGTTTCAAACTCCTGACCTTGAGCGATCCTCCCACCTCGGCCTCCCAGTGCTAGGATTACAGGAGTGAGCCATATTTATTTATTTTTGTTGCTGTTGTAATTGCCTTTGGAGTCTTGTTCATAAATTCTTTGCCTAGGCCGATGTCTAGGAGAGTGTTTCCGACGTTTTCCTCTAGAATTCTAATAGTTTCATATCTCAGGTTTAAGTCTGTTATCCAGCGTGAGTTGATTTTTGTGAGAGGTGAAAGGTGTCGATCTTGCTTCAGCCTTCTACAAGTGGCCATCCAGTTTTCTCAGCACCATTTATTGAAAAGGGATTCTTTTCCCCAGTGTATGTTTTTGTCTGCTTTGTCAAAGATTAGATGGCTATATGAGGATGGTTTTATATCAGGGTTCTCAGATCTGTTCCACTGGTCAATATTCCTATTTTTGTGCCCATACCAAATTGATTTAATTACTACAGCTTTGTAGTATAGTTTGATATCTGGCAGAATCTTATAACATAACACCCCACATATCCAGCTTCTAATAAAAAATCACTTATCATACCAAGAACCAGAAAGACCTTAAACTGAGTAGAAAAGGGGGTCAATACTGAAAATATATAGATGTTAGAATTCTCTGACAAAGATTTTAAGGCAGCCATAAAAGAAATATTTCAGCAAATATTAAAAACAAATGTGAAATAAATGGAAAAAAATCTCAGCAAAGAAATAAAATACAGATGTTTCTTGACTCACAGTGAATTTACATCCTAATAAATCTATTGTAAGTAAAAAATATAATTTGTCAAAAGTTTATTTAATACTCAGTAAACCCATTAGAAATTTGAAAAATCATAAATCAAACCATTATAAATTGAGGACTGTTTGTATTTAAAAAATGAAAATTATATAACTAAAAAATAAAATAACAAAAATATCAATAAATGAGTTTAAAAACAGATTGTAGGGGAAAGAGAAAAAAACTAGTGAACTCAAAAATAGAAAACAGAAATTACACATTTTGAACAACAAAGACAAGGGGCACCGTAAAAAACATGAACAGAGCCTCAGAGACCAGTGTATACATAGCAAAGTGTCTAATATGTGTATCACCAGAGTTCCAGAAGGAGAGGAAAGAGGATAAAGCTGAAAAAGTACTCAAAGAAATTGTGAGTGAGAACCTGCTAAATTTTGCCAAAAAAAAAAAAACCAACATATCTGCAGGTTCAAGAAACTGAGCAAACCCCAAACAATATAAACCCAAAGAAATGCATATCAGTAAACAAAATAGTGAAACTCCTGAAAACTAAAGACAAAGAGAAAAGTATCTTGAAAGCAGCTAGAGTAAAATGACACCTTACTTATAAGGGAAAAGCAATTTAAGTAATTGCAGATTTCTCATCAGAAATCACTGAGGGAGAAGGAAATTGCACACAATATCTTATGAGCTGAAAGAAAAGAACTGTCAACCCAGAATCATAAATCTAGTGAAAATACCCTTTGGGAATAATGGAAAAGTCAAGACACTTTAAATTCAAGGAAAACTAATAGAATTTTTTTTCCCCAACAAACGTACTCTAGTGAAGTTCTATAAACAAACAAACTAAAAACAAAGAAACTTAGAAGATCAGGAAAGAAGAAAGAACATGTTAAACAAAAATATGAGAAAATGCAAGAAATGATCCTTCTCATCTTGAATGTTTTAAATAGAGTTTGACAAATGAAGTAAAAATCAGGACATATTTTTTGTGATTCTTGATATAGACAATTATATTCTAAATGAGAGAGAGTAACAAAATGTAAAGGGAGATGAGGTTTCTATACTTTGCTATCTGTAAAAGCACATTAACAGTAAATTTTTACTCGTTGTGTGTATATACAGGCATGCCTTGTTTCGGGGAGCTTTGCTTTTTTTTGGTTCACAGATATTGCATTGTTTGCAAATTGATGGTTTATGGCAACCCTGCATCAACAAATCTATTGGTGCCATTGTTCCAATATCATATGTTCACTCTGTGTTTCTATGTCACATTTTGGTCACTCTTACAATATGTCAAACTTTTTCATTATTATTAAAAGTGTTCTGATGATATATGATAGGTGATTTTTGAAATAACTGTTGTAATTGTTTTAGGAGACCAAAATTACACCTATATTAAATGATAAATAATCAATAAATGTTGTGGGGTTCTGACTGCTCCACCAACTGGCCATTTCCCAGTCACTCTCCTTCTCTTCAAGCTTCCCTATTTTCTGAAACAGAATATGAAAATTAGCCCAATGAATAACTCTATAATAGCCTCTAAGTGTTCAAATTAAAGTAAATAACATAAAAATAACAATAACATAAAAATGCAAAGTAAAGCAGAAAGTGCTGATTTACAAGCTGTAGCAGGTTGTCTAAAAGATCTAGCTAAAATAATATGAAAGTGGCTACACTAAACAACAAATTTTTAAAGTAGACAAAACTGCTTTTTACTACAAGAAGATGCCATATATGACTTTCATAGATAGACAGGACAAGTCAATTTCTGGCTTTAAACCTTTAAAAGACAGCTTGACTCTCTTGATAGAGGCTAACGAAACTAGTGGCATTAAGTTGATGCCAATTCTCATTTACCATTCAAAAAGTGCTAGGAACCCTCAGAATTATGCTGAATTGACTCTGCCTATGTTCTATGAATAGAAAAACAAAGTTTTGATGACAGTAAATCTATTTATACCATGGTTTATTGAATATTTTAAATCTACTGTTGAGATCTGCTCAGAAGAAAGATTCCTTTCTAAATATTACTGCTCATTGATAATGCACCTGGTCACCCAAGAGCTCTGATGGACATCTACAAGGAGATTAATATTGTTTTCATGCCTGCTAATATAATGTCCATTCCGCAGGAGTAATCAAGGAGTAATTGGGCTTTTAAGTCTTTTCACTTAAGAAATATATTTTGTAAGGACATAGATGCCATAAATAATGATTACTCTGATGCATCAGGGCAAAAAAAAAGACAAAATTCTGCAAGGAATTCATCATTCTATATGCCATTGAGAACATTTCTGATTCATAGGAGGAAATCAAAATATCTACATTACCAGGAATTTGGGAAAAGTTGATTCCAACCATCACAAATGACTTTAAGTAGTCAGAGACTTCAGTAGAGAAAGTAACTGTAGATGTGGTGAAAATAACAAGAGAACTACAATCAGAGGTTGAGCCAGATGATGTGATTGACTTGCTGCACTTCATGATCAAACTTTAGTGGATAAGGAGTTGCTTCTTATGCATTAGCAAAGAAAGTGGTTTTTGAGATGAAATCTACTCCTGGTGAAGTAGGAGCAATGTTGTGGACATTGTTGCAATGACAACAAAGGGTTTACAATATTATGAAAATATAGTGGAGGAATCAGTGGCAGGGTTGGAGAGGATTGATTCCAATTTTGAAAGAAGTTATACTGGCCGGGCGTAGGGGCTCACACCTGTAATCCTAGCACTCTGGGAGGCCGAGGCAGGAGGATTGCTCAAGGTCAGGAGTTCAAAACCAGCTTAAGCAAGAGCGAGACCCCGTCTCTATTAAAATAGAAAGAAATTAATTGGCCAACTGAAAATATATATAAAACACTAGCCGGGCATAGTGTCGCATGCCTGTAGTCCCAGATATTCGGGAGGCTGAGGCAGTAGGATCACGTGAGCCCAGGAGTTTGAGGTTGCTGTGGTGAGCTAGGCTGATGCCACGGCACTCTAGCCCAGGCAACAGAGTGAGACTCTGACTCAAAAAAAGAAAGAAAGAAAGAAAGAAAGAAAGAAAGAAAGAAAGAAAGAAAGAAAGAAAGAAGTTCTACTGTGGACAAAATGCTATCAAACCACATCACACACTACACAGCAATTTTTTTGTGAAAGGAAGAGTCAGTTGATGCAGCAATCTTCATTGTTGTCTTATTTTAAGAAATTCTCACAGCCACCTCAAACTTCATCAACTACCACCCTGATCAGACAGCAGCTATCCACATTGAGACAAGACTGACCACCAGCCAAAAGTTAGAACTCACTGAAGACTCAGATCCTCATTAACATTCATTACCAATAAAGTATTTTTAATTTAGGTATGTACATTGTTTTAAAATAAATAATACTATTGCACACATGGTAGACTACTATATAGTATAAACATAACTTTTATATGAACTTGGAAAACAAAAATATTGTGTGACTCACTCTATTGCAATATTAACTTTATTGTGGTGGTCTGGAACCGAACCTGCAATATCTCCAAGGTATATCTATATTACTTCACTACAATTAGCCTAAATCTTGGGCCATAAAAAAAAAAACCTCAAAAATTTTAAAAGAACTGACAATATGCAGGGTGTATTCCTGAGTCTCAATGTAATCATAATAGAAATTAAAAACAAAAACAAATAAATTTAGGGCCATAAACACACCCCTATAAGTTTAAAAGAACAGGCACTATACAGATCATGTTCCTCTACCTCAGTGGGACAGTAACGGATATCGAAACCAGAAACCAAACAGGAAAATTTACAAGAACATGGAAGCTGGACAATAAATTTCTAAAAATTCATGGTACAAAGCAAATATTATCAGAAATTTAATACATATTTATTCCTACTATTAATAACAGTCCTCAATATAATTGGTAGAGGTGACTGTTCCACGAGATGTACAGATATAAATGTAGGGATTTAAGAAAGATGAAAAATCAAGAAAGCATGAAACCTCCAACAAACAAAATATTTCTCCAATAATGGACCCAAAAGAAAAGGGAAATTTTGAGATGACTTTAAAGTAATTGAAAATGAAGTTCTTAGGGAGCTCAGCGAAACACAAAAGAATACAGATTGGCAATTCAACAAAATCAGGAAAACAATTTAGGACCTAAATGATAAATTCAACAAAGAGATAGATATGCTAATTAAAACTCTAATGAGATATTGCTACATAGCTATCAAAATGGCTAAAATAAAAAATACTGACAATGACAAATTCTGACACGAATTGCATTTTTTTTCTAGAACTGAAAGTGGCAAATTGGTCACTCATACATTGCCAATAGGGATATAAAATGGTACAGCCACTCTGGAAAACACTTTGGCAATTATGTAAAAACCTAAGCACACCATTACTATATAATACAGCCAATGCACTCCTGGGCATTTATCCCAGAGAAATGAAAACTAATGTCACAAAAAGCCTATGCAAAAATTTTTATAGCAACTTTATTCATAAAAGTTGAAAACTAGAGACAATCCAGATGTCCTTCAGCATTAAATGATTAAACAAACTGTGGAACATTTATACCATGAAAAATTACTCAGCAATAAAAAGTAATGGACTATCAATACAAAGAACAACCTGACAAATCTTCAGGGAATCAGGCTAAGTGAAAAATATATATATCAGTTTGCATACAGTATGATTTCATTAATATAATACTCTTTGACATGACAAGATTACACAAATATTGGTTGCCAGAGCATGAAGAGGGGGTGATGGTGAGAGTGAAGTGGGTGTGGTGATACAAGGACAACATGAGGTATCCTTGAGGTGAGGGGACTGTTCTATGTTTTGACAGTATCAACAGCAATATCGTGGTTGTGATATTTTACAAGATGTAACCATTGGGGAATACTGAATGAACAGTACATAGGATCTCTGTGTATTAATAGTGTTTTTTATAACTGTATCTCGATATATATTTATGTCAAAATAAAAGTTTAATTAAAAAATAAAACAATGCTGTGGGGATGCTGGTTCAGGCCTGTAATCCTAGCAGTTTGGGAGGCTGAGGCAGAGGATCGCTTGAGTCCAGGAGTTCAAGACCAGCCAGGGCTACATAGCAAGATCTTGTCTCAAACAAACAAACAAACAAACAAAAACTTAACAACAACAATAACAAAGTTATGGAATATTTTCTTGCTTTAATCAGCTTCGTACATGAAAACAGACAGCTTTTCATGTTTTTAACAGCGGATGTGCAATTTGGACTTACACAAATGAGATGCTGAAAGCAAAGTGAAAAGTTACAAATTATGTAGGAAGCCAAATATGTTATAAGTTAGTTGCACTGAGTATTGTTTTCTCTCATAGGAAACTATGTTTACAGACTTCCAATTCACTTAATACTTTTTTCAATAAGATTGTTTAAAATTTATTTATTAAATAATCATTTATTTAGCACCTATTATGCACCAGGAACTAGTCTAGGTGGAGAAAAGTTGATAAGCAAAAGTGGCATGCCTAACAGAATGTGATCATAATATATAACATTCCAACTAGTATAGAAGCAAGAGATTTGAGTTTGCTAAATCCAAAGTCTTTGCATATAGCACCATTAATTTTTAATTTCTAATTTCCTGATGGAATTTATTTCATCACCAGATGTGTTGCTATCTATCTATATAAAAACAGCATTTTTTTCAAAATTAACAACTTAGCAAGACTTCATATGATTTTCTATGTGTTAAAAGTTCTATTTGCACTAAAAATATAATTCAAGCTAATGACTTTCAAACTGAAAAGACATTTAAACTTAATTTATATACAATTCATAGGCAGTTTTAGACTATATTTTATTATGAAGTCAATTTTGTGGATTTTTGCATTTGAGACAGAGGAAATTCAGTAAACACCAGAATGGGGTCTATGTGCTACTTTTCACTTAGCAAATAGCAGCATCTACATTTCACTAAGAGGAGCACACTTCTGAGTGAAAATTGCTAAATATTTTTTTTAGAATGTCAATATTACTAACTTTAAATAAAATCACCACCTTATTAAACTCATTCATTCTTCTAAAGATTTTGAGATGGGAAAATAAACATTTGCTAAAAGAAATAAAACATAGTATGCAGCCCTGTGAGTAAGGCCCATAAAATGAAAAGGCAAACAGGAAACACCATAGATATTTCATGGATAGCTGGGATTTATGAAACTCATAATTTTTTCTTGCCTTCTGTTCCCTGGTCACACAATAATTTGTCCTTGAATTGCAGAATATTGTAATTTTTAGAATTTGAGTAACTATAAAGTCCAGTAAAACACAATTCTCTCATTTCATATATGAGTGATAAAATTATATTCTTAGTTTGTTCAGGTCGTCAAGTGCTCCCTATTATTACCAGGATAGCTCTTATTGTTGCTATTGTTGTTAATCTCTGTTTTCCTATGGATATCCTTTTTTGGATGACACAATAAACAAAATTATTTTATGATGAAAACACATAATATCTTATGCTATTTTAGTTGTCCTTTATGTTTCACTATTGAAAATTTTTATTCTAGAACTGAAAGGTAACAATAACTTAACATAATTAATTTCTACCATAAGCAATAGAGATTTAAACATCTGTTCCTTTATTATTGAATTATGTCTAAAAACAAACCAATGTAAGATTTGAATTTTTTGATATCGAGGACAGATCACATTTAAGGAACAGAAAGAATGTGTGCACAAGAGGTTTTTTTTTTTTTTTTTAAGAAATCTCAACACTTCTGTCATATACACCACCTAGTCAGAAACAAGTCTTCAAGACACAAGCTTTTCAGATTGTGCCAAGTTATTTTGCCTGTTTGTTCACATTGTGCACAGAAAGTTGAAGTGGAAGAAATAATTTTGTTTGCATACAGATAGCTTCTTTCTCTGTTTTACATCATGGGATTCATATTATAATAGCACATTAAATGAGCCATGAGGCATAGTACTTGCTAGTTTAAATATTAATTTCAAATCGACTATGTCTAATCTCTAATAATAAACATTCTTAATTGATAAACATTCTTAATCTCTAATAATAAACATTCTTAATTGATGTAATCGTTGTCCCCTGCTTCTGAAGGGGAAAATGAGGATCATAAGGTTTTTAAATTTATTTTTTCTTTATTTTATTTGAGACTATTACAAGGGTACAAATGTTTTGGTTACATAAATTGCTTTTATGCTCTTTGAGTCAAAGTTATATGTGTGTCCACCACCCAAACAGTGTGCATTGTACTTTTTAGGTGTGAATTTACCCATCCCCTCCTCCCCCATCCCACCTGTTTGATTTCCAATGAGTGTTATTTCCATATGGACACATAAGTGTTGATCAATTAGCTCTAATTTAATGGTGAGTGCATGTGGTGTTTGTTTTTCCATTCCTGTGATACTTCACTTAGAAGAATGATCTTCAGTTCTATCCAGGTTAATGTAAGAGCTATTAGTTAACCATTTTTATGGCTGAGTAGTACTCCATAGTATATATATATATATATATATGTGTGTGTATATATATATATATACCACATTTTATTAATCCACTCATGTATTGATGGGACACTTGGGTTGTTTCTTCATCTTTGCAATTGTGAATTGTGCTTCTATAAACATACAAGTGCATGTGTCATTTTTATAGAATGTCTTTTTTTCCTTTGGGTAAAGTCCCAGTAGTTGGATTGCTGGATGGATGAGGTGGTAGTTCTACTTTTAGTTCTTTGAGGTACATCCATACTACTTTCCATAGATGATGTACTAGTTTGCATTCCCACCAACATTGTGTGAGTGTTTCTTTCTCTCTGCATCTATGCCAACATTTATTGTTTTGTCACTTTTTTGTAAAAGCCATTCTCACTGGAGTTAATTGGTATCTCATTGTGCTTTTGATTTGCATTTGCCTGATGATTAGAGATGTTGAGCAATTTTTCATATGTTTTTGGCCATCGGTCTATCTTCTTTT
The DNA here is from genome assembly GCA_008086735.1 of Cheirogaleus medius. Lineage (NCBI taxonomy): Eukaryota > Metazoa > Chordata > Mammalia > Primates > Cheirogaleidae > Cheirogaleus > Cheirogaleus medius. Next base: position 31,367,893 of record VBSM01000272.1, read on the forward strand.
GAAAAGTTTCTGTTCATGCCATTTGCCAACTTTTTAATGGTGACTTGCATCATAAAAATTGTGTGGAATTCTTATATGACCTCATCAGCAATTATGGTCTATAAAAGTGAAAAGAATTTACAGGGTTTTTTTATTTTCTGTCATTAATACTCATGAGAACTCATTTTTTAAATGCAGAATCTCCTACATCCACATTTTCATTTATTCTTTTTCAATATTATTTAGCAAAGCATTAATTAGATACAAAATGTTTAAATAGACCCTGAGAGAAGCAAAAATTATAAAACATAAAACTTTGTCCTTGAGAAATTCATGACTACATAAACAATGACTTACACCATTTAAGCTTTCTATATTCCAGACATATATATTTGCATGTATTAATTAAATTAATCATTACCATGAGAAATTACTATGAGAAAGGTACCATTATCATCCCCATTTTTCAGATTAGAAAACTGAAGGACAGGGAACTTAAGTAACTTACAAAAATACAAACATTTAGTAATATGTTGGAAAGTGTAGCAATAAGTATACATAAATTCCAAAGCTGCAGTTAGCAGGATTATTTTTCCTTTTTCTTGAAACCAAAATAGGTCCCAAGGCTTTCTTATGGAGCCCTATGCCTATCTATTGCAAAAGAATTGCTTAATAATTCAAACAGAAGCACGAACTCCCTAGCATTTTTCTTTTTTCATTCTGTCTTTCCTCCCATAGTATTATGCTTTCTAAGTAGAAGTGTGTCTATCCAAATAGCATACTCACCCCAGGGTTTCTGCTGTTCAGAATCCTGATCCAAAGGCTTCAATTCTATTTACTCAAAAAAGGAACAAACATCATCAATATTATACAAAATCTCTCAGAAAATAGGAAAGAAATGGAAAGAATTCTTAACATAATTAGGAATCTGACAATGCATTCATAGTTTTAGAAGATCACTTTAAAGAACTAGGAATAGAAGAAAACTTCCTTAATTTGATAAAAAAAAAAAATAACTACCAAAAACCCAAAAGCCAATAGCAAACATCACAGTTAACAATAAAATGTTGAATACTTTCTCTGGAGTTCAGGACCAAGAAGAGAATGTCTGCTTCACCACTTCTACTAGAAACTGTACAGAAGGAACTTGTTAGTTCAAGGACTCAAGGAAAAAAATAGTTGAAATTGTTTGCAGAAAATATGATTTTAAAAAATCTAACATAATTCCCAGAAAACCTCTTGAAATATTTAAATGAATTTAGCAAAGTACTTAGATACAAAGGCAATATATAGAAATCAATTATAATTTTATAAACTGGTAATAAGGAGAAATTGTTAGTTTTAAAAATATTAATGAGATATCACTTATCTGCAGTAAGAATGGCCTTTATCAAAAAGTCCCCAAA
>VBSM01000272.1:31376985-31396180 GCA_008086735.1 Cheirogaleus medius
GTGATGGATTATTTTCTTGACAAGCACCTGGATTCGGTTGGCAAGGATTTTGTTTAGAAATTTTGCACCTATATTCATAAGGGATATTGGTCTGTAGCTTTCTTTTTTTGTTGCATCCTTTCCTGGTTTTGGTATCAGGGTTATATTTGCCTCATAAAATGTGTTGGGGAGGATTCCATTCTTCTCGATGTTGTGGAATAAACTATTGAATTTTGAGAGTTGTATTGGTTTGCTAGGGCTGCCATAACAAACTACCACAGTCTGGGTGGCTTAAACAGCAAAAATTTATTTTCTCATAGTTATGGAGGGTGGAAGTACAAAATGAAGATGTCATCTGGTTTGGTTCCCTCCAAGGCCTCTCTCTTTGGCTTTTATGTAGCCAGGGAGACATGCCTGTGTCTTCACACATGGTCTTCCCTCTGTATGTATCTCTATCCTAATTTTCTCTTTTTATAAGGACACCAGTCATATTGAAATAGAGACCACCCCATGACCTCATTTTAACTTAATTAACTGTTGAAAGACACTATATCCAAATATAGTCATATGCTGCGGTACTGGTGGTGGTCAGGACTTCAACGCATAAATTTTGAGGTGACACAGTTCAGCCCATAATGAAACTTCATTATACATCCTAGGTAGTAGTTGCTATGGTTTGAATGTGTCCTCTCCAAAATTCAGGTATTGCCAATCTGATAGTGTTAAATGATAGGGTCTTTAAGAGATGAGTAGTCTATGAGGGCTTCTCCCTCACATAAAATTACTGCCTTTAGAAAAGAAGTTTCATGCAGCATCCAGATAGCTTGCTCTTCTGCTAGTCTGTCACATGAGGACACAACAAAAAGGCCCTCACAAGATGACTATGCCTTGATCTTGGACTTTCCAGCCTCCAGAACTGTGAGAAAACAAATTCCTGTTCTTTATAAATTATTCTGTCTTCAGTATTTTGTCTTTGAAGCACATAAGGACAAAGGTACTAGTCTTTTGTCAGATGTGGTTTGCAAAAATTTTCTCCTCATCTGTAGTTTTTGTTTCATCTTCTTGACAACCTCTTTACAGAGCAAATATTTTAAATTTTGTTAAATTCCAGTTTATCAACTTTTGCATTCATGCTTAGTGCACTGATGGTTTCATCATGAATAGTTGTTAAATTTTGATTTTTCTCCATAAATTGACATAATTATGTGATTTTTTTTAGTCTGTTAGCAAGATGAATTACATTGATTTTGAACGTTGAACCAGTCTCACATTCTTGGAATAAACTCAGCGTAAAATTCTTTTATACATTGTTGAATTCTATTTGCACATATTTTTGTTAAGAAATTTTGAGTCTATTTTATAAGAAATATTGATTGGTGGCATTCCTTTTTTGTACTGTCTTTGTCTGGTCTTGCTCTAAAGATAACTCTAGCCTCATAAAATAAATTGAGAAGAGTTCCCTCCTCTTATGTTTTCTGTGTATCTATGTATCTTCCCAGAATCAGAAGTCTCTTCTTAAGTCCTTAAGTTTAATTTACAAACTTTCTTATTCTGTTTTATTCTAAAAATCACTTTTAAGGAAATATTTATAGGCTGGTAAATTAAATATCTTAAATCTTGTAAAAACAGCATTTATAAATTTAATATAGGTTTTTTTCCATTTTACTAACTTTTAAAAACTGTACTAAGCAAGCTATTTGCCAATATTTAAACTATTCTAATTAATCTTGATTTGATTTTTCATAATGCTTACAAACATATCCAAATTATCTTTTATATTTCAATATAACAATAAAATCACCTATATATATTTTTTCATTGGAATTATGAGACTACTCTATATGTCAAAGTATATTAAATAGTTAAAATATTTTTTAAACAACTACAACCATATTTTTCTAAACATAACAAAAGGTTAGTAGTAAAGTGAGCTTAATATTAGCAGCAAAGTGGGCTTCATTATCTCTATAAATAAATCTGAGTCTTTTCGGGATAAAAACAAATTCAAAAGAGACTCACAAAAGAAACAATTTTATTATCCCAAGTATGTTAGAATCATCATATCAACGGCTAAATTTACACATTGACTGTATATTTGGACAAGAGTATAAAACTCAGTGCTGTGGCTATTAAGAGTGACTTTTTTCACTGCAAAGACTGACATGTTGAAGCCCCTACAGGTGACCAGACTTTCTTGTATTCAAGATACACCTTTTCTTAATTCTGCTAATGTATCTGAATCTGGTACCCCACCCAGGCTGTAGGTAACGTCTTTCAATGTTTAATTTGACTTTCCAATTTTTCCATATTTTTATTATTTTTACATTTTAATTACTTTTTATCTGGTACTTAATGTTGATAGCATTTATTTATTTATTTATTTATTTTCAGCATCTTACAGGAGTACAAATGTTTAGGTTACATATATTGCCTTTGCCCTACCCAAGTCAGAGCTTCAAGCGTGTCCATCACCCAGATAGTGTGCACCGCACCCATTAGGCATGTATATACTCATCCTCTCTTCCCCCTTCCCACCTGCCCAAAACCCAGTGAATGTTACTACTATATGTGCACTTAAGTGTTAGTCAGTTAATACCAATTTGATGGTGAGTGCATATGGTGCTTGTTTTGCCATTCCAGTAATATTTCATTTAATGCAATGGGCTCCAGCTCTATCCAGGATAATATAAGAGGTGCTATATCACCATTGTTTCTGTGGCTAAGTAGAACTCCATGGTATACATATACCATATTTTGTTAACTCACTCATGTATTGATTGGCATTTGGGTTTTTTCCATGTCTTTGCAATTGTGAATTGTGCTGCTATGAACATTTGAGTGCAAATGTTTTTATAGAATGTCTTTTTTTCCCTCTGGGTAGATGCCTAGTAATGGGATTGCTGGATCAAATGATAGTTCTGCTTGTAGCTCTTTGAGGTATCTCTATACTACGTTCCACAGAGGTTGTACTAGTTTTCAGTTCCACCAGCAGTGTATGAGTCCTGCTATTTCTCCATATCCACGCCAAGCTTTTTAATTTGATCACATCCCATTTATTTATTTTTGTTGTTGCTGTGATTGCCTTTGGGGTTTTCTTCATAAATTCTTTGTCTAGGCCAATGTCTATAAGAGTTTCTCCAATGTTTTCTTCAAGAATTCTTAAGAGTTTCATGCATTAGATTTAAGTCTGTTATCCACCCTTAGTTGATTTTTGTGACAGATGAAAGGTGCAGATCTTGTTTGAGTCTTCTATATGTGGCTATCTAATTTTCCCATCACCATTTATTGAATAAGGATTCTTTTCCCCAGTGTATGTTTTTGTCTGCTTTGTTAAAGATTAGATGTCTGTATGAGGATGCTTTTATATCTGGATTCTCAGTTCTGTTTTGTTGGTCTGTGTCTCTGTTCTTATGCCAGTAATATGCTGTTTTAGTTACTATAGCCTTGTAGCATAGCTTGAAATCTGGTAAATTTATGCCTCCCAGTTTGTTCTTTTTGCTTAAGATTGCTTTTGCTCTATGGGGTCTTCTCTGGTTCCATGTGAAGTGTAGAATTATTTTTTCTAGATCAGCAAAAAGTGATGTTAATATTTTAATAGAGATTTCATTAAATCTGTAGATCACTTTAGGTAGTATAGACATTTTAACAATGTTGATTCTGCTGACCCACGAGCATGGTATGAAGCCAAAATCACCCTGATACTGAAACCAGGACAAGACACAACAAAAAAGAAAATTACAGACCAATATCCCTTATGAATATAGATGCAAAAATTGTCAACAAAATTCTAGCAAACCAAATTCAGGTGCTTATTAAAAAATGTAATCCATCACAACCAAATGGACTTCATCCCAGAGATGCAGGGATAGTTCAACATACACAAATCTATAAATGTAATTCAACACATAAATTGAAGTAAAAATAAAGACCATATGATCCTCTCAACAGATGCAGAAAAAGCATTTGATAAAATTCAGTACCCTTTTATGATAAGAACACTTAACAAAATAGGCATAGGTGGGACCTACCTAAAAATGATAAAACTCATATATGACAAACCTAAGCCAACATCATATTGAATGGGAAAAAAATGAAAACATTCCCACTTAGAACTGGAACCAGATAAGTTTGCCTTCTATCACTGCTTCTATTCAACATAGTGCTGGAAGTCCTAGCCAGAGCAATCAGATAAGAGAAGCAAATCAAGGGCATCCAAATGGTGGCAGAAGAGGGCAAACTATCAATTTGCTGATGATATCATCTTATATCTAGAAAACCCCAAAGATTCTGCCATGAGACTACTGGAATTGATAAAAAAAAATTCAGCAGTTTTTCAGGTTACAAAATCAATGTACAGAATAGCATTCCTATATGCCAACAACAATCAAACTGAGAATCAAATCAAAGACTCAATACCCTTCACAATAGCAACAAAGAAAATAAAATACCTAAGAATATATTCAATTAAGGAGGTGAGAGACCTCTACAGGGAGAACTGCAAAACACTGGGGAAAGAAATAGAAAAGGATGCAAACAGGTGGAAAACCATACCATGCTCATGGGTCGGCAGAATCAACATTGTTAAAATGTCTATACTACCCAAAGTGATCTACAGATTCAATGCAACCACCATTAAAATTCCAACATTTAATTAGATGCTGTATACCCTTATAGTTATTTTTCTTACCTCTTTTAAATGTATTGCTTAATTAGAGCTGATAGATTTTCTATAAATTCTGTATTTTTCCTATCTGGTACTTTTCCATTATTTATATATATATAAGTTATATATTATATATTTATTGTTGATATGTAATATATATTTATTATTATATAGTGTGTGTGTATATATATATATAAGTTAAATAACTATGCCAAACAGATTATTCACCTAGTACTTTAAATTCACTCCCTGTCTAAGTGGTTTACTCTGCTACTCAGAGCCACACATTTAGTCTTGACCACTAAATGATTACCTTCCTTCAGACTGAGTTCACCAAAACCCACTTATAAAGAAAAATAAATATAGATTGCCATGGCTTCTAGGATTACAATAATTCCCCAGTGGCCAGATGTAAGCTACCCTTCCTTTCTAGGGGGAACAACTGCATTTACACATTAAGCATTGGTTCTAATGTGAGTTTCCAAAAGTGACACTTTGATTTGCCCACACCCTAAAGCCAAGCACATGTCCCAAGCTTAGACAAAAATAGTACATTCACCGCAACTCTTGTGTTGCAACAATTGAACTAAGCAAAATGTGAACATGTGATGTATGTTCTGCCAATTAGAATCCTTTCTCTGAATTTTTTGAAAGTATTAATGAAAGTAAAAATCTCTTCTTCTCTGGTAATGAAGCTAGCAAAAACTGAACCTAGAGCTTCTAGTGGCCTATCTGCCATCATATGATGAAAAATGGTCAGTGGTACCAGAATATTAAGGTAATACACAGAAAGGACCAAAATTGGGAGGAAGAGAAAGCAAGCCCTAGTAGCACATGGTTCTGTTTCTAGTCACTTCCATTAGTATTTCTGCAATGTTTGGTTACATAAGCCAGTATACCCTTCAGTGTACTTAAGGGTTTTCAGGTTGACTGTAATAGTGACACCTTGCTGCCTCCCTGATCTAGAAGACAGAGTTATGCTCATATTCCTTTTTACCTACCTCATATTCATTTGAATTATAAATACATGAGGTTTATCTTAGGTAATATATCTAGTTTTTAAACATTCATAATCAGAAAACATTCTACAATACTGAAAGAAAGGCACCAACATGGTCTGACACACTATTTGTAACTTGAAAACAGTTGCCTTCTTTGTGGAATTATTATGCTATCAAGTTGTGGTTGTCTTCTTGGTTTGTTGGGTTCCCAGTCACATTATAATGATATAAATTAATATGATTTTATTTCTCTAAAGGGTATCAGCAATGTTATTCATTCAAAGTCAGAAAAAAGAAGTGTAATTTGTCACTGTGACTTTCCAGAATTTGCTTAGCATCTCAGTTTTTTACATGAGCTTTCTCTCTTCAGTTCCATTTATAGTATTCCAAAACTGCTGAGAAATTATCCCCTCAAAGAAAATAAGTTCATATTCTTAATAACTCTGTGCAGATAAGGATACTAATCTATGCCTTACAGAATTATTCTAAAGATAAAATAAGTTGTCTTTGTCTCTCCAATTACCCTGAAAATCTCCTTGAGAATAAGAATCCTGTCTCTTCTGCTTCTTTTTCCTGTACACTGTGCCAACAGAATATTTTCTTCTCCTAAAAGGTCCAGAGAACTGTTGTCAGCCAATTAAAATTACAGGGCAAGTGTGTTCTCTTTCTCAGCATTTCAATCCTAGAGCTTTTAGTTGGATAAAGCAAGGTAGGTGTGCATAATGGGGGTAGAGAGAAGTTGCCTCAATGGTCAGGGCCTAAGCAGAGTGAATACCTTACCACTGCATCAGGAACAGCATGGTTTGGGGAGTCAGAATTTAAGTAGTGTAGAAGGGGGTGTCGGAGCCCATGTAGGGCAAGGAGGGATCCCATGTAATTGAGAAGGAGAGTCTCAAGGAATGGAGAATGAGAGCCCGAGCAGGGAAAAGAAAGCATCCATGTAAGGGAGGAAGTAGAAGCAGATTGGTTACATACAAGGAGATTGATCAAATAAAAGAACCAGAGTTCCTTGGAAATGGATTATTCCAGGTTTGAGTCAGGGAAAGTACAAGATGAGCCCAGAACATATTTTTATTTTGAAAAGTAAGGAAGTGCTCAAAGAACATTTGGGGACGTGTCAAAAGCACAGAGTAGCCAACTCAAAAGAGTATAAACTGGACAAATGTAGGGACCATCTGAGCTTCAAAATAAATGGTGATAGCAATGGATTATAACCAATTGAACAAAAAAGAAAACCATGAGTGCCTGTGGCTAAAAAATAAATGAATACATTGAAAGTTTTATATATTCAGGATAACTCTTTATGCAATACTTATTAATTTTAAAGGAAAAAAGAGTAGCTGTAAAATTGATACACCTGACACTGCCACCTTAAACAAGTGATGCAAGTGAACATCATCAGTAACGGAACAAATTGAAACCATGTGCCTCCTGATAGGACACAAGAGCAACACAACAGTATATAACACTTCTGCCAAAGATGAATCTGAACATGATGAAACATCAGACAACTCCAAATTAAGAAGTATTCTACAAAATAACTATCCTGTATTCCTCAAAAAAAGATGCCAGAGTAATAAAATCAAGGTAAGATTGAGGAACCGTTGCAGATTGAAGAGGACTAAGGATTAAAGGCAATGAGTCATTCTGAACTGGTTTCCTTCGTCATGTATAAATACATTATTAGGGAAATTGACAACATCGAAATAGGAATTGAGGACTAGATGGTAGAATATTTCACTGTTAACTTTCTGGGTTTGATGGCTATATTATGGTTATTTAGGAGAATGCCCTTGTTTGTAATACTAAATGCTATATACAACTACTAAATGCTACTAAGCACTATTAACTATGTTCTTATTTATAGAACTAAAATATTATTGAGGCATTAGGTTGTCAACTTAATCTCAAATGAGTCAGAAAAAAAATTAGTCCTATACATCTAACTTTTCTGTAAGTATATAATTGTTACAAAATTAATAAGAATACTATTTACTAACATTACAGAACATGAAAATACCCTAAAATATACCACTGTCACACATACACAATTAAAATCCTTTACACATATACACAACAAAAATGATAATACAAATGCTATGTATTTCCTGTGCAGTTTATCTACACAGCTAAGTATTTTTTATGCTTCTGGACAGAGATCAAATGTTATTTCTTTAGATAAAACGCAACCCAACTATTATAAAATAAAAACACAGAAACAACTTGTTTTTGTCAATTAATTATGGTGTAGCAATCTATAAGACACATAAGTGATTTGGTTCAATTTTTCACTTTTCCTCCTTTGTTTTGAACTTGGAGGTAAGAACAGAGCTATTTCAATTCCTTTCACATACCACATAGTAATTGTGAGTTTCCTTGTCTGTATACTACACTGTGCATACCTCAAGAGCAGAATCCTTGTCTTATTCAGCTTTGCATAGCCAGTGCTTATAACTTCTTCCAAATAACTATTTATTAAACTATTGTTTAAGAAAAAAATAGGTCTTTTTAAATGGATTTTTGAGCAACCTGATGAGCATGGGAATGATCGTTATCACTTGAAATGAATGAGATGTGCTAATAGAAGATGTCCTCAGGGCACATCAGCACACCTGAAGCAGGTATAAAAGCAAGCATGGAGGAGAGAATCTATGTATAGACATAAGATCAAAATAGAAAATTTAGAGTACCATTGCCATCAATTTTTAACCTTTGCATTGTATAGATTTGCCTTTTTCTTCTTATCCTTTTCTAGGGGAACTGCCTTTCCCCTGTTGGTAGGACCCTGAGATCTTTGTACTGTATGACTCTCCATGGCCATAACTTATTGGGCAGAGAGTGAACACCTAACCAGGAGAGAATGTCTCCAGAGGCTTGTCTGGGCTGATTAAATTCTCACTTCCAGGAATTCAGTACTAGAACAAGTGAAGCATAGCATTGGATTTGTAAACTATAGGTACAGAAGCTAAGAAAACAGGCCTGGGAAAAGAGGGAGGAAAGAGAAAGAGAGAGGGCAGAAATACCAATCAGTCTTTCTGTAAAGAAAGTGTAAAGTTCTGTTCAAATTTTCCAGGGCTAGCTCTAGTCCCAGTCTCACTTCCTGCCCTTGGCTATTATGTGATGTCCTTGTATCTTTCCAATACAACAGTTCTCTTTTGCGCTATAGATACTTTAGATGAGTTTTGTTCTTTATAATCAAAGTATTACTGATCAAAAATTAGTGCAGCGCACACATAGCCAATGTCTATCAAATGTGAAGTGATTGCTGAACCAGACTGTGTAGGCAAAGCAGTAAATAATAATAATAATAACAAAGAAAATAAAATTAACTGAATTCACAAAGTGTTTTTGTCAACTCAGGCAAAAGCTTTGTTGTAGAATCTCTGTATAAGATCAATTAACAACTTGAAGCCTATTGGTCATGTTTACAAGAGTTATTTTAATGGAGCTTTGGGGGCAAATAATAGATTAAAGTGGGTTCAGTAGTGAATAAGAGGTTTAAAAGAAGTTGAAGTAAATATAGACACATTCTACATCATTTTTAGATATGGAAAAGAGGGTGAGTGGGATTGGGGAATACATAAAAGTTTTTAATTGCTTTTGTATTTGAAGACTGATACAGCACAAAGTTTAGATGTACAAGAGGTAAAAAAAGATAATTGGGGGTGCATGATTCATTGAAAACATTTATTATGTGCTTACTTTGTTGAAGTTTATTCTGGGATCTAAAGATATGACAGTGAACTACAAATGTCACTTTATCATGAAGCTCACAATCTAGTGGGGCAAAACAGAATAAGCAAACAAATATATGTCAATTCAGAAATATATCATGAAGAAAAAATAAGCATATTAAAGTTAGCAGAAATAAAGAGGGTGCTAGTTTAGATGCTAGGTAGTCAGGAAGGGAAGCTATGGCAAGTTGATACCTTTTAATCAAAAGCTGAATGGAGTTATGAAGTCAGTTAAATACTCAAGGGAAAGTTTTAGGCAGAGAGTATAGATAGAAGGTGCAAATATCCTGAAAGAAGAGAATATCTTCGGGAACCTCAACAAGGTAAGTTCAGCTGGAGCACTCTGTGCAAATTGGAGAGTGGTAAGAATTGAGAGTTGCCCACAAACTGGATTATGTAGAACTTTAAGGGCTCTTATAAAATTTTTAAAATTATTTTGCATGAAATAGAAAGCCATTCGAGATTTTTAAAAATTAGGATATAACACAACATACTAAACATAAAATATGACTGTAGCTTGATGAATTTTACATATAAATACACATTTGTACACACACAAACACTATGTAACTACCACACCAAGCAAGGATACATTTTTCTAGCAATTCAAAAGATCCTCATCCATTTAACAGTCTTTTCCCTTCAAAGCTAATTGCTAATTTGATTTCTATTAAGATTAGTTTCTCTTGTCCTGAATTTCATAGGGGAAATAGAGTAGGTAATTTTCGTTTTTATTTCCTTTTGGGAATGTACTATCTTTGATACTTTTCATGTTTTGCATGTATTTTTTCTTTTAGATTGTCAAAAAATATTCCATTATATAAATGTATCACAAATTATCCATTCTTCGGTCGTTGGCATTTTAGTAGCCTCTAATTTGAGAGTATTATGAATAAAGTTGCCAGTAATATTCTTGCATACATTCTTTGGTTTACACATGCACTTATTTTTACTAGGTATGCAAAAAGATATGGAATTGCTTGATCATAGGTTGTGTTTAGACTTGATAAAAACTGACAAAAGATTTTCCAAAATGATTTTACCAGCTTATACCCCAATTAGAAATGCTGAGAAATGCGTTTTGGTTGTTCCTTTCCCTTGATAGCACTTGACATTACCAGGCTTTTTAATTTTGAGTGTCTATTAGTATTGCATTGTGGTTTTAGTTTGAATTTTTTTTTTTGATGACTGATAATATTAAGCACCTTTTCATATGAAAACTGTTCATTTAAATATCCTCTTTTTTGAAGCCTCTATTCATGGATTTTTGCTCACTATTGTGTATTAGGTTTTTTGTCTTTTAAACTTGATTTGTAGGAGCTCTTTATATATTCTGTATGCAAATCCTTTGCAAGGCATATATTACCAATATCTTCTCTAAGTATGTGGGCTGCTTTTTCATATTCTTAGTGATATCTTTTAATAAACAAAAATTTTTACTTTTAATTAAGTTCAATTTATTTATTCTTTATCTCTTATGGTTAATACTTTTGGGTCCTATTTAAGAAAGTAAGACCTATTCTGGAACTTCAAAAACATGCTACTATTTTGTTTATAGAATCTTTATTACTTTATATATTTATATACATAATCCATTTGTGATTGAATTCTGTGACAGTTTTAATAGAAATCAAGGTTCATTAGTTTCAATATGGATATCCAACTGATACATTATTTATTGAAAAAAGTATTATTTTCCAACTGCACAGTGTTAGGACTTTGTTGTATATCAAGTGAATATGTACATGGAATTTCTACTCTGCTTCATTATTTGTTATTCCTGCACCAATATCACAATATCTTTATTTCATTTTTTATGATAAACTTTGAAAACTGACCAATGCAAATCTAGTAATTTGCTCTGCTTTAAAATTGCCTTGTCTATTCTATGTCCTTGGCATTTCCATATAAATGTTAGAAGCTACTTATAAAATTTTATACACACACATATTAATACAGACTCCCTTAAAGAAAAAAAAACCTACTATAATTTTAACTGGGATCATACTAAGTCAATAATTTAATTTGAGAACCACTGACATCTGTGTAATATTAAGTCATCCAATACATAAGCATGATAAACCTCTACCTTGTTTAGGAAATCATTAATTACTCTCAATATTATTTTATAGTCTTTAGTGTAGAAGTCTTACATATCTTAATAAGATGGTTTTATGCTATTCTAAATAATATATTTAAATTCCATTTTGTAATCTGTAGCTTGCATATTGAAATATTATTGAATTTTATGCATAGATTTTGTATCTTTTGTATATTGATCTTATATATGTGAGTATACTATCTTGGATTCTTTTATATTGATTTTTCTAATTTACTCAATAATTCTATTAGGTTTTTTGTAGAGTCTTTTGGATTTTATGTTTGTATGATCATGTCATCCACAAATAATGAATTTTACTTCTTCCTCTCACAACTTTATCCCTTGTTTATTTTTTTGCCTTATTATCCTGGCTAGGATTCACAAAGGTTTTAAGTGGAGAAGTCATAGGATAAAATAACCTTGCTGCTGTGAGAAAATTAGGCCACAAAGAACAAGAATGAAGAAAGACACCATAGTTAATTTCCTATTTCAATAGTCCAAGGCAGTGATGATGGTGGTTTTGACTAAAGAGGTTGTGGCAGAGGAGGTGAGAAGTAATCACATACTGAATATATTTTGACTGTGGAATCAACAGGAGTTGATCCAGCTCAATTTATTTCTTTCTTCTTTTGCTAAGTCTTCCCTTTTAACCCACTGCCAAAGACTGATATAGTTTACTTTAATACAAATAATCTAATTCACTCAAAATAACTTTTAAAGTTTAATCAAAGAGGGAGTTGTGGATAAATGGTAGGGAGAATTGACCTCAAGCATTTGAAAATCAAGTTTACCTGTTTGGAATAATATGAAGTTTCTCATTCCCCTGTTAGGGTTGATTAAGGATTAAGTATAAGCAACAGATATGATTTTTTTTTTTCTGATATAGTACCTCAGCTCCTGGTCAGGCTTTAGAAATGATGTATTTAGAGTATCCTGTAAGAAACCTAATTATTCTATACATTTTGTAAAGCCCCAATATGCTAATTAATTAAGACCCTTGAGTATTTATGTTTACTTTCAGAAATTATAAAAAGTTACTAAGAAATCAAGCAAAACTTAACATAGCTCAGCTTGAGCTGACTTATGTAAAACACTTCCAAAGTTAGATCATAAAATACTTCCTAATTTTCATTCAGATTTCTCTGTAAGTCTATTTTCATTAACCAAAACTAAGGTTATATTATCAAGAAAGACATTTTTAAAGTGCCAATTCATTTCGCTTTGCTATTAATATAGGAGATTTTTAATCTGCTTTTCCGAAGGAAATGATGTGAAGCAAATAATAAAAGGTCTATTAAATTCAAAGAAGGTATACAATTTATTTGTCATCTAAAAAAAGATTTTTTTTTAAGTTACTAGATTCAGGGATTATTTACTTTCCTAAAATACTATTTAAAGGTCTAGTATAGAGATATTTGCAAATAGACACAGATAAGGATGTTCAAACTCTAACCTTTTTTATTTTTTATTTTTTAATTTCAACATATTATGAGGGTACAAATGTCTATGTTTCATATATTGCCTTTGCTCCACCTGAGTCAGAGCTTCAAGTGTGTCCATCCCTCAAACGGTGCATCAGAATAATTTAATTGCCTTTCTACAGGAAGGGAACAGGTTACTGTTAGTTGTGGTCAATTTTAACCTAATTTCCCCAGGTTCTTTTGGAATAGCAACTTTTAGGAAATTGCTGTTACAGGAAAAATGCAGAAGTTTGGTTCCCAATATTATAATTAAACTTTTAAAATTTAGAAACAGTAAAATTACAGAATTATTTTGTTTTCAGAACTTTAAAAATCATATTGAAAATAGCAAGCAAATCAATATAAACACTCTGTGAAGGTTTTAGGATTCATATCAACTAAATTAATTTTTAAAAGTAATTATTACTTAACTGAAAAATGTAATAGTAGAGATAAATAACTTGTCCTGGAAGTGTGAGGTTAAAAACAAACAAACAAACAAACAAACAAAAAATCCCAAACATTAGTACCTGTACAGGGTACAAGAAACCACAGGGTATAAGAAACCACACAATACTGGACAGAGTGTGGATTTGGTCTTCCCGGTATGATGTTGACCATCACTGCCATCACATCACCTTTTTTTTAAGTAGCAAGAAGAATAAAGCTACTTTATGATTAAAAAAAAGAAAGAAAGAAAGAAAAGAGACCACACAATAAACAAAGAAAACCACAGGCCAATATCTCTCATAAATCTAGATATAAAAATCCTCAACAAAATACTAGTAAACCAAATCCAACAACACATCAAAAAGCACTGGATAAATTTCAACATCCCTTCATGATAAACACTCTCAATAACTTAGACATAGAAGGAACATTCTTCAACACAATAAAGTTCATATATGACAAATCCACAGCTAACATCATACTGAATGGAGAAAACCTGAAAGCCTTTCCTCTAAGAACTGGAAAAAGACAAGGATGCCCACTTTTACTACTCTTATTCAATATAGTACTGGAAGTCTTGGCCAGAGCAACCAGGCAAGAAAAGAAATAAAGGGTACTTGAAAAGAGGAAATCAGATTTTCCTTCTTTGCAAATGACATGATTGTATATAGAGAAACCCAAAGGCTCCACCAAAAAAACTCTATGGACTTATAAATGAACTCAGTAAAGTGAAAGAATACAAAATCAAAAAGCATATATATAAAATCAAAATACAAGTATCAGTAGTATTTCTCTACACCAGTAACAAACTAGATGAAAAAGAAATAAAGAAAACAATCCCATTTATAATAGCTACAAAATACCTAGAAATAAATTTAACAAAGGAAGTGAAAGATCCTTATAAGGAAAACTACAAAAAAACTGATGAAAGAAATTGAAGAGAACACAAACAAACAAATTGAAATACATACATCTCATGTTCATGGATTAGAAGAATGAATATTGTTAAAATGACCCTACTACCCAAAGCAATCTGCAGATTCAATGTAATACCTATCAAATTACCAATAACATTCTTTGCAGAAATAGAAAAGCTGAGAAAGTTGCAAGCTAGGTTACAGTGTAGAAAAACATTTGATAAAAATGTCATGTGAGAGTATGTAGAAGGTAGAGTATGTATATAATAATCTGTAGAGTTGGGGAGTAGAACTTTAGACAAGATGTAAAAAGCATGACCTGTTTGGTTTGGTTTTTGTTTGTTTGTTTGGTCTTATTTCATTTTTTTACCAGCTGTATTTGATAAGAAATTACAAGAAAGAGATATGGTAGGGAAATGAGCCAGTTGGTAAGAAAATTTAGTGAGCATAAATAAAGCCAATTAACTTCAGGGTTGAAAGATGGAGTAATTTTCTACCAAATCAAAAGCATAATCGTTACACTATGGTCCCATAAAAGGATCAAATCCAGGACTTTGCCAGTAAAATAAGATTCCAGTGTAAAAATCAAGGGTGAGGTTGTAACACTCTAAACTCTTTACAAACTCTTAAGCTTTCCATGATTCTTACTTTGGTGGAGTGAAACGTTATTTATGAAATTCCTGTGTCATTAGTGATTTTGCCTTTATGGGCTGCTCTAGTTTGCCATTAACTTCCGTTAAAGACATGGGAACTGTGTTAGTTTCCTAGAGTTGCCATCACAAATCACCACAGGCTGGTGACTTAAAACACCAAAAATTCCTTCTCAGAATTCTGAAAGTTAGAAGTCTAAAATAAAGGAATTGGCAGGACCAGAGTCCCCTTGAACGCTCTAGAGAAGTTTTCCCTTGAGTCTTCGGAGCTTGTGGTGACTCCTGGCAAACCTTGACACTCTTTGCCTTGTAGCAGCATCTCTCCAGGGCACTGATTTGGTGAACATCTAGGTGTGTGCAAATTGTTTGGCATTTCTGGATCATAAAGCCCATAAGAGGGATTGATGAGAGATGATACTTAGAAAATTGGCAATAGTCAGAGAATGAAAGACCTTGAATGCTAAATTTGCGGTGTGTACTTTCTCTTTTAAATAATGGAGAGTTATAAGCAGAAGAATTTGATATAATATGATCTATTTAACAAATAAAATATGCTTTCAAACATGATTTCAACTCCTATACATCCCAACCTGGCCTATATCTCTTCATCTCTATATAAAAAGTGTGTTTCTCAGAGTTGTACAGTCCAAACCACACTCTCGTCTTGATTAATGAATATATCAAATGGTAGGCTTTCACAGGTGTGACCAAGAGGTACTGTATGATTACTCTCCTGAATAGTCAGAAAAATTATATAATGATATAAATGAGATCATATAAAATTTATATGTAATATTTCCCCTAGTATGAAAGTCATTGCATTTATTCCAACAGCTCCTTCTCTCTTATAAGTGTATGTACACAATTGCTTTATGCTTGTTTCCTTATTTTAAGTGTTCAAGGATAAACTTGCACATCAATGAGTTTGCATTACCAACCTAGAGAAAAGTCTTTTGATTATGCTTTTTAAATTCAAAGAATAAATTCACTGAATTACTCAAGAGTCAAATCACCTTGTATTTTGCAACAAAATTTACATTACAGATACAAGTAAAATAATCATAAATATATTGCTCCACGTTGCAATGTGACAATGTCACTTTTTCCATCCTGTGAAAAAGGATGAGTCACAGACCAAAATAGAATTCTTAAAATATTCCTTTTCTGAATCTCCATTAGGCTCAATGCAGGTGCAATTGGTCTCCTGTGTACTCAGAAAAAAGAAGCAAGTGGCAAATTAAACTGAGAATGAGTCTAGTGAATGGTCAATTTTGGGCAGTCATTAAGTTGCAGATGTAAAAAATTGGCTCTAACCTACTCAGAAAGCCATGACATGTACAAAGAAATAAACATGAGAGAACACCTTGGTATTGGTTTGATCTCTTATGACTACCAAGAGAGGAAATAATAATAAAACCTGCAGATTTCTCACTCAGAGAGATCTTTGAATAAAATCATGGCTTTCAGAACAGTTTTATTTTCTTTAATAATATCAATAAGGTGACCACCTCTTCTAGCCATGTATACACTTTACCAACAAAATCACAGTGAAAAGAAAAACAGGGATGTAAACTAATATTTGGTCTCCTCAGCAGCAAAGAACCCATTTAACAGAGAAATTCTAGATTAACTCAATATGCATTTGACAGAATACAACTTTAATCCTTCCCTCCTTAGTGATAATAATATTCAAACATCTTTCTTGCTATCAGCAGTAGTTGACTATTCCAGTAGAAAGGTGTATGTGTGTGTGTGTGTGTGTGTGTTCGTGTGTCTCCGTGTGTGTGTGTGTATACATGTATGCATCCGTATTTGGAAATATAGATGGGGCAAATATCAGGAAAGCCATATTAACATCCATAATATGGACAAAAAATTGTGCTTACTGGTACATTTTAAACACTATCCTCATTTTTAACCATACCTAAACCCAGGAAAGCTGTACAAAGCTCTATTTAATGCTATAAATTGGGGTCCTGTAAAATCTTATGTGGAACTTCCAAGAAGTAAGGGTCAACCAAGCATGAAGAAGAGGCAAAGGTACAAGCACCAGCCACAGCAATTAGGAAAGAATCCTGGAGTCAAATAGAATCAGCTTGTTGATGAGCAAACTTACACACACACAAATACACATACACAATGAATCTAGACAGTTCTCTTTCAGTGTGGCTTACTTCTTGTAGTTGCTGGTGGCATTCAGCAAAGAGCAAATATCCTTTTCAACCCTTGTAGTACAGAGATCTAAAGTTAATCAGACATCCTGCTTTTCAACTCCAGCTCTGACACTCATTCTGTGAATGTGTGCCACTCAGATCACTTCTTTGCCCTAATTTCCTCATTTGTAAAATTAAGGCATTGGACTTGATGATTTTAAAAATTCCATCCACCTATTACATTCAATGATTCTACACTTTGCACAAAGGAGCATATGTGTCTTCTATATTACCACACTATGCTACCAGTTTATTTCTTTTGCAGCAACTAAACTAAAGTATCCAAGAAACTCATAGGCTGGTTTTTACTTAAGAGAAACTCTACCCTAAATTTTTATCAAATTCACTTGCAAATATTGACCAAAACATATTTTATTGAATCAAAAACCTGTATTCATCTCAAGTACTCATTGATTACTCAATGTCCTTGTAGAGCACCCCGAAAATGAATGCAAGTAGTATTTATGTATTTCCATTGATCCATAATGCATATCCTATTCCTTCCTCAGACCATTTGGACTCAACATTTTTCTTGTATTAAGATGAGGCTTAGCTCCCTGTGACTTCTACTCATTTTTTCTGGCTCTAATCTTTTGGAGAGCTATCCATAATGAATGTAATACCTATTCTCTGTAACAACTCAAAATATTGAAGATAGCAACCATATCTTCTCTAATCTATCTCCAGTTCTCTCAACTACTCATACTATGAGAATTACATATCCCCCTATCGCTATACCCTGAATGTGTTTCTATCCCATTTAACACATGGGTCCAAGCACAAGAAGCAGTGAGTTTGGTAAGTGCCAGGAAAAGTAGTTCTTTCTTTCCTCATTGTGGACAAATTATTAGTAAAAGATTAAGAGTAATTACATCACATTATTTATTCATGTCAAGTTTACAATGAACTAAGCTAAAATTTCCTTAAGGGTATTCTAGTTAAGCCAAATTTCCTCCTTCTTGTATTTGTACAGTTGGTTAAAAACGGAAGAGAAAAGATGCATAAACCAGAAATAAGAAGCTTTCCAACAAGGAAACTCTATTTGTTCCCTGATTCATGCTAAGTAATAGAGGAGACTCTTTAAAAATGAAAATGTTTTAATTTATGTTGGATGTGTGGCATTCTGTTTGGAGTTCTTTCTTCGCTTTTTTTTAAATTGGAAAACTAAGAATTCTTCAACGTATATTTTCAACAGAAACCATTTTCTCTTGCAACTCTATACACGTGTGTTATAAAAGAATAAGCAAAGTAGAAACAAATGCCCCGTTTTAGCCATATGTCACACAAGGCCTAAAGCTTTCATGGGAGATAATGGCACATTACGTAGTAAAGCATACAAAAGGTTTCCATATTTCAGGCACTAAAAACAAAACACAATAATGTTCTCTCTTTGAAATGCATAAACACATGACAATCTTAGTAGTTAATGAAACATAAATACCTTTTTCCTGTACAAAAATATGCTCAGAAAGTTAGAGTGCTGATTATGAGTCCTTTGCCTCAGCTTTTGATGTGGGAAAGTGGTTATACCTCTATGATATGGAAGAAAGGATGCATTACTTTGTCAACAATTTACCACAAAAGAAAGAGTATTATACAAATAACACCAACTAAATGATGTTCATCAAAATCTCTTGTATGACCATGAACTTTAAAAAAATCAGTCTTTTTTGATCTATTTCTTTAAAAGTCTTAAATAAAGTTTATCTTAAAAGAAAGTGATATAACTTGAATTTGACATTTAGGACAGGCAAGCCAAATTTTTAAACTTAAATGAAAAGCAGTTTGTATTTAACATGTATAATAATCAAAAGCAAACAACCAGGCTTGGCACAGTGGCTCATGCCTGTAACCCCAGCACTTTGGGAAGTTGAGGTGGGAGGATCGCTTGAGGTCAGGGGTTTAAGACCAGCCTGAGCAAGAGCAAAACCTCCTCTCTACAAAAATTAGAACAATTAGCCAGGCATGGTGGTGTGTGCCTATGATGAAGCCACTTCACTCTAGCCAGGGCAACAGAGCAAGACACA
>VBSM01000272.1:31396280-31477731 GCA_008086735.1 Cheirogaleus medius
TTTTTTTTTTTAATTCTCCTCTGCATCAGAACAAGGTGGGGGGAGCTTATGTCAAAGTGCTAAACTTTTTAAACCACTTGAGGTAAGACTGACCATCTCTCAACTCTGAAGAGACTTTAGTGACATTTTGTGACATCATCCATTTCACTTACTTTGTCTTCTTTCTCCAACGGTGTGATGGAGGCAGCAAAACATCTGGGACCTTCCCTATGAAGAAGGCAATTCTTCCCTGCTCCAGGGAGCCATTGATCCCACATCTGCAGAGATTCTATCCTCCAAGGTACCCAAGCCCTTCTGGGAACTGGTCCCAGTCACTTGAAGTTTACATATAAACAACCCAGGACATTACACTTATGTCCCAATGTCATGATTATCAATCATTACTTAGTTGTACAGTGGTTCTGATCACATCAGAGTTACCAAATCGAAACTCAAGACACACTCCCACACAAACTGCTCAAGCCTATTAAGGACCGGCAGCCTTGTCCTTACATTTCGTAATTGTCATTTCAAATGAGATTTTGGTTAGAAACAATTTCTTAGCCATTTAATGGCATACTACATTATCTGTACTTCATTTCTGTTAAGGAGAACACACGCTCTCAACCACTGCTAGAGATCTTCGACTGTTCTCCCAATTTAGGGCCTATACAAAAAGCATCTGAGCCTCAGTTTGCACCACAGTGTAATACCTATGTTTAAGTGGACTGGCTATCCAAAGCTGTTTTGTAGGAGCAAGAGGCCCTACAAAAGATGAGTTGTGCCACAATTTCATCATCTGTAAAATGGGAATAATATAGTATAACTATTATACTAGTTGGCACTGTTAAAGTGTTATATAACACATTTATGAAAAAATCAAAAAAAGACAAAATATCTGGAAAAGAATGTTGAAGTAAAATTACAAATTGGATAGCTTTCAACAAAGCTATAAAACCATATCACCTTTAGAGTTAATATATCTCTAGTGCTATCAAATTATAAGAACTCATTAATTTCTGCTGGTCAACTTCTAACCTCAAAGAACCATAAACTATTCACACATTTATCAGTTGTTGATTATCAGCCAAACAAAGTAAACATCCTCAGCATGCATTAGATGATGCTCAGATAGGCTTATAGGAAAATGATACATAGTATTATATTTTTAAAAAATCAAACAATAATCATTTTACCTTATCTCCATTTGGGATAAAATAATTTTTAGTAGCTTTGCCATGAGTTTTATGCAATTTCATATTTGTGCCTGGCACAGTGTTAAATAAAATATCTAGTACTTGGGCGGTAATGAAAAGTTATGACCTATGGAATCTGTAATATTTTAAGAGGGTTTACATCATTTGTCTGCAATAATATTTTAAGGATACCACAAAGATGGTTTGGTTGTAGACCTCATTCCATAAGAAGATATTTGATTCAGAGATGACATCTTTTATGTTCTGAGAAATTTATATAGCACTTTTCTTAAAAGGCTACTAAAAAAGAATTTCTACCATTTCTAGAAGTTCTAGCCTTTTAAAATCAAGTTTCCCAGACAGAAAAATCAAGCAGCAGGAAAATAGAAGAGAGAAATAGAGAAACAAATTATTAAAACCAATTTGAATGCCTTAACATAACAACCATTATATTTGGGGACAAGATGTCAAATATTATATTAGTCAGGGTTTTCCAGAGAGACAGAACCAATAGTATGGATAGATAATTAGATAGATAGATAAGAAGAGATTTATCGGGAAATGGGCTCATGCAATTATGAAGGCTGTGAAGTCCCACAATGTCTGTCTGTAAGCTGGAGACCCTGGGGTGCTGATACCATGGCTCAGTTCAAGTTTGAAAGCTTCAGAACCGGGGAAGATAATCGTGTAACTCTTCCTTTGAGGCTGAAGACCTAGGAACACTTGGGGGCTTCTAGTACAAATTCCAGAGTCCAAAGGCCAGAAAACCTGGAGTTTGGATGTCCAAGGGCAGGAGAAGAGTGCTCCAGCTCCAGGAGAAAGAGAAAGGATTTGCCTTTCCTTTGCCTTTTTGTTCTGCCTGGGCCCCCAACCAATTGGATGATGCCCACCCACATTGAGGTGGGATCTTCCCCACTCAGCCCACCAACTCACATGCCATTCTCCTCCAGAAACAACCTCACAGACATACTCAAATAATGCTTCACCAGCTACCTAAATATTCCTTAATCCAGTCAAGTTGACATCTAAAAGTAGCCACCACAAATACATTACATTTTTATTTCCAAAATATCTAGGCATTATTAGATGATCATATTGTTCAATTTTTTTCTACCCATTGTGTAAATGTAGGAAAAAACAGATATTTACAAGGGCATACTATATTCATAATCCATTAAAATAGCATATTTTATTAAGAAACTTTTACTGCTGCTAAAATTCCAAAGCCCACTTTATCTCAAACAATGTTAAGGATGGTATTTGTTTAATATTGGAAAAGGATTATGCCACAACCACTTAATCAAAGTCTTGTTTAGTGTCAGTATCTATTCAATTTTGCATGTCCCAAGCTTGATGGAAACTAACTACCTCAAAGCACTACATAAATATTTATATTGTAATCCATTATTGATATCTTACAAACTTTTACTATAGCTTGCTAATGGCTGCAACATGACAATTCTGGATGGAACTGAACCATTATTTCAATTTTATTTCCATAGGAGATGCTTTGCACACATAAAAACAAAAAGGCCAGTTTAAATGGGGCAATTACTACAAATAAAAAAACAAAAGAAAGGTATTTAAATCAAGACCTGAAAATGAGTTAAAAAATGTTTACAAAAACAGTTTAACATGGAAATTTAATTTTCCTATTATGTTAAAACCTCTCACACTCTTTGAAACTGTGACCCTATACTCAGATAAGCTTATTTGAATCTCACAACATCACTATAAAATGGGAAATATTTCTAAATTCCCATTTTCCACATAAAGAAAATGAGCAGCTCTGGGAGGTTAAATGACTAACACAAAAACACACAGCTAGCTGGGATTCAAAATAAGGGCTTTTGCCTCTGATGCTCATAACAGTGCCAGTAATTTAGCTTCTTGTTATAAACATATCCCCTCCTTTATTGATTTTCCTTACCTTACTCATATGCTAAATGCTTCACCTATACCATATATATATATATATATTTTTTTTTTTACTCCTAAAATGATGCCATCCTAACACAATCTTAGGGTGTGAGTTTGTTTCAGTCATTAGTGTATCTGTTTTCTGTCTTAGACTGTCAATTCACAGAACCAGAGTTAATATCTTTGAAAAGCAGGGTAAGCAGTTTTCAGTATCAAGACCACTAAGGGATAAAGATGGGGTCAAGTCAAAAAAAGCAACATGCTGCAGGACGTGAAAGCAACAACGTGGGAACCAAAGCTATAGGTGTTCAGATCCTAAATGTGCCATTTACTAGGTGTGTGATGGTCAATAAATTAGCCTCTCAAAGCATCAGTATTAAGGGAGGTGATGTAATAAAAGTGCTTAGCACAAGCATAGCACAGAGTAACTTTTCAGTAGATTTAATGATGATCAATTTTTGTACCAAAAGGAAAAAATTCCCCTTATCACATTTAGCATTTGTAACAAAGAGAGCTTTCTATTATCTGTTCAAGGAAAGGAGTTTTGGTATTATTATTCAATATTAGTAGTATACCATCTCTTGCATTGTATAAGCTTTTCCTCAATAGTGGTGAAGTCTTGCAATAGGCATTGAACTTTGTAAAACACATTTACATCTGCTTTAGCACCTGACCACCCAAAAGTTCTGTGAAATTAGTTTAGAATTTATTGTCATCATCATCATGTCCATACATAAAATGAACAAATTGAGTTTAGAAGAGATAAAGAAATATGCTCAAATTCTTATGCCCACAAAATGTAAACCCAGGCCCCATATTTTTTCTTCCCACCAAATCAGTTGCCAACATGTTTCTTGTCTTTCCAGTTTTTGAGGGTGCTGAATGCGAAATCTGACATGTATAGCAACAAATAACCACAGCAAAATCAGCAGTTAGTTTTTATTAAACTTCCACAATCTCATCATGTTAATTGATTTCAACAGAATTCACTTTAAACAGAATTTTGTAATGGGGGAAGAGATAAATAATGGGAGGGAATTCTTCAACACATCTTTTGTCAGCTATGACAAAACAGTTTAATATAACGACTAAATTATTTAATCTGTTCCTTGGTCAACCTCAGTACCACGTTTTCAGCTACTGTTTTAAGACTCCCAAAATGTAGTTGCAGACATTTGTTTGAAGAATATGATTCTCAATTCACAATAGCATAATTAAGATATAATGGTATTGAAAAGAAATCTGAACTATTCCCTTTAGCCAGTCGTCAAGATGCAATATAGAAATACGATTATGTAGAACCATAAATGTGTTCTACTCCATTCATCTTCACTTAGTTGATATCTGTTCAGTCAGACTTTCTCGCACCATTAAAAGTTTTAATGGAGTGTACAGTTATATGTGACTTCTCTACAGATTCTTAATCTGCAGCAATCATCCGCTGAAATCTCTAAATCCTCACAACCCTAGTTTTTGTTTTCCCTTAAGTATACAGCCAAAGTTATACATTTTAAAAGGCCATAAAATCAACCACATTCTTTGTTTCTTTTAGAGAAATGTGACAGTTGAAATTCTCTGCTTCTCTCCTTTGTTTCTGTTGCACATTCATGACATTTTGAAATCTAATCTAATCCCCTCAATTTACAGATGAGGCAACTGAGGCCAGACAGGTGATATGAGTACAAACCAAATACAACAAGTGCATGGCAGTCAGAACTTCAACACAGGTCTACCGATTTTAAGAGCAATGTTCTTTCTGCTACCATATTTTCTCAAATTAAAGTAAGGAGGACTTAGAAACTTTCACAAGTGGTGCTACTGAATGCTATATTAATACTTACAATGTTTTGGTCTTGAACATAACCTAGGTATCTTCTTAATTATTCTTTGTTTGATAAGCTCTATCCTTTCTTTACCATATCAAAATCCACCAGAGATGACAAAAAGAAGAGAGGTTACAATCAAAGGGGAAAGAAAAACAGAAATTAAAAAAAAGAACCCTTATGTACATTTTTATCCTGCTCAATAACAGTTGGCTGATTTAAGCTGATTGTTTTAGAGCAAAGAAAAACAATAAAATGACAATTATGAAGAAAGTTCATACATTTTTAGAAAATACATTTTTTCTGATAATATGGAAATGGTCAAAAGCAGTACTTAAAACAGCATAGGCATGAGTGTTTTCACTGGAGATGGGAGTGTTGTGTATGTGGATGGATATATGGATGGATAGGTATGTAGATAGATAGATATGTAGCCAGAACTAGAATGGAACAAGCCAAAACAAAATGAGGGCATTACGATTATGTTTCAGGAAAATCCTGGGAAAATATAGAAAAAAACACTCTCCAAACTGAGATGGATCCAAGAGACCAAAGTATGACTCAGACAAGTCTAGCTTGGTGAGTTAGATGAGTGTATTACAGGTTACTTACACAGAGAACTCACTTTTGGGTGACACAGGAATTCTCCAGGTAATGAGATCTGTACCGCCTACCTATGGTATTGCCTTAAATCCATTTCCAGTGGGTGACGCAGAGCTCTTTTACTGTGTTATTGCCTGTTTACAACGAAACAAATTAAACATGTGGAATACAATCATCATGTGCCTTCATACAATGCATGTCATGTTAATGATATTATAATTTTCCACTAGGGAGAGATTTTAGTATTATAATTAGTTAAAGGGTACTGTAGGACAGTTAAAGCAGTTAGGGCTGGCTTAAGCCAGTCGCCTCAAGGAAGTGCTGAGGCATATATCTTGTGCCTTGCAGTTATCTTTGGTTTTCACTTACTCTATTTTGTAATAATTTTGTTGAACACTCCCAGGTAGCATAGTGTTACTCTTTGTGTGATGGGAAATTTTGTATTTTTCCCTGAGATTATAGGTAGATTTATCCAACTTTAAAATGTTGCATATTGTTGCTGTAATATATACAGAATAAAATTAGCATTTATTCCTTCATAAATATTTTTAAATTTTTTTGGTGGGGCTTCTATATAAATAGATTCATTGATGGTTCAATTAAGTATCTATGAATAATGTTATTTTATGTTCTAATAATTATCAAAGGCCTGAGAAAACATGAAAAGAACAAAGCAAAACAAAAAACAAAACAAAAAGAAAGCTTCCATATTTGCTAAAATAAAATTTATGATGAGAATAGCTAGCTCCATATACTTTTTTCAAATCAAAAAGATTATAAGGTGAGAGATCAAGATGGCCAAATAGAAACATCCAGCCATCATCCCTCCAAATGAACACCAAATTCAACAACTATCCACACAAACAAACACCTTCAGAAGAACCAAAACTCATACTACCTGGTTTGAACATTATATTAAGGAAAAAGGCACTAAAGAGGCAGAAAAGGCAATCTTGCCAACCCTCTCCCATCCCCCAGCAGTGCAGCACCAGCACCCCAGGTGGAGTAAGGATCTGTGTGCCCCAGGGGAAGGGGCAGGGAGGTGCATGTGAGACCTATATTGAAACCCAGGACCACACAAGGGAGAACACAGCACAGGGCAGAATTCTGCCTGTGCCCATAAGAGGAACACTAAGACCAGCCCAGCCAGAGAGAAATACTCTGCCCTGAAACCCAAGTTCCTGCTGGCCCCACCACTGGCCACCAAAAGCAGCCTGGGCCTGGACTAAATTCATAACACAGTTGGGCCACAAAGGCTGAAGCTCTTGGGCAATTCCAGTATCTGTGCTGGTGCAGTCAGTGGACTTGGGGGTCACAAGAACCAATGAGACACCATCTGTGGTGGCCAAACCAGTGTGCTACCCCTCCCTCCACCTACAGGCATTGCAGCTCAGGGAGTCTTCTTTCACTTTGGGAAAGGAAAGGAAAAAGTTCAGAGGACTTTGTTTTCAGCCTAGCCACAGTAAAATAAAGTACCAAGCAGAGTCCTGAAACCCCTGATTCCAGGGCTTAGTTCCTAAAAGGCAATTCTGGACCCATCCTAAGCCAGAAGGAAACATGCTGCCCCGAAGTGAAGAGCCCATTACTGGGAAGATTCAACACATGCTAATGAAAGAGTCCTTGGGCTTTGAATAAACATCCAATGAAAGAAAGTGAAAATCTTTGCCTGGCAATCCAGGGAATTCTGTATATTACCCAATTCCACCAAGCTGGTAACACTAGGCATCTGCAAGAGTCATTAATGGGTTTGGGGCACCCCCAATGCTGACGTGGCTGCACTGACCAAAAAGATAGATCACAAACCTCAACTCCTGTTGAAACTGGAAAGCTTTCTCAAGAAGAACAGGTTCAAACAAACACAGACTGTGAAGATTAAAATAAATACCTAACTGTACAAGGCCAGACATCAATGAACATCCACAAGCATCAAGTACATCAAAGAAAACATGACCTCGCCAAACAAACTAAATAAGGTACCAATGATCAATCCTGGAGCAATGGAGATATGTGGCCTTTCAGACAAATAATTCAAAATAGCAGTCCTGAAAAAGTTCAGTGAACTTCAAAACAACACAGAGAAGGAATTCAGAAGCCTGTAAGAGAAATTTAACAAAAAGATTGACATAATAAAATATAATCAGGCAGAAATGCTAGAACTGAAAAATTCAACTAACAAACTGAGAAATGCATCAGAGTCTCTCAAACACAAAAGTGATTAAGCGGAAGAATTAGTGACTTTGAAGACAGGCTATTGGAAAATACATAGATTGCTTCATCCAACAGCTGCAGAAAACATGTCCTTGTCCTCATCTCATGGATCATTCTAAAGGATAGATCATATGTTAGGCCACAAAACAAGTGTGAAAAAATTCAAAAAAATTAAAATCATTCCAAGTAGTTTCTATGACCATAATAGAAATATTTGGTCATGTTAGGAATAAAACTAGACATCAATAATAAGAGGAACATTGGAAACTATAGAAACACATGGAAATTAAACAATATGTTTCTAAATGACCAGTGAGTTGATGAAGAGATTATGAAGAAAATTTAAAAATTTCTTGAAACAAATGAAAATGAAAGCATAACATATCAAAACTTATGAGATATAGGAAAAGCAGTAATAACAGGAAAATGTATAGCAATAAGTGCCTATATCAAAAGAGTAG
This sequence comes from Cheirogaleus medius, assembly GCA_008086735.1. NCBI lineage: Eukaryota > Metazoa > Chordata > Mammalia > Primates > Cheirogaleidae > Cheirogaleus > Cheirogaleus medius. Next base: position 31,404,471 of record VBSM01000272.1, read on the forward strand.
AAAGCTTCCAATAAACAACCTAATGATGCATCTCAAAAAACTAGAAAAACAAGAGCAAACCAAACCCAAAATTGGTAAAAGGAATAATAAATATTGGAGTAGAAATTAATGAAATTGAAATAAAAATACAAAAGATAAATGAAACAAAAGTTGGTTATTTGAAAAGATAACAAAATTGACACATCTTTAGCCAGCGTAACTAAGAAAAAAAGATAGAAGACCAAATAAAAAAAATCAGGAGACGAAAAAGAAGACATTACAACAAATACAGCAGAAATTCAAAGGATCATTAGAGACTACTAAGAGCAACTATATTCCAATAAATTGGGCAATCTAAAGGAAATGGATAAATTCCTAGACCCATGCAACCTACTATGATTGAGCTAGGAAGAAATCCAAAAACCTGAATAAATCAATTACAAATAATGAGATAGAAGGAGTAAGAAAAAGCCTCCCATGAAAGAAACGCCCTGGAAATGATGGCTTCACTGCTGAATTCTCCAAGAGGAGTTAACATCAATCTTTAAACTATTTCAAAAAATAGAGGAGGAGGTAATACTCCCAAGCTCATTCTAAGAGGCCTATATCACCCTGATACCAAAACCAGACAAAGACACAGCAAAATAAGAAAATTACAGGCCAATATCTCTGATAAACATAGATGCAAAAATGCTCAACAAAATACTAGCAAACAGAATTTAACAATAAATTCAAAAGACTGTTCATCATAATCAAGTGGGATTTATTCTAAGAATGCAAGGATAGCTCACCATATGCAAATCAATCAATGTGATACATCATATCAACAGAAAAAAGGACAAAAATCATATAATTTAAATTGATGCTGAAAATCATTCAATAAAATTTGACATACCTTCATGATAAAAACTCTGAAAAAATTGAGTATAGAAGGGACTTACTTGAACATGATAAAATCCATATATGATGGACCCACATACTGAATGAGAAAAAACTGAAAGCCTTTTCTCTAAGATCTGGAACAAGAATAGGATGTCCACTTTCACCACTGGTATTCAACATAGTACTGGAAGTTCTAGCTAGAGCAATCAGACTAGAGAAATAAATAAAGAGTATCCAAATTGGAAAGGAAGAAATCAAATTATCCATGTTTGCAGACAATATGATCTTATATCTAGAGAAACTTAAAAGACTGCACACACACACAAAAAGTAGAACTGATAAACAAATTAAGTAAAGTTGCAGAATACAAAATCAATATACAAAAATCAGTAGCATTTCTATATGCCAACAGTAAACAATCTGAAAAAGAAACAAAGAAACTAATCCTATTTACAATAGCTTCATCCAAATACCAATGGCATTCTTCACAGAAATACAAAAAATAATCCTAAAATTTATATGGAACCACAAAAGACCCAAAGCCATAGACACCCTGAGCAAAAAGAACAAAACTGAAGGAATCACATTACCTGTCTTCAAATTATACTACTGAGCTGTAGTAACCAAAACAGCATGGTATTGGCATAAAAACAGACACATAGACCAATGGAAAAGAATGGAGAATCCAGAAGTAAATCACTTGCCTATATTTAACTTATTATCAACAAAGGTGCCATAAAATGGGAAAGAAAAGCCTCTTCAATAAATGGTGCTGGGGAAACTGCATATACATAAGCAGAATTATGAAACTAGACCCTTATCTCTCACCATATACAAAAACCAAATCAAAATGAATTAAAGTCTTAAATCTAAGACGTGAAATTATGAAACTACTAAAGAAAAACTTTGGGGAAATGCTTCAGGACATTGGTCTGGGCAAGGACTTCTTGAGTAACACCCATGAAGTGCAGGCAACCAAAGCAAAATTGGACAAATGGAACCACATCAAGCTGAAAATCTTCTGCACAAACAAACTATCAACAAAGTTAAGAGACAACCCATAGAATGGGAGAAAATATTTTCAAATTACCCATCTAACAAGGTACTAATAATTAGAATATGTAAATAGCTCTAAAAATTCAGTAGGAAAAAATCTGATTAAAAATGGGCAAAGGATCTAAATACACATTTCTCAAAAGAAGATACACAAATGGCCAACAGGTATATGAGAAAATGCTCAACATCATTAGTCATTAGAGAAATGTAAATTAAAACTACAATGAAATATCATCACACGCCAATTAAATGGCTTTTGTCAAAAAGACAGGCAATAATTAATCCTGGCAAGGATGTGGAGAAAGGGGAACCTTCTTATACTGTTGGTGGGAATGTCAATTAGTGTAACCACTAGGGAGAAAAGTATGGAGGTTACTCAAAAAACTGAAAATAGAACTACCATATGACTCAGCAATCCCACCTCTAGGTATATATCCAAAGGAAGGGAATTCAGTATATCAAAAAGATTTCTGCGCTTCCATGTTTATTGCAGCACTATTCACAACAGCCAAGATTTGGAAGCAACTTCAGTGTCCATCAGCAAATGAGTGGATAAGGAAACTGTGATACTTATACACTATAGAATATTATATAGACACAAAAATTGAATTAAATCTTGCATTTGTAACAACCTGGATGGAACTAGAGAATGTTAAGTGAAAATAACCAAACACAGAAAGACAAATCTCACATGTTCTCACTCATATGTGGGAGATAAATATTAAAAACATTGACCTTATGGAGACAGAGAGTAGAATGATGGAAGGGTAGTTGAGTGGAGCAGATAAAGTGAGGGTGGTCAATGGGTGCAAAAATATAGTTAGATAATTAGATAGAATGAACAATATTTGATAACACAACATAGTGAGTATAATCAACAATAAATTAGGGCAGGGGTCCCCAACCTATATTGAGTTATATAATTATTTCATTATATATTACAATGTAATAATAACAGCAATAAAGTATATAATAAATGTAATGTGCTTGAATCATCCTGAAACCATCTCCCTGCCTTTGTGGTCCATGGAAAAATTGTCTTTTGTGAAATGATCCTGGGTGTAAAAAAGGTTGGGGACTGTTGAATTAGGGTATACTTTAAAATAACTAAATGAATGGAATTTCAGTGTTCCTAACACAAAGAAAATGATAATGCCTGAGGTGATGGATACCCTGATTATCCTGATTTTATTAATTCACGTTATGCCTGTATCAAATTACCACAAGTACCCTATAAATATACAACTATTTGAGTATATAACAATTAAAAAGAAAAAAGGAAAAAAATATATAGCCACAAAATAAAAAAACACCATCCAATGATTACTGGTGGATCATGAACAAAAGGTGCTCAGTTTTTCAAATGCATAATTTAATCACTGAAAGGAAAGAATATAAGAGTAACATGAGAAAATTTGCAATTGCTGATGAAATGCTCACCATTTTGAAATGTGGAGTGATTTAACCTGGGATGATACAGATAGCAGTTTGTTGCAGTTACATAGCATCTAATTAAGAACAAAGGTAAATAATTATTTGGACTCTTTTTGCAAATCCTTTGAAATTACTCCTATGGGCCAGACATGGTCGCTAACACCTATAATCCCAGCTGAGGCTGAGGTGGGAGGATTGCGTAAGGTCAGAAGTTTAAGACCAGCCTGTACAACACAGACAAACAACATTTCTACAAAAAAAAATTTTTTTTTAATTAGCCAGGCATGGTGATATAAGCCTGTAGTTCCAGCTACTCAAGAGTCTGAGGTGGGAGGATCACTTCAGTCCAGGATCACATCACTGCATCCCAGCCTGTGTGGCAGAATAAGACCTTGTCTCTTAAAAAGAAAAAAGTCACTTCTATGTAATCACAAAGGATAATTGTCCTAAGAAGAAAAAATAAATCTTGGCTCTCAACCTCTGAGAATTGTCTAAACCTGGAAAGAATGACTTATTACAGGCTTCTATCAAAAAGTATTTTTGATTGCAAAGGAGGATTATCAAAGATAAAAAGGCCACACTGACCTTCAACACCTCCAGAAATCGCATAACACTCATTTCTTTTCCCATACCTAATATGCAATCTCCTCTCATTCTATCTATCTGAATGTTACCCTTCCTCAAGTTTCAACTGAAGTCTCACCTGTCTGATACACACACACACACACACACACACACACGTTTTCCTCTGAACTTCTGTTGCCTTTTTTGTCTTTATGTATGTTGAATATTTCCTTGTACTGTTAATTATACTGTGTGTAGGTCTGAGATATAACATACTGGAAATTCTCTATTAGGTCTGGACAGTATCTTTTACATCTTTTTATTTCTCCAGTCCCTTGTACAAAGTAGGTGCTTAGTCTATAGGAAAAGAAAATAGAGATAGTAGAGTCCTAGAATTTAAAATAAATTGTGAATATCTAAACTGAGAGAGGTATTTGGGTCCCAAAACAGAATTCTAATGTTAGTTTAGCCAGCCAATGTAGCCCATGTTGTGGTTGTGAAGATAAATTAGGTAATATCTGTGAATCAACTTTCAAACTATTAATATAACAAGTTAAATCTTATATTAGAAACAGAATCTTATTCTTGTAGAAAAAAGAACTCAGTTTACAGAGACAAATAGACATGCATTTCAGTTCTGGTTTCTGCCACTTATTAGCTGGATCCTCTCACAACCCTATCATAGTCTATAAAATTATAATAATAATACATATCTATCAAGATACTGTGAGGATTAGCACTTCACAATGCTTGTAAGGTCATCAATAAATGGCAGATTTATCATTATTTGTCTAAATATAAGGTATTATGATAAGTATTACAGATGCACAGGTTACAAAAGAGATATATATGGCACAGAAAACTACAAATACAATCCAAAACAGCACCAGAAGTTTATTGATTATGAATCTTTTCCATATTTGTTTTTTTTGAAATTGAAATACAACCATATATGCCAATTCAGTTAACACTCAGAAACTAGCTAACAAGCGATGAAAAGAAATCCACTGTGATTTTGTGTTACTTTTACTCTATATAAATGTACTTAAACCTTCCATATATCAGAAACACCTGCAGAATTCTAGAGAATGCTGAATCCTAATAGATATCTTATACTGATTATCCTTCTACAATCATCAGATGGTAGGAACCCAGAAAGTTCTTGCCGTTTCTAAGTCTAGCAATATCTGAATAGGCTATCTTTAATGTCTTAATTATTCTAAATTTAATAGTAAGGCAAGATCCCCATTTTACATTGAGGATCATATAAGGAAGTATATAACATTATTTTGGATATTGTAGAGGTTATGTAAGAGTTGTATTAGAATAGCTAAAACTTCTACTTTATTGTCATTATTATTACTATTCTTATTATCATTATTATTATCATTGTTATGAGTGTGTGTGCTTACGGGCTCCTTTCGAAACATCAACAATTGAATCCTTTCTTCCCATTTGCTAGTCCACTGAGTCACTTCTTAACTTACTTCACCTTACTACCTGCCCCGCCATCTCCTACTAAGAGTTTGGAACTCAAAGCAATTATTCATGAGAATTCTAAAAACGCTTATCCAGGTTATTTAATATCAAAGAAATAAAAAGTATGTCACTGTTTTATCTGAAATAATTGTGATACTACCTGGAAGATTGAGCTGGATACATCACTCTTGAGGCTTTTAAGAAAAATATGTGTCAAATATGTTAGACGATTCAAGTAGTTGATGATATCATGGTAACAGATAGCAACTTTAAATTGACTCCAAGACTTTGAAGTTATTAGGAGATTCATGTTTATTTTAGTAATACATTTATCTAATATATTAATCTTATATAACATTATATCTAAAACATATTTAATATTATACTAATACATATTTAATGTATCTATATATTTAATATATTGCCTAATATATATCTATGTATTTAATATATTATCTTATATATCTATATATTTAATATATCTAATTACATATTTATCTAATAATAAATTCTATCCAAAAGTATATGTACAACATGAAATGCACAGAACATTCAAGATTACTTTGTACCATCTTCACTTACTGAAGTAAAATCTTGACTTAATGAAAAAAAGGAAATTGTTGCATGTATTAGCCAAATGCTAGCTGATTTTCTGTATTTTATAGTACAAAATTCAATACAGTATTTGAAATACTGCTTGATGCCTTAAAAATAGCTGCCATGTGGATTTTATTAATCTAGATGTATGCATTGAAGAAAACCAAAATATTCCTCTCTAAAATACTGGGGATTGTTGAGTTAAAAAAAAATTACAATGCAGGAGCACACTCTGCCCTTCCTCTCTGCCTTTTCTACCCAAAGATGAGCCCCTTCACAACATTTGCTTATTGGCTCAGAAACCAAGCTTAGAGATAGAGGCACCAGAGGATGGAGGAGTAAACTTTACTTTTCCCATAAATTTACTTTCACACATTTTCCTGCCTTTTGGAAGCCTGAAGATACTGTCTCCTTTGTCTTGTCACTATATAGGATTTATGGCTCTTTATTAAAATACTATTTAAGTAAGACCCCTAAACCACTGCCTTGAGAGAGAAATACTTTTGAACTGAGGCCACTTCCATGTGATGGATACAGCCTGTGTTAATAAACTTGTTTGTTTTTCTTTTGTTAATCTGAGTTTTGTTTTCAGGGGAATGTCTCAACCAAGAACTTAAAAAGGGAAAGAAAAGAAATTATGTTTTCTCCCCTAAGCATGGAAGTTCAAATTATTTTTCCCTTTCCTCTTGAGCGGTCCCATCTACAAAGCCAATATAATTTGTTCATGTTGTCCTAGCGCCACATCCTCCAAAATATATAGATTATTCACATAAGAAATTGATTACTAAAGCATTATATATAGCTGAAGTTTCAGTTACTCATTATTTGATGCACACAGTATTATTATACTTTTTGTTGACTATCTGCGTTTTTAGTAATTTGTTTTCTTCAGTTTAGCTTAGAATCCTATTATTAAAGCTATTGCAAGAAGATGCACTATTTCTGTGTGAAAGGACTAAAATCTCATTCACAATATGACCATGAAAAGAATGTGTAATATATAATTTGCCACCCACATGTCTCATAGGGGAATTTTGAAATATAACTAATAAATTAATTTAAAGAGCTTTTTAAATAATATTCTATATGTAAGCTCAATAAAAATGTAATAAAATTTATAAAGTAATATAATAAAAGTGAATAAAAGAATGCTGGCATTCCTTCAAATTTGAAATAATATCATACATAACCCATAATGTACACATGCCAAACATTTCTATTTAATAAAGATGAGAGGTGCTCAGAAAAGTTTTTTTTTAAGATATAAGAAAATCAATCTTTTTTGCAACTTTCCTGACTATTAATGTCATATTACAGGTAAATAAAACTGTGTTAGAACTCAGTGATTTAATCTCAAAGACAGAGTGAGAAAGGAGGAAAAAAATGTTGCCTTTTCCACTAATGTGTAATTTTCTCTAATTTCATGTTCTCATGGCCATGATTATTCCTAGAGTAAAGGATCTTAATGGTCATGACATCTCCCACCCTTCCAAAAAAACAATGGACAGAGGCAGCTGCTTACCTCCATATGTCAGGTGAGAAGGCATGCAGGCTCCTTGCCTCCCATTCTATCTCTAAATCTAGCAGCTATATGTAGCTCTTTTAGAAGTTCCTAAATTTTACCTCTACTAAATCCCACTACTGCAAACCAGCCTCTTTGCTTGAGTTAGTGGTAGAAATCTTTGAGAAATCCTTCCATGTTTTAGCTCTTCACTGTGTGGAGGAAAGACACTGGAATCAATTCTGTCAATATTGCACCTGAAATTGCTCTCAATTTTCCCCCCTCATTTACTATCTAATCATCTCTGACCTAGATCATTACAAAATTCTTCCAAAAATCTAAAATTTCCTTATCTTTATTCTCTCCTTCCTTCAAGCAGCCTGGCATACTACCCCAGGAATTATCAGACTGGCAAGCTGGTCTGGCCCTGGGGAAAGTGGTGAAGGAGAATGGGTGGCAAGTGGGCCATGATTCTCTCCCAGATTGGGGAGTGGCAAGTTTAGGTGTTCACCCTTTGATATGGAAAGGAAGGAAAATCAAAAGATAATAGATAGCCATTTTAATAGTAACTCACCCTAAAAAATATTTCTTGAAATATTTCTTTAAATATCTTGCATATTAAAACAGATTATTTAGTGGTTGTCTATCAAAAACACAAGATATATTTTCAGTTTTTTGAGGAATCTCTATACTGTTCTCCATAGTGGTTGCACTAATTTAAATCCCACCAACAGTGTATGAAGGTTCCCCTTTCTGCACATCCTTCATTTATTGCTTTTTTGTTAAAAGCCATTTTATCTTTTTTTTAAATTTTATTTATTTATTTTTTTTATTTCAGCATATTATGGGGGTACAAATAACCGGCGTGAGATGATAACTCATTGTAGTTGTGATTTGCATTTCTCTGATGACTAATGATGTTGAGCATTTTTTCATAGAACTGGAGAACATTATGTTAGTAAAATAAAGCAAGCACCGGAAGACAAATCTCACATATTCTCACTCATGTGTGGGAGCTAAATATTAAAAAAAAATTGATCTCATGGAGACAGAGAGTAGAGTGACGGTTATCAGAGGCTGGAAACTGGAGTGTGGAGGGGTAGATAAAATGAGGATGGTTAAAGGTTACAAAAATATAGTAAGATAATTAGATACAATGAACAATATTTGATAACACAACAAAATGAGTATAATCAACAATATGATAGGATATACTTTAAAATAACTAAAAGAGTGGAATTGAAATGTTTCTAACACAAAGGAATGTCAGAATTGGTGGATACTCCAATAACCCTCATTTGCTTAATTCACATTTTATGCCTGTACAAAACATACATGTACCCTTTAAAGATATATAACTATTATGTATCCATAATAATTAAGAATAAAATAAAATAACCCACAAGGTATATTTTCAGAACGAAATTGGAATACAGTGATTTAAAGCAAACCAAACAATAGAGGAACTATTCTGTTACTTATTCTGTTATATTATTAAATATAACCTGACTGAAGACATATTTATATTTTTAGCTCACAGTTCTTTCCTTAGTCCAAGACCTACATATCCATCTGCCAACTTGATGTCTATATTTGAACGTCTTACAAGTATCCCAAATTTACCATGGACGAATATAAACTTTTGAAATTCTTCTTCAAACATTGTCCCAAGATTTAATTCTCTACATTTTAGAACATGACCCCTTAGCCTTCTACCCAAATTATCTTTCATAACTTCATCTCCTGTCTACAGCCATACCACCCTGAACATGCCTGATCTCATCAGAATAACTTCATCTCCCATTTGCCATAGTCTTCTTTGATTCCACAAAATACCAAGAATGAAAGCATTTTTTGCATCATTCCTATCACAATCTCAGGGAAAGATATTTCTTCTTTTTGTTGTTGCTGTATTGCCATTGGAGTCTTAGTCATAAATTCTTTGCATAGGCCAATACCTAGAAGAGTTTTTCCGACATTTTCTTCCAGAATTCTTATGGTTTCATGCCTTATATTTAAATCTTTTATCCATCTTTATCCATTTTTTTGTGAGTGGTGAGAGATATGGATCCTGTTTTATTCTTCTGTGTGTGACTATTGAATTTTCCCAGCACCATTTATTAAATAGGGATTCTTTTCCCCAGTGTATATTGTTGTCTGCTTTGTCAAAGATCAGTTGGTTGCATGTGGATGGTTTTACATATGGGTTCTCTGTTCTATTCCATTGGTCTATATCTCTATTTTTGTGCCAATATTATGCTGTTTTGGTTACTATAGCCCTGTAGTATAGTTCGATGCTGGTAATATGATGCCTCATGATTTGTTCCATTTGCTTAAAATTGCTTTGGCTATTTGGGCTCTTTCCTATTTCCAAATGAAGCACAGAACCATTTTTTCTAGACCTGTGAAATATGACATCAGTATTTTGATAGGGAATGTATTGAATCTGTAAATTACTTTGGGTAGCATGGACATTTTAACAATGTTGATTCTACCAATCTATGAGCATTATATGTTTTTCCATTTGTTTGTGTCATCTGTCATTTCTCTCTTTGGTGTTTCATAGTTCTCTTTGTAGATATTTTTCACCTCCTTGATTTGAGTCTCAGCTTGACTGTTATTGGTATACAGGAATGCTACTTATTTGTGCACATTGAATTTGTACCCTAATACTTTGCTGAATTTATTCTGCACAGCTAGGGAAATAACAGAGCAAAAAGATAACCTACAGAATGAGAGAAAATATTCACAAGCTATATATCTGATAAAGGGCTAATAACCATTTATTAACCCCAGAATCTACACAGAACTCAAGCAAATCAGCAAGAAAAAAATCAAACAACCCCATTAAAAGTGGGCAAAAGACATGAACAGAAGCTTTTCAAAAGAAGACAGACAAATGGAAAATAAACATATGAAAAATATGCAATGACACTAATCATCAGGGAAATGCAAATTAAAACCACAATGAGATATCATCTTATCCCAGTTAGAGTGGCTTTTATTAAAAATTCCAAAAACAATAGATGCTAGTGTGGATGCAGAGAGAAAGGAACACTTCAACACTGTTGGTGGGACTGCAAATTAGTACAACCTCTATGGAAAACTGTATGGCGATTTCTCAAAGAACTAAAAGTAGACCTACCATTTGATACAGTAATCTCACTGGATCTCACTGGGTATTTATCCAAAGGAAAATAAGTCATTTTATCAAAAAGATACCTACACTAAAATGAATATTGCAGCACAATTCACAACTACAAGGATATGGAATCAACCCAAGTCCCCATCAATTCATAAGTGGATTGTGGTATATGTATAACAGGAATAGTACTCAGCCTTAAAAGGAATGAATTAATGCCTTTTGCAGCAATTTGGATGGAACTGGAGACCATTATCCCAAGTGAAGTATCTAAAGAATGGAAAAACAAACACCACATGTACTCACTATTGAATTGGAACTAACTGATTAGCACACATAACCACAAAGGGAAGTAAAACTCAGTGGAAATCAAGAAGGGAGAAGGGGAGAGAAGGGGATAGGTGAAAACCTACCTAATGGGTACAATGAACACTATCTGGGTTATAGGCACACTTATAGCCCTGACTCAATCATTATAAAAGTGATCCAAGTAACCAAAAACATTTGTACCACTGTAATACTTTGAAATAAAAGAAAAGATACCACCTTTTCTGAACTGAACCCTTTCAATAACCTCCTTACTATCTCTCTACTTCCATTCTTACCCCTTTAAAATAATCACTGCAGTGCAGCAGAAAAATGTTTTTAAAGATTAAATTAGATCATACCCCTCACTTGCTCAAACTCATTTTCTTTGAACTTAGAATGGAATAAAAGTTTTTAAAGCAGTCTTTAAGTTCCTGCTTCATGTGGCTGCTCTCACCTTCTCCACTCTCATGTCATGCCTAGGAGTCCAGGTCCTATACATTTTACTACAAAATTATTCATTATCTGAAATTCAAATTTAAATGGGGGCCCTATATTTTATCTGAGAATCATAGTCATGACATGCTTCGATTTGCTCATGACATACCAGCAACATCATCCATTTTTAAATTTGCTTCGTGGCCACACCCTTTCCTGCTGTTATTCCTGCAATTTCTATTAGCAGAAATGATCCTTCATACATGTTTTACCTGAAAAGCTACAATTCTTCTTTCCAAATTTGCCTTACATGCTACATTATATGAGAGAGTCATCAAATATGACAATCTAAGTGAAATTACATCATGAGATTCTCATTTTATTTTTTCTACATCATTACCCTACTATGTTTTATATATTTATTTGTATCAGCCTACATATTTGGCTTACCACTGTATCCCCAATACTAGCAGAAAGCCACAGACATAGTAGAAACTCAATATGTGTTTATGAAAGGAAAAAGGAAAAAAGGAAGGAGAGATGGAAGGAAGGAAGGAAAGAAGGGAGGGAGGGAGGGTGAGAGGGAGGAATTCTAATTAAGGAATCCTTTTATTCTGAGTCAATGCTGCCTATACAACTTTCTTTTCTATAGTTCAACTTCCTGAATGCATTTACCCTTTTTGGACCAGTGCACTTAACTTTAGACCATAACATGATGTTGTTCAGTCATTCTCATAGATCTATTCATTATGGTAAGTGAAGACAATGGCACACTGACTTGTAGATTTGGTTTTCATAATTAAATTCCATAGTATACAAATATTTTATTATAAGATCTAGCCTAATTCCCAGTAACTTCTATTTCTGCCTCATCACCAAGTTAGGGACACTTGATATTCAAAGGCAGGTTCTGTCTTGTCTCTGGTTTCCTACTCTAACCTTAATCCAACCCAAAAGAAATATAATCAGCTATAGCATCATACATAAGGATCATATGCTATTTACTATCAACTTTAATTACTAGCTTGATGTTAATCTGATAGATGATATTCAGTTCCATTCTAGAGAATTAGTCAGGATAGCATAATAAAAGCACTTGAGTTTTAGAAACAGAATATACATATATCTGATGTAGTCATAGCAGCTCAGTGAACTTGGAAAATATGCCGTAACTCTTTGAATGTCAGTCTTCTTATCTATAAAAGTAAAATATACTACCTACTTCATGATAATACTATGTTGTTTACATGAGATTGCTTTCCCCTGCTTAAAACAATTAATTCAAAATCCCAAATGCAAGACACTACACCATTTTGATAGTACTCAACTCACTAGTCTTATTAAATCTTCCCTCCCCTTCCTCTATATCAAGGGACATAAACTCAAATAATTTCTAGAACCAGACAGATAATAAAAATAATGCATCTGACAATATGTAAAAGGGAAACTGGAAGTGGTGGGAATATTGGTTTGTAGGTGCTGCCTAAAGAGATTAGCTTTGACTCAACTAATCATTCAGGAAAACATTACCAGGCAAGAATATAGGCCCAGAATTTTCAGATCATCTGATTTTTTAACAAAAGACAGATTTCAGAATTTTTATATGAAAACTTAATTTTTAAATATTAAGTGCCGATTAAAATAATTTTAGAACTTTGCGCAAAATCTCCAATCAAGTTGGCCAGTGAAGGCATGATTTGATGTGTCTTTCCTGTATACACACATGGAAATGATATAAATTAAAACTAGAATATTAACAGGGGTAAAATGTACAATTAGGAAAAAGAAAAATAATATTCAATATCTCAGAAAAACATAAGTGGATCACAGAAAACAAAGTGGTAAAATCAATTGTCCCATGATGAAACCTGGTCTTAATTCCTTCTCTATTCTTTATTCCATAGATTCCAATGTAAAAACTGTGCTTATAGAAGCAGCTAAGATATATACACTTATTTCAAGCACTGACCCTCTATAATTCCAGAACTTTATCTACCATTTTGATTAAGCTGACTGAAACATTTCTTCATGTCTGAAAGCTCAGAGTATACAAGCAGTCATATCATGGGAGATGAATCCTAAGTTACTCTAGCTTCTTTTGGGGGAGTTTAGAATGAGGGTTCCAATGCTAGCAGAGTCACCAACAACAAACCCATATTTCTAAGCTCTGTGAAAAATAAATCAGGATTCTGGATAAACTTTGTTCTTGTTGTTACTTCTTTGCGTTCTTGTTTATTTTATATCTAGATTCAGGAACAGGTTGATCCCTTAAATTTCAGGGCTTTATTTTAGAAAAGCAGTATCAAGATTGGTAGAAAACAAATCTTGTGCTGACTTCACTGTCACTAGTACAGAACTTGCTGCAGCCAAAGAAAAATCATTCTAAATTTATAGCCTTTGGTTAACTCCCTAGAATGACTTTGTGGTAGATGTGTTCCTGGGGCTTTTCCTGGGTCATTGTTTTCATTTTTCCCTTATCTCATGTTTGTATATTTTAAGCAAATAAAAAAACCCAATACATTGGAATAAGTGGTTTTTTGTTTTGTTTTTTTAAAAAAAGAGCTACAATAAATTGCTCATGAAGAAAATGGTAGAAGGCAAAAAGCTCCAATTGCCTACAGGTGGTATCTTTCAAACACAGTAAGTCAGAGAGTTTTCAATAGCTCAAGGGACTTTTAGGCAATAAATTTAACAGACTGCAAACAGAGTTCAAGCTTCAGCACAGCATGTAAATGAAAGTTCAGCAAGCTGACATCTTATCAACCCCAAGACAGAGTTAATAGAGGGGAAAACGACAAAAGGTGTAGGGAGGTATCTCAGTGAATTTTCTGCTGCTATAACAGAAAACCACAGACAGAGTAATTTATTAAGAAAAAAAAAGATTTCTTTGGCTCACAGTTCTGAAGGCTAGAAAGTCCAGGATCAAGGGGCTACATCTGGTGAAAGCCTTTTTTCTGTGTCATAACATGGCAGAAGGACATCACATGGCGAGAAAGTTCACAAGAGACAAAGAGAGAGAAGTTGGGCTGAACTCATCCTTTTATCAGGAGCCCATTCCTAGGATAACTAACCTACTCCCCTAATAATGGCATTAATCTATTCATGAGGTTGGACCCCTCATGACTTAGTCACCTCTTAAAAGCCCCACCTCTTAATATCTCCAAAATGAAAATTATATTTCAACGTGAGTTTTGGAGGAGATGTTCACACCATAATAGAAGGATTTGACAGGGCAAGCTTTTTTTCTGTTTTTGTTTATTTCTTATTTAACTTAAATGCAAATAACTAGACAATCTTAATTTTGAGAGCTAAACCAAGCTGGAAGTATTTAAAAAAGAAAAAAAACACTTTATATATGAAAATGATATTTTCAAGGTCAACAGTTTAAGCATTTCACAATCCACATAGACATTTTTAGAGAAAGTGTGATTGTAAATACAGAAACACTAGGAAACATTAGCTATAATGAAGTTTATAATGTAGACTAATCATTTAGTTTGTAATTATGTTTATGATGCGAACTTAGATCTCCCAAAATAGCACCAGAAACATCTTTTGATGAGGCCTAAGTGAGTTTGTTAGACTTACTACAGAAAGAGAGACCATCACCTTGGCAGTCTTAGTAGTGTCTCAAAGTGTGGAAATTAGAAGAATATCCAGTGGTCCTGGGATAGGAGATTTTATGGCAGATATTGCAAGACAGAGAACAGTTGGACTTGGGCAAAAATTAGGAAAAAAGAACTTTGGATTGACGGGGTCTTGAGAAAAGGCTTAATGACTAACTGTACGCTTTTTAAGTTGGTTCACAGTCTTAACTTCTAGGAGGAAGTATTTCCTAGGACAAGTACCTAAGTTATTTTTCTCTTGTCTCCAGTATTATTTTGCACAGAACCTATAAAATGTGTTTAGTCCCAGACATTTTAGCACACAGACACAAAATTATGTTGGCTGCAGTTTTCGTTCCCCAAAATGTATACGCCTCATTTCTACAAAATGCCTCTAGCAGAAATCTGAACTACTTTTACCTTAAATGTCCATGATTTTTCTGCCCTGATGAATTGACTTCAATACCCATAAAAAGCAGCTCATCTCCTTATTCAATGCTCTTCTTGCTGTACCACCTAAGATATTAAAGGTATTTTAGTCTTTAAGACTTAAGTAATTGAAGATAAAACAGCTCTTAATTCTTAGCATACCACTTCTTTATGAATCATCCAAATTATTATATACCTAGTCTACCAAATAGAGTACCAAAAAAGAAAATTTGTTTATTGAAGTAGAGAATTTTTCTATTATAAATCATATGAAGGTCAGATTCATGGTATAGTTAGAGTTTGCCTTTACCCAATTTAAGAGATTAATTTGGTTTCTCTCTTAGGAATTGAAATTTGTAAGTGACAAAAAGCTTGGAGAATACCTAATTCAAACTCTTTCCTTTTAAATGAGAAAATAAATAAATATGAAGAAACATGGTAATCTTCCCAAGGTCATGCAGCTACCTCGCTTCTTTCAGATGTCATATTTCAGGGGACTTTAATATCAGAGAGTCCATTTTTCTTACCACACACTCTAATTCTCCCTTAGCTATTCTTTCATGCCCATAGACGTTAGTCTCAGGAATGAATGTCTCTGCTTGCTGACATTATATCCTATCAGAGTTGTTCTTGCCAACAACCCCTGATGACACCATACTTCGTATCTCTTCCCCTGAATCCCATCCCCTAAAATCTCATGAATGAGCCCTCCAATCTTAACTGTTCCCTTAAGTCCCTGCTTAAGCTATTGCTTGTCCTTTGTAATTTAGATATATCACAGCCTGATTGAGGACAGGTGAGGAACACTGCCAAGTGTCTATCTGCCTGAGGAGCTGAAGATAATTCTGGAAGATAACACTTCGTAAAAAGGAAAATGAAGCAGCAAATATGGGCCAACAAAAAGCCTACTTTCATAAAAGAAAAGAGAAAATTATCATCACACTTAGATTTGCCCCAGCCAGAATCACCATGGACACACGTGAAACCTAAAGAAAATGACAGCTAAAATAGCTGTTTTTAAATAATAAAAACAATGCTCAGGCACCATGAGACTAAAACGAACATAAAAGCAGGAATATGAAAGACCTTTGCACATCAGTACCGCAAACTTCAGTAGTACTGACAGCAAGAAGACACTCCCGATGGCTTTGAGAGAGGACACCACTAGTGTTAGCACTCGTGTTGGACATCAAAGTAGAAGCAATAGAAAGCCTCACTAGCAAGTGTCACCAACAGGATCTATAACAGCAGAGCAGTGCACTGTATAATAAGCAAAGGAACTTGGCTTGCAGACAAATATAAAAAGCGTACTGGGTTGCATGTTAGAAGCCCTGGAGATTCCATAAGAACAAGCCAGACTGACACCTAGGACAGTGCTATTGATTAGTTTCTCCTGGGGCTCTGGGCTTGAGGAAATATAAGTTAGAGTCCAATTTCTTGCCTACTGCTCTGGCTCCAATCCAAATCAATGTTTAAAAACTATAATTCCTCTATGTAGGCAATTTCTTTGTCCCACCTGTTTTCTATTTTCATTCTATTTATTTCTGATCCATCACAAAGTTAATGTTTATAGAATTAATAATTTTATTGAACATATTTAAGATATATCTCCAATCTCTTGATTGATGCAAAGGACCTAAACAGGACATGCAATTGTGATAAATATTAATTATGGAGAACAGTCATTTATTAAATTATCTATCTCTTTCTGGTACCCTCTGCTTTTGTGAAATGCCTGCTCAATTTTACCGATATTGTAGGTATGACTCAATTCTATACTCAAACTCTGTTTTTGACAGATAAGTGGGGAAATGAGATAATTAGACAAGAAATAAATACCTTTACTCTTTGCTTCAAAAAATTTCTGAAAACCAGTTTGTCTGAAAAAAATTTGTTCATATGGGCAAAATCTCTCCCATCAGGACAACAGATTGTTCACCCAGGGAAACAGTTTATTACCTACACAATAGTTTATTTGGCAAGACTTGACTCCAGACTTTCATCTTATTCTATCAATCCTAAATTATTATGTCAAAAACTTTGTCCAATCCCGGTTAGTTCTCTTCCTTGAAAATCCCTTCACAAACTCTTTGAGCATAACCCCAAAAGCTATGTAAATATTATTTCTTGATGTCTCTCTTCTGAGAAACAACTAAGACTCTGCCCAAGCAATTCCCTCCCTTACTGCAGAATGTCTAATAAAATTAGTTTTGCTCAAGTGACATGTTTTAGTAGTCATTTGAGCAGTCAACAACTGACAGTCTTGTCTTGGAAGTGCCACAGAGATTCAGTAAAGACCCTGTGACTACCACCACTACAGATCAAGACCTTTGGCTCAGAGGTAATATAGTATGTTCCTATCAAGCCCCTTAAGCTCTTTGCTGCAAAGGAAAGGTAAGCCTAGCATTGGGTCTTATTTCTTTTCTTTGAGCTCCTGATTTCTGAGTTTATTTTATCTCTTAGAAATGAGCAAAAGTTTTTAGAAATCATTTGATTATCTCCTCAAATCTTAAAACATTTTTCCTTTGTAGAAATCTGCTTAATGATTGGTAACACTATTAATTATCTTTGTTGCTGTTATCTTTTGTGGTAAGTCTACACAGGAAGTTCACCACTTGAGCAGACTCCAAGGGTTCACAAAATCAAAAACGCTCATCACACTAGTGTCCTCAAAGGAAACACATTGCCTTGAGACACCTGCCAATATCTTATAAGAACTTTCTTGGGTCTTGTCTTGCTTTTTTCATGAGAGTGTGATTCTGAATGAGATCTCCTCTTGAAACAGCCCATCCACAATGAAATGCCCATTTGTCAAAGTCCAGTTGATCTCTCCAATAGACTTACCAAGTTGGAGGTCCAACTTATTTTATCAACTATTGGCAGACACTCATGGGCTCATCTCAGTGTAAGTTGATATCCCCTCTGGGCCAGATTCTTATATCTTACATGGAATTTGGTTGTCCTATAAATAGAATTCCCATTCTTATATATCTAAATGGCATAATTTTGTCAAAGTTAGTTAAGAATCCTATGGATATTTCAGATAACTTTTAATATTAATAAATGTGCTCTTATGAGAGGCTCCTTTGAACAAAAAGGGAGTAAAAATGAAAATATTCATTGAATGAATTTTACCTTGTATGAAGAAATTCCTCAAATAAATTAAGATTCTAAAACTATTTCCCAAAAAAAGAGTTCTTGGCCAAGATACATGAACATACAAAAAATTCAAATGTACCTATTTTATATCCCCCAAATTACATTTTGAACATAATAGTCTTTATCCCACTTATCTTCTTCCCCTCTCCTGTACTACTTCAGTAATCTCTACTCCTTGCTCTTCTTATGACATAATTTCTTCTCATGCTGGACAGCCGCAAACACCAAGTTTCAATTGCCTCTTAAATTTAAATTCCCTTTAAAACAGAACATTCTAGTAATGGCACTCATGTTGGACATCAACATGAGCTATTATTCGTGTATTTATTATTACTACCCCTCTTATTTTTTATAAGTAATATATACTTTGTAAAGAAAAAGTTTATATTTTTGTATCTTTAACTTCACTTTTTTCCCAAGATTTTTGAAAAAAAAAAAGGCTTCAAATTTTCATTTTGTACTGGGTCCCTCAAATTAGGTGGTTAGTCCCTATGCTATAATGTACAGTAGAAAATAAAATAATGTCAAAAAGTCATACAATTCCTCCCCTGAAATTTTCATAAAATTAGACAGGAAGTAAATTAAAATAGACCACTTTAGATGTAATACTAGTTTTTCCAAGCAGGAATATGTGCTATCTTAGGGAAAGAATGGTGTACGTACATCCCTAAATATGTATCTTAACTGTTATGAAAAAAGATCTGACCAAAACAGAGAGAGAAAAAGTAATAAAATTAAGTAATTTGATTTATTCTTTCTGTGATGGTGGATTGTATGTGTCAACTTGACTAGGCCACAAGGTACCCAGATATTTATCGAACATTATTTTGGGTGTTTCTGTGAAGATCTTTTTGGTTGAGATTATGAGATTAACATTTAAATCTGGTAGACTGAGTAAAGTATATTATCTTTCTTAATGTGTGTTGGGCTTCATTCAATCAGTTGAAAGTCTGAATAAAACAAAAAGGTGGTCCCTCCCCTATGTAAGAGAGGATTTCTCCTGCCTGTCTTCAAACTCAAACATCAGCTTTCTCCTGACTTCGGACTCCAACTGAAACAATGGCTTATCCTGGATCTTTAGTCTGCCTGTCCCTTTGGACTGGAACAACAACAGGAGCTCTCCTGGTTCTCCAGTCTTCAGATTTGGACTAGAACTGCACTATCAGTTCTTCTGGGTCTTTAGCTTTCTGACTTGCCTTGTAGATTTTGGGACTTGTCAGCTTCCATATCTGCATGATCCAATTCCTTATGATAAAGATCATTGTATAATATATTCATCTGATTGGTTCCATTTCTTTAGAAAACCCCTACTAATATGCTCAAACAGTATACTCAAATAGCTATTTCTGTAAAACTCTTCAGATCGGGGACGAATTTTGTTCTCTTGACTTCAATTAGACACTTGGCTTCTGCTTTAGAAGGACACTACAAACCCTGGTCATAAATATTCCATTAGTATTTGTCTGTATGTAATCCTCAATGGTGATCTCTAGAGTTTTAAATACCATTGTGTCATTGCTGATCCATCAAATAGTTCTTAAAAAATTACCCAACAAGAAGACAAAACAAAACAAAATAAACAAAACAAAAACAGGAAAATGTGATGCTTATTTTAGAGACTGCAATCACCACCACTTGAAAGTAGGTGCATGATCTCAGTACCTTAACCAATGGTGCACATCTCTTTAGACAACTTCCTCGACTCAAGCTGAAGAATGATCCTGGGAGGGAGGGGGACTGAGACCAACTACATCCACTTAGATTAAGAATTAGGACAGAGAACTGAGGCTATCTATGTCACCTATGATGTAACTACATTTTCTATGAAATTTTTGTTTAGAAATATTTGTTGACCAATAAAAAAATGTAACTCATTTAGAAGTTCCTGCAGCCAATTTGTCTGAGGAAAATAGTTTGCTCATCTGGGCAAACAGCTCTCCTTTCAAGACAATATATTGCTCACCTGGCAAACAGCTTCCATATCAAACAACAGCTTATTTAAGACTCACTTTAACACTCTCACCTTACTATATCCACCAACCTTAAATTATTATGCCATACAATCTGCTCAGCCTAATCAGTTTTCTGCCTAAAAAGACCCTAAACCACTTGAATCAGACCTCATAACTTTATAAATATCTTTCTTTGCACTCCTCTTTGAGACATTACTGAGACTCTGTTAGGGAAGTAAACACCTGCCTAAGACCTCTTACTGTAGTTGAACTAACAAACTTAGCTTTGCTTAACCAGTTGATTTTTTGGTGATATTTTGAAGAGTGGGCAACAAATAGACACATTCATTCCTATTAATCCAGTTAAATTGATCAATATTCAAGTTAAGAAAAAACAGAGAGAAAAGAGCAATAATTAGCAGCTAAAAACTGCTCCACAAAATGACAAATAAAAGAATTTTTCTATCACCCTAAATTTACTGTTGTACAAGGATGCTACCATTTGGTCACACTACCCTAAAATGTTACTCTTCTCAAATATTTTAATACTCAATATATTCAATAAGGTAGGATGATAGAGCAATAATCAGAAAATGTCTAAAAAATTATCATAATGCTCACATAATTAAAATTAAGATTTATTTCCTTTTGTGTCAGAAAACCTGGAATCATTGTCTAGTTCTAAAAATTATCTATGTAATTTTGTAAAGTCCTTGACTATTTCTTTGTTTAGTTCTTTTTTTAGCAATCCTTATGAGATATATGATTTGAAATATTTTCTGCCCCCTGTAGGTTGCCTTTTACTTCTATTGATAGTGCCCTTTGGTGCATAAAAGCTTTTGATTTTGAGGAAGTGCAATATCTATTTTTGGATGAAATGGTATTTCTTAACTTTTTCCTGTGGAACACACAAGAGTGACTCCAATTTCACAAGAGTTTACTATTAAAAATTGTGTTGGGGATATGTTTCTTATGAAAGTCAGCATTTAACCAAAGAATGTGTCTATTCACCGCTGGGAGGGTAAAACAGATTTGTAGAACTCTGTTAGATAAAATAAGTAAAGGGAGGAATGATCCACTGTACTCTTTATTTCAGGATGAAGAGAAAAAAGATATACCGAGGCATCTCATGTTTAGTGGGAAACAAAGCTAAAAATAAAAAGCAGATAAATCTTTCCAATTTGGAGCTGTGACATATTCACAGGTGGAAACCAAGAAGTACCACAGAGCCAGGTCTTGTTTTGCCTACAAGCGTGATGGGCCTCCTGCTGTACTCTGCCAAGAGCCATTATTTTCTATGCAAACAAACGACATTTCCATGGTAAGATAAGTAGCCTGCTATTGCCAGTGAGTAGAGGGGAAGATAAGTAAAATATGGTAGTGTACACTGTGGAGCACTATCCAATATCTAGAAACCACAAACTAGATCTATACTGAGCAGCAGAGAGAGCAATTAAAAATAATGTGAATTGAAAATAAACAGGATGAGGTCTTTTTAAAATAATACAATTTATGTAAATTGAAAACAAATACATGTAAAAGTTATATACTTTACAAAGATAAAAATTCAAAGATATCAAACCCAGCAAATGTGGTTGCTTTTGAAAGGAAGAGAAATAAGAGTAATTGGGAAAAATAAAATAAATATGTAATTTAATGAGAGGAACTTTGTATAGGCCAATGATACTATGCCTTGAAGTAAGGATTAGAATTAAGCATACTCTCCGCACCTCTATGGTTCCATTTTAAACTAAGAAGAAAAATAGGCATATTGAGCTGTAACAAAGGATATCCATGACCTACCTGGTCAGGAGGTAAAGTTGGGGATGACTTAATGATGTCCATAGTTTGAGATTTGTCCTTAGGAAGTAGGTGACCCTACAATGTGAAATCTTTATGGAGAAACAAATGAAAGTAAGGGTAGAAGGGCAGAAAGTGAAAATGAAATAAATGCAGCAAAATGGAGTCTGAATTTAGCACACAAAGAAAGAACAAAGCAAATGGGAATTCAGGGAAAAGCAACAACAATAAAATAAAAAGCAGAGTGGATGGAGGAAGTAGATGAGAAGAAAATTTCAAAAATAAAAAAAGTGTTTAGACAAGAAAGAAAGAGAAAGTTGCAATAGTTGTACGAAGATTCACAGGTAGGGTGGGCAACCTATAATGTCCATATACTAATAAAGGCATTTAGTGGCTTTGTAAGATTGATCAAAAGATATAACATGAGTACAGAGAATACAGAGGAATAGAGCAGTTTTTTGTTGGGTTTAGTTTCATTTGGTTGTGTCAATGACAATAAGTACTTTAGAGTGGATGAGTAAAGTAATGATTTTTGACTTTTAGTGGACATCACAATTACTTGGAGGGCACTTGAAAGCACAGATTGTACTGGGCCCAAATCCCAGAGTTTCTGATTCAGAATGTCTGTGCTGTGCTCTGAGAATTTGCCTTTCTAGCAAGTTCCGAGATGATGCTTATGCTGCTGGCTGAGGACCACTCTTTGAGAACTACTGGTCTCAACAATGTTAGAAATAATCTGTCTAAGTAGGTATTTATGAAATAACTAGCTGATTGCACTGTGTTTTCCCAGGAAAAGTTTTTCCAGAGAAAAAAAGCCTTTGCTTGGACCAGAAGCTCAGGTTCTTAAAGGTGGGGCATTTTCATGGCCAAATTATTTCAAGGGAACAGATCAGTCCACAGTTTTTAAAAAAGTCACTCAGAAAGGATAGGATTCAGGAAGCCTTAGCCATAGGCTAAGAAGGACTTTGAAATTGTGATCCAGAGTTTGAAGCCAGGAACTTAAGATATGATGTAAGGAGTAATAGGAATGCTGAGTCATAAGCCAGAAAGCCTTACTAACAGAGGTTTTGGCACAGTGTGGTGGTTAAGAAGGATTAGTAGACCATGATTCAGCTTCTGGCTCCTGCTTACTGTTATTCCAGGGGCAAGTTATTCAGCATTTTCCATGTTGGTTTCCTTATTTTAAAATGAAGATAATAACACATAATTATATTAATCAGGATTAGCAATCTACTGTAACAACCACCCCCAAATTTCCATGACTTGACAGAGTAAGTTGATTTCTTGCTAATATAAATTTCAATGTAACTCTTTCTGGTTGGGAAGAGCTTTGAGCAAACCCTTCTCACAGTGACTCAAAGACTCAGGCTGACTGCATCTCATAATTCCACATCCTGTGGCTTCAAGCTTGTCCTGATGTAATCCTAATGACAGATGAGAAGGCAGGTGGAAAGAAAAGAAAATATGAGCATTGCACAACAATATTTAACCTACTTAGCACAAAGTGATACTCATCACTCTCATTGAAATTCCAGTGGCAAAACTAGTCATATGACCACATGTAGATACAAAGGGAGCTGAAAATGTAGTCCCTAAAGCTTCTAAACACAAGTCTACACTATGAAAAGGGAGTATGAATGATCTTGTCAACCAGTCATATCTGCCACACTAGCTCCAAGGATTGTTCTAAATATTAAAATAAACAACTATGTGTAAGTAGATATAGTGAGGATGACAATTATCCTAGTATACTGGCTCTTAAAGTGGCAAATGGTGATGGCCAGTCCTGGAAGCATTGAAAGACAGATCAGAATTTTTTAAGACTGCAAGACATAATTTCTGCCTAAAACCTATTTGCCATTTCCCTTTGAAGAGAATTGGTTATCAAAGCAAAACTCTTTTTAAACTTTTTATTAATATTTTTAAACATGAAGAGTATAATTACCCGCATGTACCCACCACCTAGCTTCAACAATTATCAACAGTTTCACCTATGCCCTCAATGTTTGCTTTAAAGCAAATGCCAGGTATGGTATCATTTCACTGTACATGCTTCAGTATTATCATTGATAAAAATATGTTATAGATCAAACTATAATTATTTTAATTCATTAACAACAATTAATATCCAAATGGTATACTTAGTTCTCTGATTATGTCAAAAACATCCTTTTAGAGTTAATTACAAGCAGAATTCAAGCAAGTTTCCCATGTGACATTTGATTGGTGTGACTCTGATAAGGGTCTTTTTAAATAAATAGCAGTTTCTCCTATCACCCACTTTTTAAAAATATCATTTATTTGTTGAAAAAGGTGGAGAATTTGTCCCATAGAAATTCCCATGGATTTGGATGATTATATCCATGCAGTGTCATGTAATATGAAACTATTTCCTGTATTTCATGTACACCAGTAGATATATTCAAGAGGTTCGATTTTATTTGATATCAATTCTTTCATCAAGAATACTACATAGGTTGTGTTGTGTCCTTCCCAGAAGATCACTTCAGGTGGTACATGATGCTGGATTTATCTCTTTAGTGATGCTAAGATTAATCGGTAGGTTCAGTTTATAAGAACCCAATTTTCCTTTAATAAGTTTCTCATCAACCTGTCATTTAATGGTTTCAGTACCCATTGATAATCAAAGCCTAGACCCATGTGATGAAGGTGATTTTATATGATAATATCTGCATTTATTAGTTGAAATTATTCTGTGAAAAACTTCTTACTCTATTCACTCTGAAGTACCATTCAAACAGGTATTAGTTTTCATAATGATGAATTAGTGCTCCAAAAATCTTCAACAGTTGCAACAAGTTTTCTTTCTGTATCATTATGAATCCATAAATTTTTATGTAATTGATGTGTTTTAATCCTTTTTGAGAATAACTTTTCTGATGCTAAAATTCTCTCAATGTCAGCCAATGTGAATTTCATCAAACTAGGTCCTATATCAGCTTGGTATGACTCTAGTAGTCTTTGACAGCTTCCTTGGATTCTGATGTAACATAATGTCCCCAGTCTGATCTTGAACATTTTCTGGAATCAGTCATTTCTCTGAGATAGGCTGGTACATTTTAGTGACAAATTGTATTTAGAAAGTTACAATGTAGACTCTATGGGTGCACATTGTCATGAGATTGACAAATTATTTCTAGGCATTTTCTTTGGTAGGATATATATATAATATATTGTCTAACCTGGAGAACTCACTATGTACACTTGAAAACGATATATATTTTACCCTTTGCTGGTTAGAGTGTTCAATAAATGTCAGTAAAGTCAAAGTGGTAGATGAGGTTGTTCTAGTATTCTATATTTTTCTGACCTTCTGTCTAGTTTGTGTATCAATTTTTTTAAATTTTTATTTTAGCATATTACAGGGGTACAAATGTTTAGGTTACATATATTACCTTTGCCCCACCCAAGTCCAAGCTTCAAGCATGTCTATCCCCTAAATGGTGCACACTGTACCCATTAGGTGTGAATATACTCATCCCCTCCTTCCCCCTTCCACCCGCCCAACACCCAATGAATATTACTACTATTTGTGCACTTAAGTGTGGATTGGTCAATACTAATTTGATGGTGAGTACATATGGTGCTTGTTTTTCCATTCTTGCGATACTTTGCTTAGTAGAATGGGCTCCAGCTTATATTATCCTGGATAATTCCTTGCTTTTTATTTTTTGTGTATCTACTGTAAGGTTTTTTTAATTTCAGGTTACATCGTGGCTTGCAAAAAAACATTTTATAGCCAATTATTCTAAGCAAATGACAAATCTGCTTATAAAAAAAAATAAACAAGCAAAGATAAATCTAAAAGAAATTCTACAGTTAAACTCCATCCTTCTTCCCCCAACTTTTAAACTTTTTGTTGTTTCCATTTATATCTTTTTATGATATCTATCTCTCAAAAAATTGTAGTTATTTTTGATAGGTTTGTCTTTTAGTCTTCTCACCCAAAACATAAGTGGCTTATACACCACAATTATAACAATAGAGTATTCTGTAATTTTGTACTTACTGTTACCAGTGATACCATCAGATAATTTCTTATTGTTTATTATTGTCCTTTTCTTTCAGATTGAAGAACTCCTTTTAGCATGTCTTAGGGGACAGATCTGGTGTTGATGAAATCCCTTAGCTTTTGTTTGTCTGAGAAAGTCTTAATTTCTCCTTCATGTTTGAAGGATATTTTTGCAGGATATAATATTCTTAGGTTAAGGACTTTTTCCTTCAGCACTTTGAATATGTCATGCCATTCTCTCCTGGCCTGTAAGGTTCCACTGAGAAGTCTGCTGCCAAATGTATTGGAGCTCCTTTATGTTCTTTTTTTCTTTCTTCCTTTATGACCTTTTCTTTACCCATGACCTTTGGGAGCTTGATTGTTAAATGCCTTGAAGTAGTCATATTTGTGTTAAAATCTGCTTGGTGTTCTGTGACCTTCTTATACCTGAATATTGATATCTTTCTTCTAGGTTTGGTAAGTTCTCTGTTATTATTTCTTTGAATAAACTTACTACCCTAATCTTTCTCTCTACCACCACTTTAAAGCCAATAACTCTTAGATTTGCCCTTTTGAGACTATTTTCTAGATCATGTAGACATGTTTCATTCTTTTTTCTTTTTTTTCTTCTGTGTATTTTCAAATAGCCTATCTTCAAGCTCACTAATTCTTTATTCTGCTTTATCAATTCTGCTGTTGAGAGACTCTCACTTTGAGAGTCACTTCCTCACTTTGTCAATTAAAATTTTCTGTTCCAGAATTTCTGATTTTTTTTTCATTTCAATCTCTTTGTTAAATTTCCCTGATGGGCTTCTGAATTCCTTCTCTGTGATGTGTTGAAATTCACTGAGTGTCTCAAGACAAGTTTTTTTTTAATTCTTTGTCATGTATCTCCATAAATCTGGGATTGGTCACTGGTATGTTATTTATTAATAGTTTGTTTGGTGAGGTCATGTTTTCCTGGATGTTCTTGATGCCTGTGGATATTCACTAGTTTCTGTTCATTGAAGAGTTAGGTATTTATTTTAATTTTCACAGTCCAGGTTTGTTTGAACCTGTCCTTCTTGAGAAGCCTTTCCAGATATTCAAAGGGAATTGACTGCTGTGACCTGTCTTTGATTAAAGAGTTTTCGATTGATGTCTTTTTGATTGAAGAGCCATCTCAGCACTGAGGGCACTTAAGTGTAGTAACATTGTTACTCTTGCAGTCTCCTAGTGACACCTTCTTGGTGGACTTGGGTAAGACATGGGCGAATTCCCTGGATTGCCACAGTCTCTCACTCTGTGCTGGGCTGCTGGAGTTGGGGGAGGAATGATGTGGGCACTCTCATATAGCCACTGCAACTAGGTCTTCACCAGCCCAGTCTCATCCAAAGTCCAGGTGACTGCTGCCTGGCTACCTCTGATGTTTATTTAAAACCCACGGATTCTTTAGTCAACAGGTAGTAAATCCTGCCAGGAATGGGTCCTTCCCTTCAAGGCAGTGTGTTTCCTTCTGGCTCATGGTGGGTGTTGAAATGTCATCCAGGGGCTTCTGGAGTTTGCTTGGCACTTTATTTTACTGTGGCTAAGATGGTGTCCAATTTGCAAAGCAAAGTCCTCTGAACTCTTACCTTTCCTTTCCCCATATGGAAAAATGACTCTTCCTGAGCCACTCTGTCTACAGTTGGGATGGAGTGCACAGGTTTGGCCACTGCCACTGGTGTCTCAGTGGTTCATGTGCATCCTATGTCCACTGGCTCCAAGCCAGCATAGCCACAGGAATTGTCGAAGGACTGCAGCCTTGTTGCCTGACTGCCTTATGAATTTAGTCCAAACTCCAGGCCTCTTTTTGTTAGTCAGTGTTGGGGCTAGCTAGAACTTGGGTTTCAGGTCAGAGTATTTTCCTCTCTGGCTGAGCTTGTCTAAATGCTCTCTCTGTGGGCACTGTCAGTATTCTGTCCTGTGTTGTGTTCCTCTGTGACTGGGCAGCCCTGTGTTCCAATGCAAAGTCCCACAATCAATTCTCTCTCCCTCTACTGCGCTCACAGCTTCTCTTTCTACTGAGTGTGCTCACAATACCGTAGCAGTAGATGGAGGAGGGTTGGGGTAGGCAATGCAAGGCTGTCTTTTCTGCCCTCCTCAGAACCTCTTTGCTTGATGTAACATTAAAACCAGAGAGTATGTTTGCTCACCTGATTTTTGGTTCTTCTGAAGTTGCTTCCTTGCATGGACAGCTGTTGAATTTGGTGTTCATGTGGAGGGAATCATTGCGGGTTTCTATTCAGCCATCTTGCTCTGCCCCACTAGGCTCACTCTTTTAGTTTTTGCTTTACATATTTGAGAGTTTGTTGTTAGGTGTGTGTATATATGTATAGTTGTCATATCTTCCTAAAAATTGACCCTTTATTATTATAAAATGTCCTTATTTTTAACAATGTTTTTGTCTTAGAGTCAATTATTATTATTTCTGATGTTAATATAATCATTCCAGATCAATTATGGTTACTGTTTATATGGTATGTTTTTTAATGTCCCTTTAATTTCAACTTAGTTGGGTCTTTAAATCTATAACATGTCTCTTGTGGACAGCATATAATTGGATAATATTTTTTTTCTTTTCAGTCTGACATTCTCTGCATTTAATTTGGGTACTTAACCCATTTACATTTTATGTTATTATTGGTATGGTTGGGTTTACATAAGATATTTTGCTATTTATTTATTTATTTCAGGATATTATGGTGGTACAAAATTTTGATTACAAGTAATGCCCTTGCCTCACCCAAGCCAGGGCTAGAGGTGTGCCCTTCTTCCATACAGTGCACACCACATCCATTAGTTGTGAGTTTACCCACCCTCACCCCCCAACCTGACCGACACCCAATGAATATTACTACCATGTGAGCACCTTAGTGTTGATCACTTAGTTCCAATATGATGGCATGTATATGTGGTACTTATTTTTCCATTCTTGTGATATCTCACTTCTAAGGATGGGCTCAAGCTCTACATAGAATAATATAAGAAGTGCTAGATCACCATTGTTTTTTGTAAATGAGTAGTATTCCATAGTGTACATATATCACATTTATTAATCCACTCATGTATCATTTTGTTCTTTATTAATAAATGGATATAGGTACAGGTAAGAATGCCTTGGATTTCCACTCTTCTTATCTAAATGTTAGTATATTTTCACTGTCAAGTGTCTCTCAGTTTATCTTAAATCACTGGCCAATTTCTAGGTAGTAGAAATAGTAATTTTGAAAACCTTCCACAGTTTTATAGTTGCTTTGAAGATAGAATATGGTGACATCCTCATTGTACTATTCTAGAAACCACTGCATAAGGCATTTGCAATAGTTCAGGAATAAAACAAAAACAGGTGAACTAGGTATGAATATTAATGAATACTATAAAATAGATTTCTAAATATTTAAAAGGTAAAGTAGATAAAAATTAAAGAATAATTACATTTTTGAAGTGATATCAGGATGTATTCCAGGTCAGTAAAACATAATAATTAGAAGTGTAGGTTTAGGGATACTCAAGCTGGATCAATGCTATGCACATGGGTTGGCATAATCAACATTGTTAACATGTCTATACTACGCAAAGTGATCTACAGATTCAATGCAATCCTTAACTATTAAAATACCAACATCATTTTTTGCAGATCTAGAAGAAATAATTCTATGCTTTGTATGGAACGAGAGAAGACCTCCTATAGCAAAAGCAATCTTAAGCATAAAGAATGAACTTGAAGGCAACAATTTACCAGACCTCAAGCTACACTACAAGGCTATAGTAACTAAAACAGCATGGACTAGCACAAAAACAGAGACATAGACCAGTGGAACAGAACTGAGAACCCAGATATAAAACCCTTCTCATATAGCCATCTAATCTTTGAAAAACCAGACAAAAACATACACTGGGGAAAAGAATCTTTATTCAATAAATGGTGCTGGGAAAACTGGATAGCCGCATGTAGAAGACTGAAACAGGATCCACACCTTTCACCTCTAACAAAAATCAACTCATGGTGGATAACTTAAATCTAAAGTATGAAACTATAAGAATTCTATAAGAAAATTTTGGAGAAACTCTAACAGACATTGGCTTAGGGAAAGAATTTATGAATAAGACCCCAAAAGCAATCACAGCAACAATAAAAATAAGTAAATGGGACCTGATCAAATTAAAAGCTTGTGCATAGCCAAGGAAGCTATCAAAAGAGCAGGCAACCTACAGAATGGGAGAAAATACTGACATGCTACACATCTGATAAAGTGCTAATAATTAGAATGTATATAGAACTCAGGAAAATCAGCAAGAGAAAATCAAACAACCCCATTAAAAAGTGGGCAAAGATCATGAAAATATTCAAAGAAAACAGACTAATGGCCAAGAAACATATGAAAAAATGTTCAACGTCCTAATCACTGGGGAAATGCAAATCAAAACCACACTGAGCTATCACTTAACTCCAGTGAGAAAGGCTTTTATCAAAAAAGTCCCAAAACTATAACTATTGTCATGGGTGTGGAGAGATAGGAACACTCATACACTGCCAGTGTGACTGCAAATAGTACAACCTCTGTGGAAAGTACTATGGAGATACTTCAAAGAGCTGCAAGTAGAACTACCATTTGATCCAGCAATCCCATTACTGGGCATTTACCCAGAGGAAAAAAAGACATTCTATAAAAAAAAATCTGCACTAGAATGTTTAGAGCAGCACAATTCACAATTGCAAAGATGTGAAACAACCCAAGTGCCCATCAATACATGAGTGGATTAATAAAATGTGGTATATGTATACTATGGAGGTCTACTCAAAAACAATGGTGATCTAGCACCTCTTGTATTATCCTGGATAGAGTTGGAACCCATTCTACTAAGTGAAGTATCACAAGAGTGGAAAAGCAAGCACCACATGTACTCACCTTCATACTGGTATTAACTGATCAACACTTATGTGCACATATAGTAGTAACATTCATCGGGTGTCAGGCAGGTGGGAGGGGGAAGGAGGGGATGGGTATGTTCACACCTAATGGGTGCGATGTATGCTATCTGGGGGGTGGACATGCTTGAAGCTCTGACTCAGGTGGGGCAAAGGAAATATATGTAACATAAACATTTGTACCCCCAGAATATGCTGAAATAAAATAAACTTGTAGGTTTAAGTCCTTACTTTATCACTTTGGGCTGAGTGGCCTTTCTAAGCCTCAATTTACTCACACAAAAAACACACTTGAAGCTCTGCCTCGAGGGGGAGGGGGGCATGGGCAATATACATAACCGTAATATTTGTACCCCCATAATATTCTGAAATAATAAAAAAAACAAGAAAATTATTCCTTCTTGTGTGAGGATTTCTTATAACAATGCACATAAAATTGTTTGTGCAGGGCCTGGCTTCTTGTGAGTTCTTAAAAATATGACTTTTACCATTTTTAGGTCATCCTCTATTCCTGTATCAGTTTTGTTAAATTCATTAGCAATGCCATTGAAAATTGCTCACAGCTACCTAAGGCGTATTCTGTAAGAACTCTGCAAGAAACTAAGATATTTCTAATTCTTGCTAATCATCAATAAGATAAACATAAGTAATATTCTTAAAATAATTAAGAAACATACTATTTTTATACTAAAATCTCTAATTATTTTATGGTATAATTGTCATCAGTAATGAGGGATATGACACTTTTAAGAGAAGCTCTCAATTACCTTTAAAAATAGCTGTCAAATTTTCCTCCCTATGTAATATATTCTAAAGGGGTTTTAAAAATAACATTTATTTCTTCTCCAATTTTCCTCATTCCTTCAGCAAACACTGATTATTTTCCCTAGTGTCCTGAATAGAGATTGAAATCAATGTGGATTTGGAGTTTATTATTTGATTAGTGTACCTGAATCATTAATGATATGAGCTCAACTCTTAAAATAGTTTGAATAAAGAGCTGCTGTCACAGATCACACAAAGGGAGACCAACAATGCAAGCCTTCATTTCTGCGCATTAATATTAACTACTAACTCATGCCCCTGACCTTATTTTAGTAGAAAAATCAAATGAATTCTAAAATACATCATGATGGTTGTGTTTTTATTTACTTTTATTCATATATAATTTATACTTTCCATCTTTCCAATATATATTTGAAATTGCTTATAATAAACACGCAAGACAATAAAAGATAAAGGCAAAAGGAGATCAGGAGATAGCAAAAGGATATAGAGGTAATTCTACCTGAAATCTCAAGTCAGAAGGTGATTGAGCATTCCCTTTAGCTTTGCCCTTCTGGCAGTCTAAAGAAAAAATAAAATAACGAATCACATATTCTCACCATCTGATTAAAGGGAATGTAATGATTCTGCAAATGATAGAAACTTTTTCTTGCCCTAAATTCTTGGAGGAATTCAATTTCAATTTGTTACAAGACACAACGTGTAACATAAAACAAAGTCTTCCGCAGCAATTTGCAATAGATGAAAATATATTCTTCACATAGTAATTTTTCCATGATTGCTTAATAAAAACCAAGGAAGTACTGGTAAATACTACCCCCGAGAATGCTTTTCGATCTCTACATGTAATAGACACTGTGGACCCATCTCACTCAACCTTTCTGTAGCAGTGCTTACTTCTGTAACTCTCCCCTGTGGTTTCGTAGAGACCACTTTCTCATGTTACCTCTTTCTCTGATCACTTCTGTTCAGATACACCCTAAAGCTCTATTCTTGACTTTCTCTTACTCTATATGTTTTTCTTGAGCAATTTGGCAGATACCCAAGGCTTCACCTGCCAACTACATAACAATGATTCACATATCTACGTGACCATTCCAGGACTCCTTTCTTAGGTCCAGTCCTTCACATCAACTCCCAGATGTTTGGTAGTTATCTAAAAATCATCTGATTTTTTAAGCAAAACTGCTTTCCTCTTGTATTCCTTGTTTTGGAAATTCACACCATTACCAAAATTTTGCCAAAGCACACTGATCAGTCCCTTCTCAATTCTATCTTCTTACTAGTTTTCCACATCGAAATAATATTTCTCATCCTCACATTACTGCCGTATTTCAAGCCTTTATTATTTTTTTTTGTTTTTATTTGTGCACAAGTCTGCCTTGCTCAGCAGAAAGTTCTTTGAAAGGAAAGCCTGTTTTATCTTTAACTCAACATAAAGTATAGACAGATCCTGTCATGCTATTGGTTAATTAATGCATATTTAATGAACACATGAAAAAATGATAATATGAGAAGGGAATGAAAAGTACTGAGTTAGTTCTTCACATCATATTTCAATGATTCCAAGAGGCTCATGTATAAGATTCATCATTATTTTATGAGCCATTAAACAAGGGAAAAATAGTACTGATTATTGTACGATGCCATCAATTATGAGACAAATTCTAGTTTTAGAGATGTGAAAATGGGAGCAAAAACAAATGTGTCCAACAATTGATGAAAATTGATACATATTATCAAAGTTAAATTGTGCCACTTTACCATCATACCAAAAGAAATTAACTGTTTAGCCTCAAAAGAACTGACTGATAGCACAAACCACTAAGACATCTCTCTTTTTTTGGCTGCTTGTTATAGCCCTGTTTAGCTTACTTTCAGTCACAATAGTGTCATATACTTTGTGTTGTTATTGCAGGTGCTATTTCTCCTTTCACCTTCCCCAGTTCTGTATGACTACCACCACATTCAAAAAGAGCTTAGATCATGCAAAGATTCCGGTTCAATTTCTGCTCATTTCTGGGCTTCACGCATATTTTTAAAATCTTAACAGTAGGAATTAGAGAAAATAATCTGCTTTCTTTGGTCCAGAGAAGACAATCATTAACCTTTTGCCTACCTGCCTTTTAAGTATTGTTTTGAGGCCACGTATAACGGAAGAAATTCAGGAGGTTATCAATCCTTCCAAAGTTTGGCTCAGTTATCCCCAGACAATGGAAAAGAGGTGAGTAAAGGACAGTTGTTTCTAATGGCACACCAGAGAAAGCAACCTTACTGGGATGAGGATAGGGGAGCTACCATGCATTCATTCATTCAAGCACTATACCTACTATCTGGCAGGCATTGCATACATAGCCTATGTCCAGGTGGAAATGGTCACCACTACTTCAGAAACTTCACTTTAGGTATCAGGAATTCATCTGAAACTTCTTTAAAATTTAAGTCTATTTAATAATTATTCTGAGAACTTCAAACTGCCAGTCATACTTGTGATTTGAGGAAGCAGAAAGATGGAAAGGCATTTCTGGATGTTTCTGCTAAAAAAAAAGCCCAGAAGATAAAATTCTTGTTACTTTAATGAATCCCTCCTACCATACTCACTCAGAACCAGGGTCAAGTAGGAAAAAAAAATTCTGGCTCCACATCCACCCCCCTAGAGCTGTTCTTTTATGATTCTTTCTCTTTAAAGTCATAGCTCCGTAAGTTCTATTTTTCCCTGACCATCTACGTAAGGATGCTGAGGGAAAGAAGGAAAGTGAAGAATAGCATGACCCCAACATGTTCCAGCTATGGCTATACTTGCACCTTTTTCCTTTGTAAAAATTCATTTTCCACTTTTGGTAAATGTGAACTCTTCCACATATATGCTCTTTTACTCAAGAGTGCCTTAGCTTATTAATTCACCATTGCCACTGATACAGGTGATGATGATGATGATGATGATAGCAGAGAACTTTATATTGACTATTGAATGTATTATAGGCATTGGCCTAAGAATTTCATTTATTCTCAATAATATTCCCATGAAGCAGAACTATTATTAAGTTACTTTGAGAATAAGAAGATTGATATTTACAGAGATAAGTAATTTGCCTATGGTTACCTAGCAGATGTTCAAACAACCATTCTCACTCCATCATCCTACTTTACCATTCTTCATGTGTGGTCACAAAATGGCTACTGCATGTCTGGCCATTGCAGCTGGATTACAGGCAGGAAAATCAGTGTAGTATATTTGGATTGCAGACAGGAAAATAAATGTAGTATATTTATCATGATAACAAAATCTTCCCAGAAATTCCAGTAGACTCCCACTTATACCTCATTAGTCAGAATGATGTCACAGAACCACCTACAACTATAAGAAATAATGGAGAATAAAATGTTTTATTTTCAGCTGTGTGCATTGCTGCCCTATTATAGTTCTTTTAATAATGGAGAAGGGACAAAGATGTGGGGTTTGCTATTTGCAGTGTCTGTGACATGAACTATGTCTGTTCAACTACTTTGAAGCTTGATAGCACAGAAATTGAGCAACCAATCTCCAAAAAATGACTGAAAATATTATCTAATTTTAGTAATAATTTATATGTGATAAGGTATGAAGATCCATAATTATTTTAATGTTGAAAAGGATGACTAAATTTGACTTCCCTACAGTCATATGCTTTTAATCAGACTATGTAATAAAATACTTTCTAAATATTTTCTTAAAATTTATCCTTTCTTCTCCATTTCTTCCAACACTCTTCTAAGGTAGGCCTAGATTATTGCTACACTTCCAACTTCAACCCATTTCAAATTCATCCTCCAAATACCTGTCAGAAAGTTTGAAAACACATATCTAACTATGCCAAACTTGTGCTAAATACATTTTACCTCTTCCTTCAGAAAACAAGCCTAATCTTATCTGCTAGATGAAGACCCTCCATAACCCAACCTCTTTCTGCCACTCCAGCTTGGATTTGTGCTTTCTCTTCTCTTGCATCTGACATTCACAAAATAACTTAGTAATAGTTCTAATTCATGAGGTTTTTATTTGGACTAAATAAATTGCTTAACCCAATGCCTGGCACATTTTTCCAGCATTGAGCAATATTTCTCTAGCCTCTTTTCATTTGATGTTCCTGTGATCTATCTTTTGTATTCTCTTCTCTTATCAGGCTAACTTTTTTTCATTAAACTGTAACAAACACACAAACTAAGAGGAAAAGAGTCACCTCAGTTCAGACACCATTTCTTCAAAGATGTCTTTCCTGGCTTTCTTGTGAGCACTCATGAGACTACATGACTAAAGCTATCATAGAAGCCAGCTCCTCATACTGAAATTATCTATATAGATGTTTGTGCATTGGGCTAGCCTGTTTCTTGTGTTTCTTTGAATAATTGTATCATCAATGTTAGCATTTGGTAGGTGCCTCCTAAATGTTTGACAAAAGCAATTATGTCACATATACATGTTCTTTAATTATAGAGAAAGCAACTTCATTTCAGTACTATCAAAACTGTTTTTTCTATTAATCATTTAAATTCACATAGAAATTAACTTTCCCAACAATGCAAATTTTATCTTTTGTAACACACTGAAGAAATTACAAAGCAAGAAAAACCAATCATTTAAAACCTCTTAGAAAAAATGCAACATATAATTTTGGAATAAATGACATTGAGAAGTAAATTTTTTTAAAAAAAGAAAACTCCAGATTGTAATGAAATGATTTTTTTTTCTGTTTTAAGTTTGCTCTCATAGTTACAGAATACAATGCCTCCTTAGACAGTTCTTATTTTGATACTGGCAAGAACTAATGAAGTTTTCCAGACTTGTATCTAATTTTTATTATGCTCCTATATAATCTTTATTATGCTTTCACAAAATCTATTTTAATGCCTTGTATTAATATTAGCAAGACTGGGCTGAGAATGCCACAGTTCTCTTTAAATCTTAAAATTGGGAGAGACTCGCTCCTTTAGTGAGTAAAGAAACTGGATCCAAAAGTGTTGAGTCACTAGTCCAAAGTCACATGGCGTTAACGGCAGAGCTGAGACTAGAACTAGGACACCAGATGCAAAGTATTCTTTTCTGATAACTTAGGAGTGTATCCCAAATTTCATTGTGCCAGTTTTATCCCGTGTCAATGTACCTAAATTGGAAGTGTCTTCCACGCAATCCCCTCTCCTGTGTATTTTTTTATTGGGGTTGGCCAAAAGAGAAATGTGTGAGATTTGGAAGTCAGAGGCAAAGCAGCCATTACAGGTTGAAATTTGCAAGACTACATATGTGGAAGAGAGATGCAAAGGAGCCATCAGATGCCAGCTTGTCCCCATGCTTCTCTACTCCAGGTGCAGCTCTCCTTTCCACCTGCTGGTCCTACTGACCAGTAGTGACCCCAGATACCGGAAAAACAGTCTCCAGGGAGCTCTCTACCAGCTTTTCCTTATAGTCCCACTCCAGTAACTTTTGTTTCTAGCCTTAGAAGCCCTGCTAGTGACTTTTCTTGATTGCCTAACTCCTCCTTTCAGATCCTCTTTCCCCAGTGACTCCTACAATTGCCAGAAAAGGGTATTCCTGTAACAAATTCCTTTTTCCACAATGCTCACAGTGGCTCTGCTTCCCTGACTGAGCTCTGACACATCCAATTAATTACCACATCCTCCACATCATTTTTTAAGGAAAAGTTTGATAAGGTGACATTTAGAAGAAATTAATTATAACAAAAAAGCTATTATAAATTAGCATATGGATTTCCACATACAGATCTAGCCTTCATTCTCAGAATATAAGTTTATATAGTAAAAACCTAATATAATATGATTTTGTTTCCAAAGAATATTGATAAGTAAACCATACAAGGATTAAACCTGTGATTACATAACCATATTGATATAATGAAAGATCTAAGAAGCTCTTTATCATGGTATTTTTCAAACTTATTTGTAAATATACCAAACTGTCAGAAAGGCCTTGAAGGCATTACCAAGTTCATGCCCATATAAGCATGTTTTTTGACTAACTCAGTGAATAATGACTCTTTGGTTGGCTGAATAAATAAAAGAATGAATAAAGAGCATCTCTATCTTGCAATTAGTATGAGTGGGATTATTGCAATTGAAAATGAGCCTGGCTTCTCTACTTCTTTTTATTATGCACTGCCAATCCACACTCAGCCAGGCTGTTTCTGAAAAATGGTGGTGTGAATACACCCTTCAATATTTCTTCCACACTGGCTGTAAATATAATCTAGGCATAAATCATCAAAAGTAAATACCAGTGAGCACTTTAATCCTTTATAATAAATCAGGGAAATGGGGAGCCTATGCCTAATGGTGAAGTGTTAGCGTAGGTCAAACCAGCAGTTGCTGAGGAGGGAGTACTTTAGAAAACAGGGAGCATTTTGTTAAACACTCTGAATTCCACTATAGGGTGGAAATTTTTTCCACGCATTTCTATCTCTTCTGGTTAAGTGCTGCCATTGTTCTACTTCAGCAAATCAAATAAGAACAAAATTTTTTTCTGAATGCATACTGTCTCAATAAACTAAGCTAGATGTTAAATAAAATAGAAAATAATCATAAAAATTTGCTTCCCTCAAATAATTTCTAGGATGTGAGGGTGATCTGGCTGCAACGTCTGTCACCCCATTGATCCCCAGAGTTGATTCGGCTTACCTGGCTGGCTTAGCAGGTGTCCCCTTCCTCCCTCACTGCTCTGTGTGCATCCCCCCCAAAGCTTCATGCTCGGTGGAAGAGGATGACCTTCCCTGATAGAGGAGGAATGGTCTTTGGTCAAGGGTATATGTGTACCTAAGCTCCCCTGCTAGAAACTCCAAACAAGCTCTCAAATAATTTCTGTTTAATAGCGGAGATGAGAGACATATATAAATAATTTCAGTACAAGGTTGAACATTCTCAGTGTCACAGGTGAAGTGTATATTAAGATCTGCCAAAATTAGGAAGAGGCAGAAATTACTTTCAGATGGAGAGATCGGGGAAATCTTCCTGGAATAGGCAGCATTTGAGCCAATCCTTGAAGCAAAAGTCAGACTGGGGATTCTGAAAGACAGTTTAACAAAGCTAACAAAGGCAAAGGCCTATAAGTGAAGTTACAAGACAAAATCCTAGTTAAATTTGGACTGCAAATAAACAACAACAAAATTTTGGTATAGGAATGCATCACGACTTACAGAGGATATATGTATATTAAAAATATTTGTTATCTATCTGAAATTTATTTTTTTTATATCAGCATATTACGGGTGTACAAATGTTTAGGTTACATCTATTGCCTTTGCCCCACCCGAGTCAGAGCTTCAAGCATGATGGGTATATTCACACCTAATGGGTGTGGTGAAATTTAAATTTAACTGAGGCTGGTGTATTTCTATCTGTTAAGTTCAGCAACTCTACATGAAGGGAAAACCACATGGGATATACTGGAGAAAGAGAGTGGTTCAGTTGGTATTACAGCTGGAATTGTTCCCTCCACCCCCCAATTAATATTCTGAAATCTAGCCCCTGGTTCCTTGGAATGTGGCCTTATTTGGAAATAGGATCTGTACAGAGGTAATAAAATTAAAATGAGGCTATTTAGGCTTCAATCCAATAGGACTGCTATCCTTATAAAAGAGGGAAATTTGGACACAGAGATAGACACACATAGAGAGATGACAATGTGAAGAGAAGGGGCAGAAATTGGAATTACATTGTCACAAGTCAAGGAATATGTGAGGCTACGAAAAGCTAGAAGTGGCAAGTTAGGAGCCTTCTCCTCCTACAGGTTCGAAAGGGAGTGTGGTCCTGCCATCAACTTAACTTTGCACTTCTAGTCTGCAGAACTATGAGATAATAAATTTCTGTTGTTCTAAGCCACCTAGTTTGTGGTGCTCAGTTATGGCAGCCTTAGGAAATTCATATAGTTGACTATAGCCAAAGGTGTTTGAAAAGAAAAGGTGGGTTTTTTGTGAGCTGAGACAAGAAGATTGGAGCCCTGGAATCCTCAGGAAAAGAGTCTAAACCCTCTATGTTTTCTACATATCTTAAAAACATACTTAATGCTGGTGTCTATAGCCATAGCAATGAGGAAAGCTAAGCTAAGGCTCCAGCATATTTTATTTTCTTAGAACATTTATTTTATTTTAACCTGAAACCAAAACAACACAAAAGGATATATTAGGAATGCAAAATGGGCATACATTTTGGAGCAGAATTAGACTATAAAACTCTTGAAATAAATTTGAAGTTCTAGCCCTTGCTTCAGTTTAGATCCCCAAATCCTCAGAAATAATCTTTCATATTCTTTTTTCATCAGAAGTACTTTGGTGGAGAAGTTGGAAAAGCAGTATTTAATTAGGGAAGAGCCACAGAAATTTTTAGAACAGGTACTCTGAAAAGATTTTAGGTATAAGGCATAAGAATACAAAATAATATACCACTGTACTCAAGGAATTTGTCATCAGATTCTATAAAAAAGACACAAAAATGAAATGTTGAGTTTAATAATTATTGATTCAAGATAATAAATTAACTAAGCTTTTTTCTCTATGGATATTTGGAAATGCTATAGCAATCAGGGAAAGCATTATGATGAGATATTAATACAATTTTTAGTGGATGTAGAAGGATGGAATAGATTTGGAAAGCACATGTAAAATCATTTCATTAATATTTTGATTAAACCATGTAAAATTTCACTCAATATTTTAAAAATCTTCATCTGTGAATGAGAGCAGCAAAACAAGAAAGTATATTATTTTAATAATTTATTTATGTCTTTTTGATAATTTCAAGAATGTGATCTCATCTAAGGATGATGTACAAAGCCAATCCAGGGGGCTCTTCAGGCTTTTATTCAAAATACTCTTAGTTATGGGGAAAATAGCCCTTAAGAAAAGGGTTTTTGGAGAGTATCTATGGTAGGCTGCTAAGTTAATATCTTTGCTGAGATGACTCTGAGTGCTCTAGCTTCTGTATGTAAAGTCCTCCAGTTTGCAAGGCCCTTAAAAAGTAGCACTTGAATGAATTCTTTCACTATCACCCCCCAAATTGAAAACAATGAGTAAAATCCAGAAAAAATCAGGTTATGAATCTACTAAGACTGGATAATAATCACCAGGGACTATTTCTTTGAAGAATTTGCTTTCTATCTTGTACCAAAAAGTATCTAGGTAATTAAGTTTTATATAGTTACAGAAGATGATAAAAATAATAAAAAATACAGAAAAGATAAAAGTATAAGAAAAAAATATGAAGCCAGAAATGACCAATTACACATCCTAAAGTATTACATACTTTTTGAGAGATGGCTGCAATTGTTTTCTGATCTCCTTAGGTGCTAAGAAGAGAAGAAAACACTATTCATTATAGCTTGTTTTTCTAACTTTAGTGTGAATGAGAATCTCTAGGATCTTAGGAAGATTCTAATTTAGAAGGTCTG
The DNA here is from genome assembly GCA_008086735.1 of Cheirogaleus medius. Classification (NCBI taxonomy): domain Eukaryota; kingdom Metazoa; phylum Chordata; class Mammalia; order Primates; family Cheirogaleidae; genus Cheirogaleus; species Cheirogaleus medius. The sequence goes on from VBSM01000272.1 coordinate 31,445,973, forward strand.
GGGTGGGTCTGACATTCTGCATTTCTAGCAAGCTTTCAGAGGATGCCAATGCTGCTGTTCAATGGACAACACTTTGAACAGCAAGGAGTTACTTTTAAACATATTTAACATCACTGGGCTACTACTTTTCCTATTCAATTATTTGTCTTCCCCACTAGGATATATGTAAGTTTCTTTAGATCAAGAATAATATCTTATTCACCTGTGCAATGAGAGATGGCTCAATAAATGATCATTCCTTCACCTGTTTCATTATTACTTTTCTTTGATTGAAGAATGATATTATTCTAACAAGGAATGTATCATTTCTGATGAATTTTGTAGTTTGGTGAAAATCACGTGAAGGGAATATGACAACTATCTACCCAACATATTTGCTGATTCATCAAGGAAAGACAAAACATAATAAAGAAAGTATGATACATTGAGTCAAATGTTTTGGAAAGGAGGAGGCCTAGGAAAGAAAACGGTTCTGAACCTAAGGAGATTATGGTTTTTGATCCACATCCATCATCTGAGTAACAAGGAAAATATTATTTATACTTTCTGCCTTTAGTCCTTTCATCTGAAATAGAAGATTTTAAGTTTAAATATATGTACTAAAGTGTTAAGGGAGACCACCAAAAGAGTAGAATTAGAACATATAGCTCCTAATCCACGCTATGGAATGAAAGAAAGAAAAAAGAAAACATGATAAATTCAACAAAAAAACAACAAAGGAATGGAACACCACCAACAAAATTGACTGTAAATAGAAATCATAAAGGAGACACAGAATGAGCCCAAACACAATAATAGTTAAGTAAAATTGATTAAATTACCCCTTAAAAAGACAGAGAGTAATAGTAAGTTAGAAAAAGAAATTTTTCTTAAGCTGCCAGTCTAAGACACGATAAAATAAACTGATACAAAATGATTAAAACTTAAAAATGTAACTCTCTATATGTATAATAAAACCAATAGCAAAAGTAAAATATCTAACCATATTAATTAATTAATATTATTTATCAAATAGCTAAAATTCAAAATAGATAGTACTAAAATTATATTTCACAATGATAAAATATACAGTCAACCAAAAAAAATTCAATAGTCATGAATCATCAAATATCTAATAAACAAACTTCTAAATATGTTAAAAAATTCTTGTTGAGGCAAGAAGAAAAGAAACAATTCTATTAATACAATCAGAGTTTTAAACAAAGCTCTATCAGAAATCAGCAAACTAAATTGTTTAAAATAAATTAGAACATAGGTGAGTAGTATAATTTAAATGTAATCATAATTGATGTATAGAGAACTTTATAACCAACAAAAAATCCCTATTTTTTAAAAATATGTCAAGTATTTTTTTAAAGATCACTAAGAAAATCTCGATAAACTTCCAAAACACAAAAAAATATTGCTGATAAAACACAATATTACCAATATATAACCCATGAGAATTTTTTAAAAATTCTTGGATTAAAGAATAAATCAAAATTAATAAAAAATAAATATGTACAGATAGATGACAATGTGTGAGAATAAACTGTGCTACTCATCAAGCAAGACGGTTTGAAATATAACTCAATTATAGCATAAAATACCAAAAGAAATACCAAAATATCTCAAGATATTATGAGAAAAATATAACGAAAGTAGAAGAAGGGAAATAATGAAAGTAAAAGTAAAATATATTAAATGAGAGCAAAGGGAAAGAAAAGTAGTAGACTGATGAATAAAATCAAATGCTGATTCTTGAAAATAGCAATAAAACTGAAAAAACTTCATGCAATTATAAATGATACCCCTCCCCCAAAAGATGATACATAAATAATATTAGAAATGAGAAAGAATAGACGGGTAAGTTTCAACACGTTGCAAAAGGATACTTAGTAAAGATAATATTGAAATGTGTAAATAAGTATTAAAAGTTTGACTTCCTAGGAGTATATTCACTCAAAAAAGGCAGAAAAACTGAATAGGCCAATATTTGCAGAAATTGAATTGTAAAGTTAATTACATATGTTTATCTTGATGCAAAAAGGCCCCTGGCCCAGACAGTTTTATGGTGAATTTCTAAACCTTAAAGTTTAAACTTATATAAATTTTTCTTGGCATAAAACACAACAGAAAACTTTCAAATTCATACTTTGAGGTTAGCCTCACTTTGATACTAAAACCAGAAAAAGACAAAACACAGGAAAAAAGAAATATTTTCAAATTATAAAAGAAATATTTTCAAATTATACCTAGCAATATTTTAGCATTTGAATTTTACTCCAAATATATAAGAAAGTACATAATATGAAAGAATATGTGATCATCTCAATAGATGCTCAAAAAATTTGTTTAAAATTCAACATTCTTTCCTGATTATTTTTTTTAAAAAGTTTCATAAGGGAATTTTTCAACCTTAGAGTCTCTTTCAGAACACGTTGCAACCATAATTCTTCATGGGAAATCAATAAAGCCAAGCAATTAAATTCAAGGCAGGATGAGAAGACTCACCAAGACCATGAAATACACTTTGTGCAAGACCTATCCAATTAAACAAAATGGAAAAAAGTAGAAAATACAAAACTGTTCAGTATTTATTAATGACTTAAAGATCTACATAAATAATAAAAAAGAATTAACTGAAAAATTACTAGAATGAATTTAGCTGTTTAATAAGTTTCTGGATATTAAATAAACATAAATCAATAGTTTACTCAAAAATGAGAAAATAAAATAGAATAAAAGATTTCATATACAATAGCATAAAAGGCCATAAAATTTCTAGAAATAAATCCAACAAGAAATGTTAAAGCCCTATGAAGAGAAAATCATGAAACTTTAGTGAAAGACACAAAATGAAATCTAAATAATAAGAAGCATTCTGTGTTCCTGAATGGAGAATTTTAATGCCTTAAAATTATTTTTCCCAAATTAATCTATAATATAAAAACCTTCTAGAACAAAACAAGATCACTTTAAATGAAACCTGACAATTCAAAAATTATATGGAATGCGTTAAATTGTCGAAAACATTTTGAAAAAGAACAATAAAGTGGTGTCACTATCATAAAGTACATGGAAGAAAACCCCACAGAATTCATGCCGGAATAAACAAATCAGTTAACAGAAGGAGAATTCCTAACAGATCATGTGCATATGCCAATATACTTTACGGTAAAGGTGATATTTCATGTCAAAAGTTGGCCTACTAAATAAATGATCACGGGAAAATGGGGTTGCCATTTACAGAAGGAAAATAAATCCAGTCTGAGGCAAAGGGTGCCAGCTGCTCAGCAAATCCATTTCTTCATCGGGGAAATGATATGGCCGGTGGCTGACTCTAGGAAAGGCTACATGAGAGATCACCTCACACACCACTTCCAGACGCAGCTCTGAAAAACTCAGACACATACTTCCACCTCATCTTTTCTCTCACTAACAGCAATAAAAATGACCCTCAGGCAAGCCTTGCAAACAAAAAATGGCAAATGTCAGAGCCAGAGTTACCTGGATCCCCAAATCACTCTGTGAAGCTAAACTGCCTATCTCCATCCCTAGTCACCATTGCCCTGAACTGCCTGGAGCTGGTCCTTGAGTGAAACACTTCTGTTCTGTTTGACTCATTTTTTAAAAATCTGATAGACTTAACAGTTATGTTCCCTAACTAATACATCTGTTTCTCATAATGAATAAAAACGAGTCTCATCATGGATTAAAGAGATATGCAGTTCCAAAACCCATGAAATAGGAATGGAAAATGACAATTATTTTACCTTATAAAATTAAAACCTTCCTTTAGAAAGAAATAACTAATAAAGTTAAAAGAGAGTGACAGCTTGGGTAAAAATATTTGTATTCTATATAAAAGTTTAGTTTCTATGTAAAAGAACTCCTAGAGTTTTAAAAAGAAGAAAACAAACCAATAGGAAAATGGGCAAAGTAAAACAAATGGAGCATTCATACAAGAAGAAATGTAAAGGTACTCAATGTATCAAGCAGTTAGAGAAATACAAATAAAAATAAAAATTAACGTTTTCCTCCTATCAGATTAGTACAAAAAATCCCCCAAATTTAATAACTAAAGAATAATTGTGGGGAAAGATTCAAGTGAACTGGCCTTGTCATGCATTGTTAATGTGAACGTAGCCCATCGGGTCTAACTGGAGACAGTCTAGCAGTTTTTATTAGATTAAAAAATGTACGTGTACTTTAAGTAACAGTTCTTCTTCTAGGTATCTATTATTTTTAAATACAACCTACTTCTACATTTATAAAATTATATAATTACAAGATATTTTGTGAAACATTGTTTGTAATACCAACTCCTCTCCCCAAATGTATTGCTTAATGGAGGAAAGATTAAAAGATTTGTGGTATATCTATATGATGGCACACCAAAAATTCAGATACAGCAATATGCAATGACATGAAAAGATTTTAGAAACCTATGTAAACCAAACTAACAAGAAGAAATGTAGATATTTATGTTTTTAATTTATATCTTCTATCAATTATATCTATTTTACATTTATATTTTTAAACATAAATCTGCTTACATACGTATGCTATCCATATTCTATATATACAATGAATATACATATTTATGTGAAAATGCATAGAAGAGGACACAGAGGCTACCTGGAAAAAGGAGTCAGAGTGAGAATATTAGCAATGGAGAACTTTTACGTTTTGTCCTGTGCACATCTACATTGTTTACATCATATACTAAAATAACATATTCAGGTGTTATTTACAAAAAATTTTTGTTAAATTCAAAACAATTAAGACTTGACTTGATCAGTGTTTCTCTCAGTATATTCCATAAAACACTGGTCCTATGAGACGCTTCATGCCAAATGCGTTCTGAGATAGAATATATTTTTCATTCACATTTTCATGTTTCTCTAATGGGGACACATCTCCCAATCAATGTCAAAAGAAATTTTTCAGCTGCCAGATAGAAGAGTAGATTGTGAAGTAACAGTTATTGACTATTTGGGCAAATTGTAACCAAACATCCCTGAACTGATCATAGGCATTTCAAAGCTAAGAAGAATTCAAGTAACTGATTTTACAAGTTTTGAAGGGTATTTATAAGGTTACATATCAAAAGTTTCTAGCTGCCTTTGAAGAGAAGCTATTTAACTTCCAGCAATATGTAATTAAATTAAAGAAGAAAATGAAACTAAAAGTGTACCTAAATATAAAATGTAGAATAAAATCCAAGAATTCTTCAATGTAAATCCAAATTATATTGCCAGTTCTATAAAGGGCACAAACAGAAGCAAAAATAATGAAAACCAAGATGTCACCATGAGGTTTCACCTTCTAACCATAGATGATTCAGAACTTCAGATGCTATATGTGGAAAAAAACGTAGCTTCAAACTAACCAAAAATGCAGCACATAATGATAAATGTATGTTATTCTCAGATTAAAAACATGTGTGTACATTGAATATAGCAGAGGGTTTTTGTTTGTTTGTTTTTGTTTTAAATCATTGCTCCCAAAGTTGTTGGTGTTTCAAAACATATTGCCCTCCTGAACACTGGCATTACTGCTATTCCTCAAAAATCCCATGCACGCTTCTACCTCAGGGGTTTAGCATGTGCCGTACCCTCCTGGGGAGCATGGATCCACCTGATAGCCACTTGACCCTTTTGCTCAATAGAGCCTTCACTGACCACCTTGTTTAAAAGTGAAACTCTACCTTGATCTCAGCGCTTCCTATTCACTTTCCATGCTTCACTGTTTTTAATAGCACTTATCATCACCTGATTTACTATATTGTTTACTTATCTGGTTGTTATCTAACCCTTCCCGTTAGAAATTAGGCACAGATTTTATTTTTTCCTCTCTTTACTCTTGTCTTGTATCCCCAATCCTTATAACGGTGCCTAATATATAATAGGAAGCCAATACATATTTATTGAATGAAAAAATAAATGAATGAATCTTGAAATCAATGATGTTTATGAATTGAGAGAATAAAATATTAATAGATTAGTCTCTTGGAGATTCAGGAAGCTCATCAACAAATTAAATTCTCTAGGGGGCAATGCTATTTTTAAACAGCTACTTAGTTTTTGGAAATTTTTGTTCTTCAAAGTTAATTGACTATGGTACATTTTTCCCATGTAACATTAAAATACAGTAGAATTAATATTCTGTGTAAAATGTTTTAGAAAAGAGAAGATACTCTAAAATTCCATTAAGCTCTATAATTTATTATTTTAATGAATGTGCCTTTGAGTCCTTCTTACTCTTTTTTTCCCTTCCTCTCTCTCGCTATATTCTTCCTTACCTATGCCTTTGTGGTTCTACACAGGGATGGGGAACCTTTTCATGTTGGAAGGCCACATTAATTTAGCTGTAATCTCATAAGGCTGTATTCAAGAAACTTCAATTAGATATACTTAAAAATGTACATCATTTTGTAAAAATCTATTATGTACCTAATAATTTCAAAAAATGAAAACTATTTGTTAATTTTAAAGTTAACTAACCTTTTAATGACTTTGTTGTGTCTGCCTTTTGTTTAGAAAGCATTTGTATATTTGGTTGCAGCATGGCAGTCTGCAGTTTCAGTTGATCCTCTAGATGGGTGTCAGTCATTTGTGACCTTAAGGGAGTCTTGATTTGGGTAAGGTAGAAGAATGCAGATTCACAGCAATAAGTGATTGAAAAGCAAGAAAGCATTTTTCAGGCATGTTGCCGAAAGCATGGGTATTCTACTGCATTTTTCCATATTTCAGTTGGATCTTTTTTAGTATCAAACAATGATTTTAAAATATCATCTCAGATTTCAATCAATTCCATTTGTACTTCTCTAAGTGCCTTGGTGATATCAATTAGGTGAGGCTGAAATGATAATTTGAGTGTGATGTCATGATTCTCAAAGTCAGTGAACCTTTCATTATATTCTCCAATTAATAGGTCTATAACAGCTGTGTATTCTTCAAATGATTTGCATATATCATCCTGCTTATCAATGAGCTTTGCTAACTGGGGAAAATGTTCATCTGAAGTTTCCTTTTGAAGAAGAAATGTTTTGAAAAAAGATAAAGCCACATATCATATATAGAATTATTTTACCTTGCAAAGAAATACTAAAGTCATTTTGATTTACATGCTATCACACAGAAATGCTGCATTCCTACAGAAATATTCTTTTAATAATTCACATTGCTAATTCTGTTCTTCATAAAATTTAACTATCTGTTCTCACAGAAATAAAATTTTGGCTAACACCTATCCCTGAGATAGACAACACACTTCAGAATGATAAGGCAAATCCACACTGAATACCTCATTGTTCAACTTTAGCATATTACCAAACTGACAATGCCATGTTACATTTGCAAAAATATAGTTGACAATACTTATAACTTGTTGCAAAGTGTCACTTAAAATGTAGCTTTATCACAGAGATTTTGCTGATGCACGATACAATGAAAAGAAATGAGAGCATCTGGATCTGTTAATACTTTTTTTATCTGTGCAATAAACCCTTCATGTGTTCCTGTCATGCAAGGTGCACTGTCTGTACATACACACTAAATTTACCAAATTCAGTCTTTATGACATTTATCTTGAAAGTTGTTGAAGACATCTATTCCCCATTCATAAGAGTTCTCAAAGCGACTAACTCTTCATAGCAAAGAAAATCTTTTCTTATGATTCAAATGAAGTATAAAACTTATACCAAGTCAGTAGGATCAGTTGATTCATCCAAAGCAATTGAATAATATATATTTTCCATTTGAAATATTGCATAAAAGTTGTTCTGTTAAATTGAAGGCTAATTCATGCTGCTAATCAATTATAATTCTCCTTGAAAGAGGTAGTTGTTCATACTTTGAAACATTATCAGGAGTCTAAGCATCCTACAACTTTGACAATGCATTCTTTAACAATTTCTACATCCCTGAATGGCTTCCTTTTTTTCCCAAGTATATAAGCTACTCTATAAAGTGCTTCAGTGGCATTATTTCCAGGTCTTTTTGCTTCTTGAACGAATTGTCTTTGCTTTTGCTTTGCATCTTTTAATTTCTGCAATACAACCTTTTGTGCCTCTCCCTCTAATTTAAAATATTTGTGGTCCTTATGAGTGTTATAATGCCGATGAGCATTGAATTTCTTTAATGTTGATATTGCAATATTGCAAAGCAAGCAAATCATCTTATCTTTAGCAGAAAAAAGATAATATTTCAATTCTCAATCCTCACTGAAAAAAATCTGTTTTCTTCCTTCAGTGTTCTTTTGGTCTTCTTTGACACCATGGGCTGTTAAGCAGACAGAATTAAAAAATACCATTGAGCTGTGCAACTATTCACAAATTCCACTGCAAACAGAAACACAGTGCATTGTTTTCAAAAGCTGATAACAGACTCATGAACTTGATTCCCATAAACTCTCGCCAACCAGCTTTGTGGGGTAGTAGCACCAGTCAGACAGGGGAAGTTAGAACTAAATCATGAGCTTAGAAGCTGTCAATTTAGCCCTTATAGCTTACTAATGTTCTAATTGTGCTGGTCAATCCAGGAGGATTATGTCATTGAAACTTATTTTATTCTTTGTTATTTTAAACACATTCATTTAAAAAATAAAATAAAATTATAAAAGATGAACAAAAATGTATTGATAAAAACAAAAGTATTTGTTCTGTAAAATTTGGATTCAGTTAAAAGGCTGCACTTAAGGACCTAGAGGGCCACATGTGGCCTTAAGGCCACAGGTTCCCACCCCTGTTCTAGTATAATATAGTATTCATCAAAGACATAAGAGTCCTAAAGTCTGGCACTCAGGACACAAGATGCAAATTGAAAGCAAATTTGAGCTAATTTGAAAAAATTTACAAAATAACAAATTTATAATAATAACAGTAATACAGAATAGTTTCCATGCTAGGTGTATTTCATACTAAATCTTATATTTTAGTCAAAATGTACTAGAAAAACAAAAACCATTTTAGGTTTTTATAGCAGAGAATATTTAAGGCAAGAAATTGGTTACACAGGTGATGGAGAGTCTGAGAAGGCAAACAGAGACAGTGAGGTCACCCCAAGATGAGCCACAGCAAGAAGCACTGACTCACTGAGAGCTGGGGATCTGGGGGCAGGTAACCCCTCAGAGCCCAGAAGCTAGGGGTGCCTGGCCAAAGGAGGAACCACCTCCTTTCTCCACAAAGGAGATTTAGCCAGTGCCAGACATGGCTCAACGAGATGATGGGATTTTCTGGCTTCTTCCTTCTTTCCACACTTTCACCTCCCACAAGCACCTCTCTTTAACTGAATCAGATGAATGGAAGCCAGGGAAATGCAGCCTGCAGGAATCTGTTTCTCTGTCATAGAACTGAAGGGTAAGTAGAGGCAAATAGTCCCAGTATTTGCTCAGCTAAATATTTAATTTAACATAAGCAACACATGAGCATTTGCCTTGGATTTTAGTTATGATGGTACGTCTAACCAAAAGTTAAAAACAAAAAGAAAAGCATGTTAAATTCAACCCACTCTCAAAAGTCTATTTTTAATTTTAATACTCAATTATGAGTTTGTCAACAAACCCTTGTAATTAAATAGATATAAATTATCAATTGCAGTAAGTATATATGGAAACAATTAATGATAAAACTATGTTTTAATCACATATGACAATAGAATTAATATCCTATCATAGAAATTTTATTTTTATATTCCATGCTTATTTTTTTAAGCTGGTATCCAATACTGTCATAGTAGATATCACTTTAACAAATTCTATTTTTTTCTATAACATTCTTTTGCTTTTAATCATCACAGCAACACAATTTATTAAATATTGTTTCTGTTTAGTTAAACTGGCTGAAAGTGCTTCACATGGAATCCTCAAAAACCATATGGAAACTATTTGGAGTAGACTATGCAATGACCATGAGCTTGCAGTTGACCATCAGCTAGGGCAAAATTACTCAAATATAGCAATTGAAAAAAAATATTGTTAAGAGCAACAAACTGAAAATGATTTTATTTAAAAGTACCCTGGATGTGGATATTTTAATTAAAAATATCATAGCTGAGAAATAGCAACCAGAGTCATCTTGCATATACCAATAAAATATTAAGGTGACTTTCATGTTGTAAGTTTTGTTTTAAAAAAAAATTTATGCAATTTATGGGTAGAACCACAAAGCATCACAGGCAAAGAATGGCTTTAATTATTATTCAGAGTGAGCACACTGCCTCATTGCATTCATGCACCTAAATCACATGTATTTCCAAAAGAGATGTAACGTGGATTAAAATGAAAGTACAATAAAATAAAACTGTTTCATTAACCTCAAATTAAAGATACATTAATAACAAAAGAATAAAACATAATCATATATTATGAAAACTCTTGCTAAAAATAATTATGCCTGAGCTTCTCAGAAGCTGAAACAAAGGGAAAATGTTTGGTTTTGCAATTCTCAGGGTCAAATAAAAGGAAATGTATGTACCCTCAGTGGAAGCACAAGTTTCAGTCACACTTTCAGCCTTACTCAGGCTGAACAGTAACAGCATCTCCCTAAACTCTGATAGAAAAAATGTTGGCTTGATCTCAAAGTGCTAAAGGCCTTAATCAATACATTCAAGGAATATTGATCCCATTCCTTATTTAAAGATTCAGTGATCCTTATAAAACTTCCAATTTTAATTCATTGCCTATGGCTTTTTTTAAATTTCTGATTGTATGTGTAGTTAATTTTTCAAAATTATGTTATTGCTTCCAAGGAGGAAAGTAAAATGATTATTTTGGGGTCTTGAGAAAAAAGTTGTCATGACAATGCTTTTGGTAAAAGTCAAGCTGTGAATGATTAGAAACAACTTAATAATTCAAGAATTTAAAATGGATAATTTTGCATTGGAAATCAGAATTGAAAATTCCAATTATTTTGGCGCTGAATTTCATTTTGGTGTAATGAGCTCCTTTATAAGGCTTATTATGGAAATAGATCACTATTGCCATCTCCTGGCAAGTAAACCACATGACCACAATTCAACTCTTTTTGGAGAGCCATATATCGTGGGAAAAAGCAAGCTTACCCCCATAAATAGGCAATATATTATTGAATATTTATTGTAAGACTATCATTGGATTTTTATTCTTTATTCCTATAAGACCTTTACAAAATACCTTTAGAGTTGATAAATAGTAGCATTTATTTTATGAGCTCTTTATGTTGGACAGAAATTCTGCTTGTTATGACTTTTTAAATTAAATGCATATGATGGGTATACCTGTGGTTGAAACAAATATTAGAACTGCTTCAAAAAGAAAAGTTAGAAAATGTTTGCAATGTATTGGGGAAAAGGAGCCAGGACTGTACCACTGCATGCAGCCAAGAAAGTGACAGGTAGCTTCCAAACATATAATAAAGCTGATGGAATGGCTAACAGCTCAGACAGCACTAATCCATCTTTCTGCTGTGGGGGCTCTCACAGAAGATGAATGATACACCCCCTTCCAACTTGCCTCGTCATCTTGCTGTGTTTCTCTTTAATTTTTCTCCCTTGCTATTGTTCTCCTTTACAATCTGTTGCTGCTGCTGCTTTGAATCCCCTTCCCCCACTCCCTCACATCTGGACATCAAATCATCAACTGCCTCTGAGCCTGGTTCATGCACTCAGCTGTCTGAGATGCCAGCTGAGCCATTTATGAACTAGATGTCATTCACGTTTGCAAGCTGTGCTCCAGGGCACCATCCTGTCCTAGAGACTCTAAATTCTTGCTGCCGCTAAGTGGAAAAGGTGAATGAGATATGGCTTCAAGTCATTGCCATCCAGATCAGAATGCTATGTTCCATATAGTTCTGAAACTCCACGTGTCACCTTCTCATATTAATCATTTCTTCAAGGATAAGCATGATAACTAACTTCCCAAGATGTGTTGAAAGCACCAAGAAAATTGACATTTAAAAAATAATACTCTTCTGAAGTCATTCCTTGGAAAAAGAAAGAAAATGCATTGTGTTGTTGTTGTTTTACTTTTATCATATTTTATCATAAATTCTATCTAATTTAAACTCCATTCTCTACCAAGTAGCTCAAGATCACATTTAATTTATACTAAGGTGAAAGAAGAATTAACATTTGAGAAATCAGCCTGGACTTGAGCTTTGAAGCATGAAATCACTGCAGTTCAGTGTCTTGGTGGTCCTTTGCTGCAGTTTCACAATGCCTGCCCAGTGCAACCCTATTTAAGACAATTTTCTGAAGAACCAATCTTAGGAAAACAATAAGGGGGGATAATCTTCTATATCTGGAAATACAATAGTTGATGAAGCAAAATAAAAGGGGCAGATCAAAGGGAATGACTCCTAAAAAAGGCTCAATTTCTGTATGCCAGCTGACCACTAGCTCAGGGAATTTCCTCTTTAGAAAGAATGTCAGATATATCTATGAGAAGGAAATCCTCACAAAAAAGTAAGAAAAGGATTTTGAAAGGAAGAAGGGAGGTCAAAGTAAATAAAGATAGCAGTAAAACTAGGAAGCTAAAATCATAAAATAAGAAAATCCAGATAGGCATTTGAATAAACATATTCAAGGCATTAATAGCATTAAAGTTCACCTATATATCACTTACTATGTGCCAGACATGGCTTTTATCATTTCACATACATAAACTCATTCAATTCTCACAACAATCCTATTATCTCCTTGTAAGAGATAAAGATACAGAGCACAGAGAGGCTTGGAAATACACAAGTGGATTCAAGATTCTAATCCAGGTAGTCTGCTTCTTAACCACTAAATTAGTCGGAGTTCTCCAGAGAGACAGAACCAACAGAATATATGATATGTAGAGACAGATGAGAAGGGATTTATTAGGGTAATTGGCTCATGTGATTATGGAGGCTGAGGAGTCCTGCAACAGACCATCAGCAAGCTGGAGCCCCTGGGATGCTGGTAACATGGCTCAGTCCAACTTCAAAAGCCTCAGAACCAGGGAAGCTCACTGGTGTAATTCTCAGTCCGAGGCTGAAGGCCTGAGAACCCAGGATGCCAGTGGTGTAAGTCCTAGAGTCCAAACACCAGAGAGCCTTGATGTCCAAGGGAGGGAGAAGAAGAGTGTCCCAGATCCAGGAAAGAGAGAAAGGTTATTGCCTTTTCTCTGCCTTTTTTGTTCTATCAGGGCTCCCAGCCAATTGGATGGCACCCACCTATACTGAGGATGGACCTTCCCCACTCAGTCCCCTGATTCACATGCCAACCTGTTCTGCAAACATCCTCCTCACAGATACACCCACAAGTAATGTTACACCACTTCTCTAGGTATTTCTTAATCCAGGCAACTTGACACCTAAAATTAACTATCACCATCACTATGTTCTTCTAACTCTTCTAAATGTGTTTATGTATTTATATCTATGTCTGTATCTTGGAAACACAATCTCCCCTCTCCCCGTGATATGGTTATCTACTATAATGAAAAGAATATGTATTAGTTTCCCCATTTATGATTAGATTAACTAAAGCTAAGATCAGGGAACCTCTAAGTGGCAGAGCTAGGATATAAACCCAAATCTCACATTCTTTCCTCCAAACTTCACTGCCTTCCAGGATGGGATGGCCAGGAAAATGCTCTGCTCAGATCTCTTGCTGCAAGGACATAGTTTTCTGAGCATCCGATCATCATCCCTCTGTATCTATCACCACATTTGTGTCAAGATCATGCTTCTCTTCTCCTGGGCTAATCTCAATCAGTGACTGAGCAAATCAGGGGTATTAATGTGGGCTCATTCCTGCCATAAAATGGGACTACTGGGATACTTTGGCTCAAGGGTTGTCCATGATCCTGCTTGAAACTTTCTTGGAAGAAGTGTCTCACCACTATTCCTGTTTCTTCCCCCTCTCCTTTCACACGTGTCAGATCAGCATCATGGTCTGAGGTTCTCTCTTTCTACTCCTATTCTACTCACCCCCTTTATTTTTTAATTTAAAACTAGCATATTTTATTTATTTTCTTAAGTTGTACAATATAAAATCATATATATTTATCATGTACAAAAAATATGATGTATTGCTATATGTATACATTGTGGAAGAGCTAAATCAAGCTAATTAACATATATATTACTTCACATGCTTATTATCTTTTGTGATATGAACCCTTAAAATCTACTCTCTTAGCAAGTCTCAAGAATGCAATACACTGTTATTAACTATAGTTACCATGTTGTATAATAGATCTCTTGAATTTAGTCCCCTCCCCCTTTATCTTTGGTAAGCATTTTTCTCTAATAAATCTCTTGCATATCTAATCCTGACTTGAGCTCTGCTTCTCACAAAAATCAAAGTAACACACAGACCAGCATAATATCCTCAGAAACTCAATTAGGTAGATATATAAAAATACAGGTATCTATGGTTTTAGACAGGCGATTTATATTTAACTATTTAGTTATTAATTATATTGGGTTCAATACATCACATATAGAAAATGAAATGATGGAATGGAACAAACACAATAACAAAGCAAGTAAAATAGTTATGCCCTGATCTATTGTAGAGCACTAGATCTGAAGCAAACATGCTAGAATTTCTCTGAAATAAATATTAACAGGAGGCTATAATACGAGGGCTCACAACCAATAATAGACTATCACAAAATGATATTGATCAAGAATCTCCAGGAGAACTTTGCACAGTCTTACCAACCTTTAAAAGATAATAAGACATCAAAGAATACTAAAATCCTTTCTCAGAGAAGAAAAAGTTAGAGTTCTCTGACTTTACACATCTCAGTGTCCTATGAACTGGCTTAGATAATAACTAGTAACATATTTTTTCTATGATATTCAATGATTTATGATGACTCTGAGTTATTTAGCTTTTCCTACTTATATATCTCATAACTTGTTCTCTTTTTGATGATCTATTCTCTTATTTGCCTGAAGCTCATCTTGAATTTTCTTTCAGTGCTAAATGACCCTGTGAACATAGTGGCAATTTTTATTCCCAACACCCAGACATTCAGCTTACAGGGGAAATACCAACACTAGAAATGTGCCTTGTGAAGCACTAACATTGGCTGATGAGTGTAAGAGGCTCTTGTGAGCTTTCAATAGTACTGATCATGGCCATTGAATATTCAAAGCATTTAAAATCAGTATGAAATATTTGTCAATCAACACAATTGTATTTGAATAGGATTCGACTTTGGTTAAATTGTCATAAAAATCATCATATCATTATAGCATTGGGGCAGATTAGGACGAGTTAGAAACTGTGCCTCTGTGACAATGGGAAAGATGCTCTGATACATCTGTACCCTGTTTCAATGACTTGATGGCAATAAATTACTGGCTAAGTAATTGCATGTCCAAAGTACATGGTACTGAAGAAAAAGACAAACACAAGAATATAAACAAAATCTTATTTTGTTGAAAAAATTACCCTATCTAATTCAGATTGCCAAAAGATCCATCTCATACTTGTGTAATAACACTGCAGCTCCTTGAAATATTGTATAAAACGATAGAGTATGGTCATGATATGACACGAGTTAGTAAAAAAAAAGGTGGTACACTGAGGTAAAGTACGGTAGGGAGTAATATTATTTCTAGATTGTTATACATCACATCAGTATGTCCAGAGTGCCTCAGAAAGTGCTTTGATATTTGTCAAGTTTTCAACCAATAGAATTCAAAAATCTTTGTCAGAGTCAGTAAAGATGGAGAGGTTTTTCCAGGGTAAGAAATCAATAACCAGTGTGCATCCTGGCCACTTTTGAAGTGTGTTAGTCTTATTCAAAACCTGTAGAGTACAAGAGTTCCCTTGTCTCCACATCCTCATTAACACTTTTTATTTTTTATCTTTTTGATAATAGCCATCCTAACACGTGCAAGGTAATGTCTCATTTTGGGCTATAATTGGCATTTCCCTGGTGATAAGTGATGTTGAGCATTTTTTCATATTACATTATGGCCATTTGTATATCATCTTTTGAGAAATCTCTATTCAGGTCCTTTACCTATTTTTAATTGGATTATTTGTTTCCTTGCTATTGACTTGCTTGAGTTATTTATTTATTTTGGATATTAACCTCTTATCAGATGTATGGTTCAAAAATATGTTCTCCCATTCCATAGGTTGTCTGTTCACTCTGCTGATTGTTTTCCTTGCTGTGCAAAAGTTTTTTAGTTTGATGCAATTTCATTTGTCTATTTTTGGTTTTATTGCCTGTGCTTTGGGGTCATACATAAAAAATTTTTGACAATAGCAATGTCAAGAAGATTTTTTCCTATATTTTTATCTAGTAGTTTTATATTTTCAGGTCTTACATTTAAGTCTTTAATCCATTTTGAGTTGATTTTTGTATAGGGAGTGAGATAAGAGTCCAATTCTGCAACTGATGTCAAGTTTTTCTAACACCATTTATGGAAGAGACTAGCCTTTCCCCATTATGTGTTCTCAGCACCTTTGTTGAAGATCAGTTGATTATAACAGGGAATGTAAAGTAATATAGTCATTATGGAAAACACTATGGTCATTTCTCAAAAAATTAAAAATAGAACTGCTATATGATCCAGCAATTCTACTTCTGGGCATATATCCAAAGGAAGTAAAATCAGTATCTTGAAGAGATATCTATACCACCATGTTCATGGCAGCATTATACATAATAGCCAAGACATTTGAACATCCTAAGTGTTTGTCATATGAATATTTTTTTAAATGTGATGTATATACATAATGAAATATTATTCAGCTTTAAAAAAGAAGGAAATCATGTCATAGGAAGACACAGATGAATCTGTAGGACATTATGCTAAGTGAAATGAACAAGGCACAGGAAGACAAATATTGTATAATCTCACTTATATGTAAAATTTTTAAAAGTTGAAGTCATAGAAGCAGAGAGTATAATGATGGCTATTAGGACCAGGGAGGTGAAGAAATACTGGGCAGATGTTGGTCAAATGATACAATATTTTCGTGACACAGGAGAAAGAAGTTCAAGAGATCTATTGTGCACAGCATGGTGATTATAGTTAATAACAATGTACTGTATACTTGAAAATTGCTACAACAGTAGATTTTAAATGTTTTCCCCAGAAAAAAATGCTAAGTATGTGAGGTAAAAGATATATTAATTTCCTTGATTTAGTAATTCCACAATGTATGCACATATCAAAACATCATGCTGTGCCCCATAAGTATATACAATTTTTGTCAAGTAAAATTTAAAAAAAAAAAAACACAAAAACCTACAAAGCTGACAAGACTGCTGACTTAATGGCTCAATGAAAATTTGACTTTAATAAAACTTACTATCAGAAAAATCTAAAATTTAATTGAAGTACAACATTTTTTTAATCAGCAAAGGACAAGAATAAACATAAAAGGTCTGTTTAACATGTATTTTTTTTTTAATGAGAGCTCCCTCAACTTACATCATTCATTCCAGGTGATTCAAAATAGATAAACTGAAAATTAGTTCAAGTGTCTTAATGTTGAAGTGAAGCTGAAGAGCATATAATTATCATAGTCATCCTCCTTTCCACCTGTTTTTTCCACCTCTTTTAAAGAAGTATATTCTGTCTATTCTTTATGGTAATCTGAGCCTCTTTTTTCTAACAGTTCTCGAAAATAATGGACATAGAGTTATAAATCTGTAGCCTTCCTTAAGTCCTTAAAAATTCTACAAGAATCGTTCCTGCGAGCCTGCTGATCTGAGTATGTCCAGCTTTTCAAGTACATATCAATCAGATTCTCAACTTTTCTAATTTGGCTTTTCACCTTCCCTTCATGGACTAACTCCCTGTGTATGATTAGAGTTAAATCTTTTTAAAAAGATGAGTTTTATAAAAGCTTCCACTATCTTAGATGTTTTTCCCTTTAGGTCCGTCATACTGGTGACCCATAGTTTGCTAATGTCTTTATCATGCTGATTTTTCTTTCTTTTTTTCTTTCTTTTTTCCTATTGACTCATAAGTGCTATCATTTTAAGATTATCCCCATCGAGGGTATCCTTGAAATTCTTTCTTTTTCTTTCTTTCTTTTTTTTTTTGTTTACCAAAATCAAAGTTAGATGAACACCCGCCCTATTGATATTTCTTCTACATAGTTCTAACAACCTCTTAAGAGATGGCCATAAGTACTGTCAGTCAACAGGAAGATGGGGAGGGGAGAGTTCCTAAGGAGAAAGCTAATGAAGACACTAACACTGAAAAAATACTTTTTTTCCTCCAAAATATCATACTTCATTGTTCTTTCTTATACAAGTGGTTCTCAATAAAGGGATATAGAGTATGAAGATGTACAGATGTATTATGTGTCTAATAATAACATTATCTAATCATCACTCTGCAAACTTACATCTATCTTTTTCAGACTAATATCATATACTGAGATTGTAGGTTATCATTTGTCTCCTATTGGCATGGAGTCTCCAGCAGAGCAGGAGTTGTATCTTTTTCATACATCCCCTCCCCAGTATAGTTTGTTTGTTTCTTTGCTCATTTTCAAATGTTCTTTTCTATCCCAAAACATAATGTTTGCATCAAGACTAATGCTTGCTCTACTGCATTTGTGGGAAGTTCAGGCTTAGAATGAGTTTCAGAACTTTTAATGGTTCCCTGTTGACCAAAAGTAAAATCTAAACTCCTTACCATGACATGGAAAGCCTCTGAGGCTCTTGATGGTTTTTAGTTTTATAGTCTCACTCACTTCCCAATTACACTAGGGCTGCTGAATTATAAGCAAACATTCCAGCTATTCAAGAATACTTTTAGCTCCTTTCGCTTCACGTCTTTTGTCTTTGCCCACATTGTGTTTTCTGCTTGATTAATACCTAATCCACTTTTCCTTCCCAACTTCAATCATAAGTTACCTTCTCTCTTAGGGCTCCCTTGACACCTCCTCAAAGTAGTATTTACTCGCTATTTTGTAATGCTATACACTTTGAATGAACCTTTATCACATTTAGCTTTTATCACATTTTATTGTAAGTGCTTGTATATTTCCATCTCTCCCTCACATGCACACTGTCTCTTGCAAACACACACACTTGGTTGTAAGCTCAACAAAGCAAATATTATATTATATTTTGTTCTGCAGCTTCTTTACTTTGCACAAAGCCTGGAAAATAGTCAAAAATTCATTTGAGTAAAATTACAAAGCAATTATTTTCAAGTTAGAATGTACTCTGCCTTTTACAACTGTACAACATTGGAGAAATCACTTACTCTCTCCAAACTTCAGTTTTCTCACCTGTAAAAAAAAAAAATATTTTATTTCATATGATTACTATAAATATTAAATTAAATGTTTTATATAGAACAGTTAGGAGATTTCTTTAAAACTTATTATGTGAACTATTCATATTATTAATATATAGCTAGAGGTGCTTAATAAAATGATGCTGTGTTACGGTTTCTTTGAACACTAGAGCGAATGAGAAGAAAAGAGTCAGCTTGGCCTTAATGACTAAGTTATGTAGGACAATAAAATTTACTCCCAATGGGCTTTTAATTTTTAGATAACAGTAGCAAAAAAAAAGTTTAAACTATGTATTTAAAAGGTCAAATAATTTCAAGACACAATTGTATTTTTCTTAAATACTTAACAAGAAACATAGTAGGTTTTTCAGTAATATTGTATCAGGGGATTTACTTACATCCATCAGGTTTAAAATCTGACCACATTAATTTCACTAGCATCTTATTCTTGCTTGGTTTACTTAATGTTATTCAAACACTTTATTTGAAATGGATCTCCTGTGATATATTTTTCCCCTTGGAAATGAACTTACTTTAATGCTTCCACAGGTGCTCAAGGGTTGATGCAGTAGATAGTCAATGAGTATGAAAAACTGCTGTACAGAATGAAGCAGAGAATGAGCCCCTGCCTGCATATATGCTTCCACTCCAAATCCAGGTGTCTGCATATAAGGAGGCTTTCATCAGACACCCTGTCATATTCATCATCACATGGCAGAAACATAACAAATGGGAAGACAGCACCCCAGGCAGGAAGCCAAACACTTATGTGAGTCCATTTACTGGTCTATTTACTGATTACATCTAAGGAGAGCAGGAACTTTAATGCACTTTAACTTGCGAAGACTCTAGATGAAGCTCTCTCTTTGGGGGTTACTGAGCTGGAAAAGAACTTGTTAACTTATTTTGTATCTCCAATCACCAATTCTGAGTGTAACTGAGACTGACGAGTTGGATGGCTCTTGATTAGCCCAACTTTGCACCCACAGTCATCAGCACAGTTACGATGCCTGGAGGCAAACAGATCTTGACTCGAGCCCATTTTGTTGAGTCAAAGAAAACTTTATTCATTTCACGAATTTCCAAAGTAATTAATGTTCCAAGGGCCTTTAAGTTTCAAGCAAGGGGCATTTTAGTGTTTTGTTTGACTATGATAATTTACAGTTCATTGGGAAAGTGGAAAAACATCTCAGAAGACTTGACTTCACTTTCTTACAAGACTTCTACAAGAAAATGAAAGTCTATGGCTTACACAAATATTGATCCATGTGTACTCCTCAGTGACAGTGATCTTTGTTTTCTTACACTGTTGTACCATGCACTCACCACGTCAGCATTAATAGTATGTAACCTAACTTCTGTCTTCCAAAATCAGGATAACTAGATGGCTTATAGAAATAGCAGTTCAATCTCTTGGAACATATAAAAATAATCTATTATCTACATCTATAAAAGTAGTTTAAAATCTTTAATGTTCTTGTGTTGCCTTCACCCAAAATTGGATATTAGTTCTTTCCTTCATGAGTTTCATCATTTTCTATTTGAGAATACATAGATTTTTCTTCTCTCTATGGTTTCAATACAGTGCAAGCCACCATAGTTTTATTTATACTGCGTCTTAGGCCAAATGCCATCAAATATGTCAACTGCCTATGGGAACATTAGACTTTAGGGCCTCCTCGGCTGTATAAGTAATCAAAGAGCAGCAAACAATAAATAGTGTAAGTTCAACTCAGATATGAATCAAGTTTCTTTCATCAATTCCACCCTCCTCTGCCCAAATTACAGAAGTAAGTTAAATATATGTAATCTGGATCTAGACTTGGATTTTCTGCTTAGGTCAAAGCCTGCCTCTTTTACTCCTGAGTTTCTACTACCTCTTCATCAGAGAGACCAGACACTAAACAGCCTGATGTCTTGGGATTTAGGGCATGCAGGTTGATAGAGGTGGTGTGATTTATGGCTAAGCTCCTTTATCAGTGGCCAAGAACTATGATTGATGTAAATTGAATAACTCCTCAATGCAGTACTTCAAACTATTGAGTAGGCTGGGTGTTGGGAGATATTTTCAAAAGGTAACTATTCAGATTGCCTACTAATAAGACATTTTTAAAAAAGAGAAATAACATCTATAAAACAAATCTACATGAGACAGCTTTTTAAAAAACTAAAAAATAATAAAAAAAGGAAAATATTTATAAAGCTTATATAGCTGGGTAGTAACTATAGTTTCAATAAGTGTATTTACCACCACTAGCATTTTTACTAAAAGTGTCAGGAAGTGATACCGTTTGAAGTGATTTCATGATGACAGCATGGTTATTCACAGTGCAGTTTCTTCTGTGCCCTGGAGATAATGGAACAAAACAAGCCCTGACCAATGCATTGGCAGTTAGAGTTATAGTCAGATGTATGTTGAATGATGTTTCTTTGTGAAAAAATGTGGAAAAAATTTATTTCTCATAGTATGGAGATGGAAAATGGAAAGATTTTCATTTAGGAAGAGTAAGTTTATAGCATTGATATAATCAGCAATGTCCACACTTCCACTGTAGTTAATGTTGCATTGATGTTTCCATTAAAAACTGATTTATCTATTGAATTAAAATTCCTACACAAATGTTGCTATGGATTGAATCTTACATAGCAGGCATATTGTCTTTGCTAAAATATGAAAGATTTCCGTAATTCAGAAGGAGAGATTCATTTAATTTGAAAAGAAAAATAAATTTAAAGTAAATTTAAATAATATATTTAAAGTAATTTTAGGGAAAATAAAAGTTACCTTGAAGTTTTCAAAGGTGTCTTTACTAAAAAACTACTCATAGAAATTCTTCACTGTTCAGTGGGAGAAACAAGTTTTTTCAGTAAAAAAAAAAAAAGAAAGAAATTCTTCACTGTTTATAAATGTTAAGTAGAGAAAGTTAGATTGAAATAAGCTTTCAAACAATCATCAATAATCTTTTAAAGAGGCATCATAGAAATGCAAAAACAATGTAATTTAAAACAAATCTTTAGTTTTTAGTATAATTTATTTCTAGTACATTTATGCTTTCACTTAACTTAAACTAGAGAATTTACTTGTCAATTCAACTTTCTCTTTGCAGGTGGTTTTGTATTATGGTTTTGATGCAGGTTTTTTAATTTTCTGACATTAAATTTGGCAATTTACATACTAAAAGCACCAAAGGAAAACTTCCTAACTCATTGAAATTTTACAAAAGATCTCCTTGTTAGGCTTTTCAAGCTTTTAGAATAAATTTAAAATATAGGATGAAAAAATAAATGCAAGTTCTATGCAAAGCAGGTTATATTTTGTGGTTTTCAAATGTTGCGGGTTTTTTATTATTTCTCATAAGAGCAAAGTGGATGATTATCTCCCAGACATGAAAAACAAAGTGAAATAACTAATTTAAATAAGTCGTTGACTACCTGTTATCTGTCTCTCTATTTAAGAGTAATTTGCAAAAGAGTTGATCAATATTAGCCAAATATAGTTTATCAAAGTTAATTTTTGTCTTCAAATATGTTGCATGAGCTGCAACAGTAAGACAAGTGTAAATGCTAATAAAATTTTTTGTTTCACAAATGAATGATTTTAATAATAACTGTGCTATTATAGTAACAACAGCTAGCAATTATTAGCAATGTATTTTTCTGGCACTGAAAATTGTCTTACACTGATTAAGTCATTTCATCTTTATAACCCCATGGAGTAGAAACTGTTATCTCCCATTTATAGATGAGGAAACCTAGACAGGGATTTTAAAAAAATTGACAAAGTCACACTATGACAGACTAAGATTTAAACCAGGCAGATCTATCTCCACAGACTCCTTAATCACTACTTTTACAAAATTGACATTTTGCACACTTAGTATTGCATAGGCCTCTATGTTAGGATATAGCTCCCTACAGCTCTCCTAATGACAATTAAAATACAAGCAAAACTTGGAAATGTCTAGCAATTAGCAAAAACACTAGCAGAGATTCTGTTTAAAAAAGAAAATATCAAGGTTCAATAGATAAGAAGCTGCCTAACATAGCAACTATTTTGCCAATAAGTGAAAATAAAGTGCTGCTAAACATTGGGGAAAATCTGTAACAACCTGGATGCTTCAAGATAACATGACAACAGGTTAAAATGCCAGGTCATATTGGATTCTTTCTAGTTTTCTAACTATTATTTTACTATAAATAGCAGGCAGTGGAAAACCCAATTATCATCATCATGAGCAAAAATATGCTGAATACTAAAGGGAGAAAAGACATGCTCTTTCTAAGTAGTTTGCAATCCAATGTGGAGACAAAGCATACATATCTGTACTTCCATGATTATTGTAGCACTATAGTCAACATATGGGATCAACCTAAGTATGCATCAACAGATGAATTGATAAAGAAAATGTGGTACATATACATAATAAAATATTATTCAACCACGAAAAAGACTAAAATCATCTTATTTGCAAAAACATGGATGAAACTGGAGGACAATATGTTAAGTGAAGTAAGTCAAGCACATAAGGACCAATCTTGCATGTTCTTACTCATATATGGGAGCTGAAAAAAAAAAAAAAAAAACGAACTCATGGACATTGAGTATGGAGTAGAATGTTGGTTACCGGAGGCTGGGAAGGGTAGTGGGTGGAGGGAATAAAGTAAGGTTGGTTAATGGATACAAAAGTACAGTTAAAAAGAATGAACAAGAGTTAATGTTTGATATCACAACAGGGTGACTATAATTAACAATAATTAAGTATATATTTCAAAATAACTGAAAGAGTAGAATTAGAATGTTCCTAAAACAGAGAAAAAAAAAACTCGAGGTGATGGATATTCTAATGACCTTGATTTGATCATTACACATGATATGCTTATATCAAAATATCATATGTATCACATAAATATGTACAATTATTATGTATCCATAATAATAAAAAATTTAAAACATTTAAAATGGTACCAAGAGGGGGGCATGGGCAATATACATAACCGTAATATTTGTACCCCCATAATATGCTGAAATAAAAAAAAAATAAAATAAATAAAAAATAAAATAAAATGGTACCAAGAATAGTAGATAGCACAACCAAGGAGCAAAATGAATGTTACCAGCTATAAAGGAAGCCTTCAAGGAGGAGGGAAAAAAATAATGTGTTTAATATGTCTTTACTGAGTAACTCCTATGTACCAGGCACTGTTTGTACACTGGGGTTACTGTAAGGTCAAAATAAAATTCCTACTAACATCCCATTTTGAATATAGATAGATAGATAGACAGATAGGTAGAAAGATAAGATACTGCATTAAAAATGACAAAGTGAGCTAAAATGTCCCTACTAAAATACAGCAAGGGCAGGAGAGTCCTTTCTGAAGTTGTGACACTTAAGGTGGGATTTAACAAAGGTGGGAGCAAGCCAGTTAAAATTTTTCTGTTAAAGATTTCCAGGTAGAAGGAACAGGGACAACCAAGACTCAGAGCCAGAAAAGGTCAGAAATGAAGTCAAAGAGGTGACCAAGTTTGTATAATGTAGGACCTTGTAAGACATGGAGAAGTCTCTGCATTTTAGTCTAAGGGGAACAGGAAGCTAGTGGAGGGCTTGGGGTAAGAGGTGGAAGGAGGCACATTTTAAGAGACTCAGTGTGGCTCCTTGATGAAGAATAGACAGTAGGAGCAAGAGTGGAAACAGAAAAAGCAAATGCAAGTCTACTGTGCGAGTCCTGGGAGGGAAGATGATGGTCTTGGCCAGGACGTCAGTGGAAATAATAGAGAAGCTGAAATATTCTAAATTGAATCTAGAGCCAACAGGTAATGCTGATAAACTGGAAATATAGGACAAAGAAGAAGAAAAAAAACCTAGACATACTGGTAATTTTAGAAAATCACAGATGACATAAACAGTGCCCATGCCTTGAGGAATGACAAAGTAATCCAGTCTGAGAGCATGTTTTGATACAGCCTGGTCATTCAAGAGATGGCTCCATAATCTAATACCTGTGGTTTTGATAGACATCATGAGGCCAAGGGGTGTCGCAGATCATCCAGATCTCTTTCATTGCAGAACCATTCCTGCCGCATGCTGACCTAGACATAAAATTGTAAATATATATATATAAAATAATGGCATACATTTAGTTACCAAATATGTCATGTCTAACTTTTAAAGACTAACATTCCCTTTACTTTAAAGAACAAGTAAAAATTATATCATATATTCCAAAAAAGTTTATTAAACCCAAAAGCATTAATAAAAATGAAATTAAACCTATGAGCATGTGTTTGGGAACATTGTCAATTTAGAGATGTTCTTTCATGATGACTCATCTTAATCTTGCTCTACAAATGAGTTAAGTGGCACTGTCTAGGGAAGTAAGAAACAAAGTAACACAGGCACATCAAGCATGTATCACTACATTTATATTCATTCATTTATCCCACTAATGTTTACTGGTTGCCTAATATGCATCAAGTATTGCATGAGGTGCTTTTAGAGCAATGAATAATCGGAATGTAGGCCATTTATTTGAGAATCTCAGTGTCTGGAAGGGAAAGTGGCCCTGAATATGTAATTACATGTGATGAACTGTAAAGTGTGTTGAGGAAATGCAACATTCCACATAGCACTTAGCACCAAAGGAGCTGGACACTACATGGCAAATTCATTTTAACATGATACAGAGTTTTATTTGTTCAGTTAGTTACATATTCTTGAGAGGAAGGCTTCTGTTTGATTTAAAATCTCTACGTGGACATTAAACATTAACTACTTCAATATGTCTCTGGGCATGAGAAAACAGTAAATAACTTAGGATAGGTTTACTGTCTTTTGTTTTTTTGATTATTTTAATCCCTAGCACAGAACTTGAGACAAGGTGTATGCAAAAATATTTATTGAAGAACAAATGAATGAACAAGTAAGTCTATCTGTTTAGGAAAGAAATAAAAGAGGGGATGAAATTTCAAGAACAGAATGAAAAACTGAGAGAAACCTTCAAAAGTAAGAAAACTCACCAGCATCTTTTCCACCATTCCATCTCTCAGACACATACATTATTTCTACAGTCTCCAAAAATTATCCAGCAGAAATTTCTGTAATAGAGCAATATATTAAAAAAACAAAACAGGGCTTGTGTCCTGTTGTTTTTCAACACTTGCTAAGTGTGCATAGGCTACAACCTTCAACAGTGTTTCCAATATTCATTTAAGTATTATTAATACATTTCTTTGCCTTTGAAAGAGACCTTGTTTTGCTTTATATCTGCTGGTTTTGGAGTCTGAAATAAAGAAACATCAAAAAAATTAACAATGGCAAGGGAAAGCTAATTTACTTGTAAAGATACTAATGTTACCATACCACACATATTCTCCCAAATCTTCATGTATTTTTACATATACAATAGGTCTGTGTAGCCTTTGTAGCATGGTGCAATGGTTGCCATGGTTATTTTTTTAAAGTGTAGTGAACTGTGTGCGTTCAAAGACATACATTATCAAGGCTTTTGGCAGAGTAAATTATGTATTTCTGAGGTTTAAGAAGTGTTTTTTGATGTTTTCTCTTTATCTATTAAATAGTTTAAAATGTATTAAACTACAGAGTATAACAAATTCCTAACTACCAGTCAGCTAGAGTAAACAATTTTCGGTTTTTCCATGTTTACATCAAATATTTTGCTTATGGAACAATTGAAACGTTAACATATGAAATTGAAATGTCTTGTGTTTTTTCTCCCATGACCTTTACAACCCACACCTACTCCCCTCCTCCATTTCCCAAAGGTAAGAATTTGGTATGTTTCATTCCATTTCATATTTCTGAACTTTTACTACATGTCTGCACCCACAAATAAAAGTCTTAAAAATAACCTAGTTGGCCTATTATTGTAAGTATCATTTAGCAATCTGTTTTTAACTCAACATTATGTGTTTCGAGATATCTTCAGTTTGATTTCTGTAGATTCCCCCTGATTTATACCACCAATTCTATCATGCCACAAGTTCTTCTATGTCCTTAGGTCATTTTTTATTTTGGGGGTTGCCTATTCTGTTCTGCTAATTTACTTTTCTTTTCAGCACCCAAACCATGTTGTTTTAATTGTGATATCATAAACATTGATATATGGTAAGGCCCCAGTTCTTTTTCATAATTGTATTGGCCATTCTTGAGTCTTTTCTTCTTTGTGTGCCCTTTGGAATCAGTTTTCTAGTTTAGAATTATGTAGAATTTGTAGGTTTATTTGAGGAAGAGTGGTATACTTATGATGTCTTATCTACCATGAGTATAATGTACCTTTTTATTTATTCAGGCCCTACCTCATGCCCTTCACTAATGTTCTGTCACTATCTTCACAATATTTGTTAGATTTCTTCCCAGATATTGAATAACCTTTGCTGTCTTTATAAAGTGTCTGTAATTGTTATATTTTTAAATTACTATTGTTGATATAGAGGAATAATAATCATTTTGTTTTTGTTGACTGGTGTAGCCAATGGAATAATGCCCCTCCCAAGATATTCACATCTTAATTCCCCAGAACCTGTAAATATGTTAGATTATATGGCAAAGAAGAATTAAGGTAGCACATTAAATTAAGTTGCTAATTAGCTGGCTTTAAGTTTATGAGATTATCTTGGATTATTCCAGTAGGGCAATGTAATACAAGGGTCCTTTCTAGTGGAAGAAAGCAATAAAAGAGTCAGAGTTATAGAGACATTTGAAGATGCTGCTGGCTTTGAAACCAGAGGAAGAGTCCATGAGTCAAGGAATGTAGGTGGCCCTGGAAAAGATGACAAAGCAGATTTTCCCCTAGAGCTTCCAGAAGGAATGCAACTCTCCAGAGACCCATTTCAGACTTCTGACCTCCAGAGCTACAAAATGATAAATTAGTTTTTAAGCCACTAAATTTGTGATAATTTTCAATAGAAGCTATAGGAAACCAATAGACTTGGCATTGAGTAAAATGTGAGTAAAGGTATTATTGATTCTAACAGATTTTCCAGAATTCCCCTTGGATTTTTACATGTACAAACATATATTGGATACAAGTGATCATAATTTGTCTTTTCCTTTCTAATACTTATATCTCTTTTTTAAAACTTTTTGCATTACTGCATTGGTTAGAAATATAAATATTTCTAATATTTTCTTTAGAAATATACTAAAGAGAAGTAGTAACACCAGGCATTTCAATGTTGCTACTTTGATACAAATGATGCTGTTTTACTGGGTATATAATGTTTGCTGATTGGCAGGTGCCATTTATAAGGTAGAGGAAGTCCCTACCTAGTCTTAGTTTTCTAGGAGTTGTAACAAATTCCTTTCCTCAGTATCTCCTCTTGTATATTTAATAATCATCTCAAACTTAATGTGCCAATTCTGCTTCTTTCCTAAACTTCCTCATCTCAATAAAAGGAACCACCTTTCACCCAGAGATTCGGGTCCAAAACTGTCATCCCAGACTCCTCTTTCCTTCATTTCTCACATCCAATTTACTGGCAAATCCAATGAGCCTTAACTTTAAAACCATAACAAAGACAGTCACTTCACTGGAACAGACTTAGAGGGCCACTACCATCTCTCAGTTCAACTACAATAATCTGCTTGCTGCTCTCTTTGCACAAGGGCCAATTTTCCCAGTAAGCAGAGTGACCTTTAAAGAATGTAAATTATTTGATATATTTCTCTCAAATTTCTCCAATGGCTTTCCATCAGATATAAAAATTAATCTAAATGTTTACCATGACCTTTAAGGCTCCATATGATCTGATCTCATCTCCTGCCTCTCTACTTCTCTCAGTCAGCCCAGATACACTGCTTTCTTTGCTATTCCTTGAGCATGTCAAGCAATTCAGACTTTATGTCCTTTGCACTTGGTGTTCCCTCTTCCTGAAACCCTCTTCCCTCAGATTTTATCATGGATTATTACTTGTCCCCATTCAAGCATCAGCTCAAATGTTATCTCCTCAAAATGGTAGTCCTTGACCACCCCATCTAAAATATCTAAAGTAGTACACATATTCATGCAAATGCACACAGCCATGGTTCTTTATTCCTTTATTTCTATGTAGAACTTGTCTCTAGCTGCCTACATGCAAATATTAATATATATTAATAGTTTGTTTTTTGCTGTCTTGACCATCATAATGTAGGATCCATGTGGGCAGACATTTTGTCTGTCTTATTTATCATAGCATCTCCAGTGCCTAGAAAAGTGCCCATCACACAGTAGATGTTAAAGAAATGTATATTTAAAATGTAGTAAATTTGATTAAATACTTTACCTGTATCTTAAATATGACCATGTTGTTGCATCTGTAAGAATGGTAAATTACACTTATATGGTCTCTCACATTGTCACATTGTCAATTTTTGTTAGGTTTTTGCTTAAAAAGAATGCATGATTTTTATTTTAGATCTATTACATCAAATTAATCAATTGTATCTATTTCATTCAAATAGTATGAATGCTCACTAATTGTATATGTTTGATACATTTTGTTTCTTAGATATATGAGAATATTCCATACAGATTATATTTGTAAATATTTTGAATTTTGTTATATAAATTCCAAAATAATTGTGTATATGAAAGTTCTACATTGTAATATCTTATAGTTTTTCCTTTCATCATTTCAAAAACTGTCTCTCTAACCTTAATAATCAGTTTTCTTAAAATTTTCATGTAATATTAATATTACTATGCCAAAATTTTGGTAATATATTATAGAATATTTATTTATTTTATTTTCAACTTTTCTGTACTACTTTAGGCATTCTTTAGAATGCTAAGTTTGTCTGAATTTTATTTATCAAATTCATAAGTATATATTATTTACATAGTGTCTAGTGGCCTTCATCTTTATATATGAGTTTAGTACATTAATATATCTTATTATTATAAGTAAGTATGGCTTTATTTGTTTAATCATTTTTATATTTTTTAACCATTATTTTTTCATCTCTTTCTCTTTTTATTTTCTGCCATCTGTTAGATTATTCACTTTTCCTTAGATCTATCATACATACATGTAACTTTCCTATACATGCTCTCTAGGAAAAAATATTTACTAAGTGTTCATATTTTTTAATGTTTCCTCTTCAATATTTAATATTAACATTGACTTTACATAGTCCCAATAAAGTCTAAAGTTATTCAGTTTATCTTTTCTCCTCCCAAATAATAGGGAATTAACTATCTTCAAACCTCTTTGCAATCACTCTCTAAGACTTAGTGTTGTGCTTTTTCTTATCTTTAACAGCCTTACCAATAGTATTTACCATTATTTTTTGCTCATTGATATTTATAGTATCACATTTCTTTTTTGCATTTATTTTCTTCTTGCTGCAGAACATCTTTTAGTAATGTTTCGGCAAGAATCTCTCAATTATAAACTCTCAGCTTTTGTATTTCTGAAAGTCTCTTATTAATCCCTCATTCTTTAATGATTTCTAGCTGGCTAGAATAATTTCTTCCTGAATAAATGCAATAAATTAAAAAATCCTCTGGAAAAAAATATTCTGTCTAATACCGATATTGCTATACCAAGTATTTTGTTATGTATATTATAGCATATTTACTTATATAGTATAATACAGTATATATGTACTACAAATGATTTTTTGGAAAATCCTCAAAGTAATAAAAGAAGGAAAACTATCCATAAAGTAAGAACAAAATCTGTGAAACAAAAGCAGACTGATATGGATCAAAACTAGATAGAATTTATTTTAAAGTAATGATTATTAATTTTAGAAATGAAAATATTAACATTTAAGTTAAATTATGGGATGCATGCTAATTTGGGAAAAGCCACAGAAAAAAATGAAAGAATTAAGACTGCATTGAGAAATTAACCCAAACGACTACAAAGAGATATAAATAGGTAACAATATGGAAAATAAAAGAAAAAATATCAGGGATAGATTGAGAAGCTTCAACATACATGTAATAAAAGTTTATGAAGTAGAGAGCATAGGGAATGACAGAAAGGCAGTATTTCAGGTAATAATGGTTGACTGTTATCAATTCAAGAAGGAAGCATACATGTTGAATTTGTGACTCTTTCATGGAATTGATTTCCACTTGTGCTTTGGGATCTTAATTTTCAAGCTCACATTGATAGAGAATTTATTGAGAACTTTTATGTTGCTGCTGCTGTTGTCATTTTTGGTTTTTATTTGTATGTGTATTTGTTTCTCTCTTCTGAGTTCCAACTTCTGAGTCTGTGGTTTTACAGATGTCTCTAAACAGCTCACAGGTACATACTTCAGAAACAAGTCTTATAATGAATGTTTAGGGCCTTTGTCTCCTGAGGTAACCACAAACACAGTTCCTGAGTCAGTGGGCACTGTGGCCTAGGTCCTGATATGCCTTCTCTTCTTTCTCTCTGTGTAGACAGCAGCTCAATGCTGGCTGCAAACAGAGATAGCTTCTAAACCATTCTATTATAAAGACATCTGCACCCGAATGTTTATCGCCGCACAATTCACTATTGCATGGTCATGGAAACAACCCAAGTGCCCATCAATTCAG
>VBSM01000272.1:31493888-31520686 GCA_008086735.1 Cheirogaleus medius
CTTAACAATATTTGTACCCCCATTATATGATGAAATAAAAGGAAAAAAAAAGAATGTCAAGGATAATTAAGAATTCCCCATGTATTCAAAGAGAAAAAGCAAGTCACATGCAAGGGGAGAAAATAACAGGTTGACTTTAGAGTTGCTTAATGTAATATATAATAGGCTATATCTACAAAAATATCAAGGAAAAAAGCTATTATCTAATGATATCATATTGAACAAGGCTACTGTACAAATATATAGTAAATAAGAAAGAATACAGAAAACAGAGTGCCCATGAGTCTTTCTTTAAAAAACTATTTCAAAATGAAATCTAGCAAAAATAAGGAAGGAAAAGCTGGTGAGCATCAAATATAATTAGATATAGAAATATAAAAAACCACTATGGGGATTATGGCTATAGGTTATAATATTGCTTTTACATATCTGAGTCATGTAAAAATAACAATAAGACAAATAAAAATTGGAACTGTGTAAAAGAAAACGGAAGAATTGTGAAGATCTATCTTTCATAACAAGGAGTCAATTGATACAGTGTTAAATTGAAACATAGTTTGAAAAATTGATTGCAACTCCATAACTATATTTTTCATATCAGAAGAATCTTTTAGATAGTAATACCTCTTGTAAAGAAAAAAAATATATATATATATTTCTGAAATGACTTCAATTACACTGAACATTAATACTTAAAAATACCAGATTTATTCCATTAAAAGATCAAAACAGAGAAGTAATTCGTGACTAAATCTATACTGGTCAAACTCTAAAAATTGTGTCCACATAAAATGAAATTTCAGGGTTTTTTTCTTTTCCATCAAAGTGGCTTTTTAATGTCTGAGGGTCATGGTATAATTTTATTGCTTTAAAACTTTCTCAGACAAATTAAGTCATGATTAAGAAAAAAAAACATGCATCCATCCTTTTTAATATAATAGCAACTGTAGCTAACAGATAAGAAGAATAACTCACATTTTACCATCAATTTCTAAAATAACTCAGGAATTCCACTCACTTCCCTTAAAGGAGCAAGGGTCAGTAGCCTCACTCATGAATGCCACCAATAAGTTTTTCCAAAGCCTACGACTTCTGGCATTTGGTTGCATCCTTAGGTGGCTAGGTGATTTCACATTCAAATCTGAAACGAGGGAACATAAGTCTTCTAGAAAACTACAAAATTCAGCTTACCACTCAAGACTTTATCAGCTAGAGCTGGCTAGCACGGACAAGATAGCCCTTGATATTCTGCATGTGCAAGACCTTTCTGGAAAATAGGATTTTTTTTTGCCAGAATAAACTGAATAAAAATGATCATACAGAACTTAACATTATTTTTATGACAGCATGTTCTTCATTCACAAACATGGAATTTGTATAAGCTATACCATAGCAATGCATGCATTTTTCCAGAAATTCACAGAGAAAGAAATTTTCTTTTAGAGAGATTTTGTCAGCAGAATCGGTTGAACTAAATATTGTTGCATATTTTAACACTACTTAGCTTTATTACAAAACACAAATTGAAAGATATTTGAAGAGAGGTTGCCACATCTTGCACTTTTGTGGATGTGCATCACATACTGACTACAGGAACTACAAGTAAACTCAAGCAATAAGATCACTGCACTGTCCTGATTATGTTCCAGTCACAGAACACTCACACCTGAAACTTGCACTCGCTCTCACACCCATAATCAGTGAATAATCTCTGGGGAAAACAGTGAATAATCTCTCATTTATAGTAGTAGATATGGCACTTTATAGATATAAATCAACTAGAAAATTGAATTACCATAGTTGATAATGAATATAAAAACATAACAAAATATAGCTGCTGCTAAAATGTATCCAAATAGAATATGAAAAGGGCAGAAAAGTTGAAACAAGAGACACCAAAAGACCAAAGCAGGCAGTGGTAAAAGACAGCAAGTTGCTTCATGTCAGATTGCCTCGTAGGATGTTGCTTTCTCTAGTAGTACTGCTGTTATCCACACAGTGAGGTAGTTGGAATGGGGTGGTAGTGATAGAGAAAGAAAAAATGTCTTCTGGATTTTTGAGAAAAATATTCTATTACAGTTATGGTGCTTTTAGTGTCCGGAGTCAAGTGTGCAGAGAAAATATCCAGAATTCACCAGGAAAATGTTTTTTTCAAGGTACGTTATCCATGACAGTTGTAATGATTAACTTTATGTGTCTACTTGACTGGACTACAAGGTGCCTACATGTTTCATGAAACACTACTCTGAGTATGTCTATGAGGGTGTTTTTGGATGAGAATCACATTGAAATTTGTAAACTGAGTAAAGCATGGTACACTTCCTAATGCAGGTGGGCCTTAATCCAATCAGCTGAAGCCCTGAGTAGAACAAAAAAAAAGGCTCACCCATCCTTCAAGTAAAGAGAACTCTTCCTGCCTGACCACATGAGCTGAGACATCAGTCTTTACCTGCCTTCAGCTTTGAAACTGAAACATCAGCTCTTTCCCGGTCTTGACCCTGCTGCCTTCAAACTGGAACTTATATCATCAGCTTTCCTGGTTCTCACACCTTCAGACTCAGACTAGACTTAGACACCATTAGCTTTCCTGGGTCTCCTGGTTGCCAAGTGCAGATCTTGTGACTTCTTAGCCTCCATAATTATATAAGCCAATTTCTTATAACAAAGCTCTGTCTATGTGTGTGTGTGTGTGTGTGTGTGTGTACATCTCCTATTGGTTTTGTTTCTGTGGAGAACACTAATACAATTGTTTTCTAATCAATTAATGTTTCTAGTGGTTGGGTTATATAATATAATAATGGAGTAGGACCCATGCACTGTTATTTTGACCAGTGCTTCTCAGATGTTACTGGCCATATACATTCCTGGGAATCTTGCTAAAATACAGGTTTTGATTCAGCAGGTGGAAGAGGGGGCCTGGAACTCTCAATTTCTGATAAGACTCCAGAAGATGCCAATGTCAATGCTGCTGATCTATGCATCATACTTTGAGTGCAAAAATCTCCCTAAATCTTACAGATTCCATCTTTACTTCAAAGTAAAGAGACTGGAGACTTCTCTGTGCCTAGCAGCCTCTGCTGCATCATATTCAGTCCTAGGCCTCTTCCTACATCAAGGCAAAGCTACAGTTAAAGTATAAATCAGGGGTGATCTGTGAGGGATATCACTCACAGTAGCTGGGCTCGGTTTCTGCCATCAGAAAGCCTCAGAATGTTGTCTGTGCATGAAGAAGAAAAATAGAAATGAATAAAAACAAAAGCATTTCTCCTTGGGCAGAGACAATCCACTGTTCCAAGTATTATTTTTCTGGCTACATAACTGTTGCGGGCAGAACTCTGTCTGCTAAGTGGAACTAAGTCCAGGCTGCAAACCTTTGCTTTCTTATAACTTTGCCATATCAATGCATTCTCTTGACAAGCTCCTGAGCTTGCTTGCCTATCTCACCAGAACAGAGAAATGTGCATTTCTGAGTTAACTTTTCATGGTATCAAGCTTATCGATAAGACAAATTATGCCATACATTAAAATGTCATTTAGCCAATTTTGTAAAGAAAAGCCTCCATTTGTGACAATCCAAAAGTGCTCTGCAATACCCATATTGGAGATTATAGAAAAGGAAATGCCAATTTCAGTTTTCATTGAATTTAGGTTAAAATTTTGCAATAACGTGTCATGGCTTGACAAAAGCTCCTGTTCAAGTAGTAAATGTTACCACATATTTACTCAGTAGACACCAGGTTAATAAAACACAAAAAATATTTTGCCACAAATAATAAGAGGTAGCTGCAACTTTTATAAGAAAAAAAATGTGTTCTGGTTTATCCAGACTTCTAAACAGTCAGCACCATGATTAGAAGTAGCAGACCAGGTTAGAAGACCTGGCGTTTCATCAGATGCATTATCCATTCTTTGGACTGTCCAGCATTTTAAACTGTTTTGTGACAGAAAACATCATACAGGTGTGAAACAAGGGAGCTGAAAAGTGCCTCTACGCATTTTACATTATAAATTCCACCCAGTGAAACTCTCACTTCTGCTCTTTCCTTTTAACATCATACTGACTTTCTCATTTCCTCAGCCGCTTTGGTAGGTGTTTTGACACTTGACACTTTTTAAAGGAACAAAAAAGCAGATGGTATTTCTATATAGACATCTCTGTTTTCTAATACTGTGAGAGAACAAACTATTGTGGAAAATCAGATGTTCTAATTAAAGAATCTTCACATATGTGATTGCAATACATTTAAATAGAGGCACCACTAAATCTAGACCATGTACAATGTAACATTTCTTTGACAATCCAAAAGGCTCTCAAGGTTGCATGACAGATGTGTGGAAATACTGGTTAATAGTCTAGCTGATTAAATGCAACATGACATTTCTACTGAGTGCCAAGGCAACAATGGTCCTCAGTTGCTAGACTGCTAAAATAAAGTGAGTTACTGGCTCACATAGGTATTATCTAACATCTGGATCATGCTGTTTCTCAAACATAGAAAAATCATTAGCCTAATGAGTTAGGGTTCCTTGACACCTTATATATATGGCCTCATGCATTTAGGCAAATTACCTCAAAGATCTGGAGAGGGTTTTCAGGGTGTTTAAGTTTACAGTGCTTTACAATAGAACTAGGAAATAGATTTGTGTCCAATATATTGAAGAAGCTCTGATGCTATGAAGTAAGTACATTAGAACAGTTGCACCTCAGAGGTACATTTTAACCTCCTCTGTTCTACATCTCACAGGAGCTTCACAGTCACCTACACTCTCCCCTCCCTGGCACCCCCACTTTGTTCTGCAATAAGGCATCTCAGCAGCAGTATAATTGATTCCAAAAATCAAGTTTTGTGGCTATTTAATAAAAATAGCATTTTATAGCAGTTTTCATTAATAAAATTTATGAACTCATAAAGAGGAAGGGAACTAACTTTACTGAATGGCCACTATGTGTCTCCATTTGAGTAGGCACTTCGTCTGCATTATATACATGATCTTACTTAATCTCCTCCAAAAATCTGTAGGGTAGTTACTAATTCCACTTTTCTGATAAAAAAGCAGAGTCTCTGAGAGTGCAAATTTGTCCATGGTTGCACAACTAGTAATCAATAGAGTTAAAATATGGACATATATCCATGGGATTCCAATGCATATTTTGATTCTAACATACTCTAGTACGTGTATAAATTAACTAAAATAAAATTTAACCTACACTAGCAGTTTGTTTGCTTGCTTTACATCTACTAATTATAAAAGTAATATAATCCATCTTTATAAAACTTGGAAAATAAGTGACACAATTTGTTGGCACAGATTTTCCTTGCAAATATCTTCCTTCATGTCAAATGGACAGCAAAATGTTTCTCTAGATTGAAACAAACAAATAATAATCCCTTTCCTTTTAGTTCACCTCAGATAGATTCTTCCAAAAGAAAAAAATCTCAAAAACCAAAATTACCTCTTGAGCTCCTATTAGAAATAAGAGGTTTAACAGCAATAACAAAAATTGGTTTCGAGAGACATCTTAGTCTTCGTGGCTTTTAAACATTTTTCCCTTTTGTTCTTTTCCTGTTGTCATTTGTTCTTCTTTAGTCTTTGGTTCACTTGCCAACATCCCAGGCATTATCTCCTTTCTTTTGATTGCTATGTTGCAAACATTTTTTCATTTATCATTCCTTTATTAAATCGGATACTTATGAAATGTACATGATGTATCTCTTTTAAACTCTCTTTTCCCATTAAGAGTTTAAAACATACATGTGTGCAAGCCACAGCACACAGACACATACTGTTATACATGAGAATTCTCAAGATTTCTCTCATATTTGAATAATTTGCAAAGCAATCCATGGTGGCTGTTGGTGAAATGAGGATCACCATCTGTGCCAATGAGGATGAGGTGAATCTGGGAATCATTCAGTGGGTAGTCAGTCTATGAAAACCAGCAATTTCTGATAGTCTAAAGGAGTAAGAATTGGTCCAACGGTAGTCAAGTAACAGATCTAATGAAAATTCAGTGAAGTCTTGACTAATGTGATTTAATGTGCTCTGCTCATCCTTCAAAGTCTTAGCTTGTTTTTGGGGGATCTATGACAATGAAATGCAATGCGTTTCCACACATATACTCTTGTGTTTTCTCTTACCTGTACACCTACTGAGATTGAGATAATCCATTCAGTAATGAAAATATGAGTATGAATGACACATGTCTCTTATCCTCAAGGAGTTCAAAAACCTATTGGCCAAAAATGAAAAGGTCCTAAACATGGGAAGACAAGGCTTTTGAGGAAATTTTTCTTGTTTCGTTTTGTACTGTCTTTTAGAACTAGTCCAATTCATAAAATTATTTGTCAATTTTTCAGAATCACACAGACACTGAGGCTAATATTTCACATTGATGATACATAATTTTTCTGTAGAGATTTACAATTCCTTTCCATAAATATTTGATTTCACAGCAAGCATGGTATAGTAGGCAAAGTAGCAGTCATTGACATTTGAGGGTCAGCCAGACAAATGAAGTATCTTCTACAAGGTCACACAATTAGACTATTAAAGTCAGGCCTCAAAACAACTATTTCAAATTATCAGTCTTATGTTGCTTTCACTCTTCTTTGTTGCATATCAAATTCTTTGGAAATTTTATTCAGTGTGAAATACTCCATAGAATTAAGAATTAATGTAGAAAACAACCATATAAAGACAATATCATTTTCTACACACCACCCTTTTTTTATTTCAGAATATTATGGGGGTACAAATATTAAGGTTATGTATATTGCCCATGTCCCCCTCCCCCCTCGAGTCAGAGCTTCAAGCATGACTATCCCCCATATGTTGCACATCTCACTCATTATGTTTGTATATACCCATCCCCTCCTCCCCCCTCCCGCCCGCCTGATCCCAGATAAATGTTATTCCTATATGTCCACTTAGGTGTTGATCCGTTAATACCAATTTGCTGGTGAGTACATGTGGTGCTTGTTTTTCCATTCTTGAGATACTTCACTTAGTAGAATGGGTTCCAGCTGTATCCAGGAGTATACAAGAGGTGCTATATCACCATTGTTTCTTAAAGCCGAATAGTACTCCATGGTATACATATACCACATTTTGTTAATCCACTCATGTATTGTTGGGCACCTGGGTTGTTTCCACAACTTTGCAATTGTGAACTGTGCTGCTATAAACATTCTAGCGCAAGTGTCCCTTTTGTAGAGTGTCATTTGATCTTTTGGGTAGATGCCCAGTAATGGGATTGCTGGATCAAATGGTAGATCTACTTGTATTGCTTTAAAGTATCTCCCTTTTTAGTTACGATTTTCCTAATCACTTTGAGGGTAGTAAAAAGATGAGGTGGCATTGGACATATGGGCAAAGATAAATTGAAGGAGAAAACTTATTTATCAAATTAGAATAGGAAAATAAATAAGAAAATCTTTTACATTTGATAAGAAGCCTTATTTAGAAGAAGAAGTTAATAATTTAGACATAAATACGTGGGGGTGTTTAAGGTTGTGCTGAAATCAGAAGGAGAGGAGGCTATGAAATGTTTTCAAGAGTGAATAAACCAAGAAAACAGGTGGAACTAGGTCACATGAGATCAAGGATGCACCTGACAGGAAACTGGAACACACAGATTTCTCTCAGGGCTGCCATGATTAAATGCCTCCTCCCTACATTAAATATATTCTAATAATAATACTTACATATAAAGTAAATAGTAAACAGAGCAGATTAATACTTGCCTTGATAGTTCCATTTTGAGGAAGGATTAAGGAGAAATTTGTGTGAAGCACAAAGGATGACATCACAACAGCGGTAAGTAAAAGAGATTTCTTTCTTTCTGTGCAAGCACATTTGTTCAAGTCTTAGATACCACACGTCAGCTGGATTTCCTATTGGCCCTGTCAGTTAACATAAAGAAGCACAGTGTTTTAGGCACCACATTGCCCTTCTTACCTCTTCTGTGTGATCATCAACAGAGGAAGCTTTGCATGGCTTGATAAGCTTGTTGGGAGTTGCAAATGTGTGTGACTTCAGCTACTTAAATGTATTTCCTTGGGTCTGTCACCTCCAAGCACATTCAAAGGGTTAAGGGAGTTAGAAAGGAGAGAGTTGACAAGGACATCTCAAGAGGAGCATCACTGATATGCAGTGTAAACACGTGTGACTGCTGACTGTTCAGATCACTTCTGTTTTTGTCCATTGGTCTATACTTCATAAGGGGAACCACCACAGAGGTGTTTAGATAATCTACAGAAACTCCTGTGACATTGATTTTACCCTTTCTGAGAACCAGAGTTCAGCAACAAAAACATTTGCATGAAAGAGTGGGGAAAAAAATGCCAGAACTCAAAATGTCTCCTGGTCATTGCCCTATTTCCTAAGCACAAAGGAACAGCGTTGTTTTTGTCTATTACCAGATACGTCCTTCAAATCGAAGCCATCTGTTCCATGAACTTCTAAGAGTTGGGCCAAGGGAACTCTAAACCAAGAAACCATTTCACCAAATGTCAGTCAGAGTATCTGGCATCTGGCTGAAACCTGAAAATCTCAGAACGTGATATGTTTCAGAAGGCTGCACCCTTCTCTGGAATTTTACAAAGGGTAATGAGCACTTCAAATTTATACTTATTTTATGTTTCTGATTAGAAAATTATGCAATACTCATTATAAAAACTGAAAATATGAAAAAACAGAAAGAAAATACAAATTATTAATGATCACACCACACAAATATAACCATTATATCATGTCATTATATTTCCTTGTCTTCTTTTATATATTGTTTGTTTTACAAACTTAGCATTGTATTCTGTATACTCCTGCATATATCTGCTCCTCTTTATATATTTTCTATATCATTTAATAGTGTACTAAAATGTTAACCTATTATAAGGTAGTGCTGTTATTATTCAATTCTAAATCGATGTATTTATTTTTTTCTAATTTTAAATAGGATATTTTAGAGAATATATTTGTTCATATAGCATTGTGTTTGATTACTCTCTTAAATTTATTATAATATCAAAATTACTATGACATAGATAAGTAAATATTTTCAGAATCCTGATAGATTTTGCCATATTTATTTCTAGATAATTGAGACTCTTTCACAAACTGTGGCGGAGGAGCTGTCTTGCAGTATCCTGTCAACAGAAAAAATATTCCAAGAGGATATCTGAAAATATTCAAATATTGGTATTTTGAAACTTTACTGGTGAAATCAATCCCCCCCTCCAAAATGCCACTTTCCTACAGGAAAGGAATTTAAGTCCTGGGACACATCTTGCCCCACATCCTGCCCTAACCTGTTCCATCTAGGACTCATTGGAGGGATTCCGGCCAGATCTCCTCTACTCACTGCCTGGAATTTCAGCACTTCTTAGGGAGAAGAGGTACATGTCAGTGCTCAGTGATACACTTCAGTCTAATTGCATCTAAAACATGCATAGAACAAATTCCTCAAAATTTGTACCTTCTTGTAGTTGTCAGTTGTTGTAGGAGGTTTCCTCCTAATTTTCTTCAGTATTCTGTATATCTTTTCATTTGTATTACTTTTAGTATTTTTATACTTCCCATTGTACTTCCTTCCATCTTTAAGCCTTCAAGTTTCAGTGGTTTTGCTTTGAATGATCAGTAGGTTCTCCCCTCTCAAATACCAGTTCAGCTTCTCCTGAGGCCTTCTCCCATTAGCACCCTTTTCTTCCTTCTGGAAGCCTCTCCTTCTCAGAGGTACCCTCTCTTCCAAAAAGCTACTATTAGCATCTGGCCATTAATTAATTTTACAATGTGTTAGATGATAATCAATGTACTAGCTGGTAACCACTTATGCTGTGTGTTTTATCATTTAAAGATTATATGGAAGATTAAAGAAAAATAATAGAATTCCGAGAGCCAAAAGAATAAAATTTGATTTAAGATAATGGGAAAAACTGTTTGGATCTAAGAACCTTATTTGATATTCCCTCAGACCTTACTTCAAGTTGCTACCTTTTGAAAGATTTTTGCCTTACAGTGTAAATCTGAATTGCAAGTATATCTTTAATGTTTTTAGGCTTTCAATTCTACATTTATTTCACACTTTTTTTTGGTTTTTTTTACCAAAACATAAAATCTTGTTTTTATAAAATGGCTGACATTCACAGCTTTGTTTCCTATAGCTGTTTTCAAGTTGTAATTTCACTAGCTATCACTGAACAGGGCCTACTGTGATAAATTTTGTCATAAGCTCAAGCTTGTAGCATTTTAAAACAAGAAGGGACCGAAATGACATCTGATGAACTGAGGTAGGTCTGGAGAAATCAGGCAATTTCTGATAATATAGATGCCTGATGTTTTCCAACACTCAAGCCAATGCTTTCTATTACAATTATGTCATTTGTTGTGTTGTTATTGTTGAAAACTTTGTGTAGATATATCCTAAAATAATTCTTTTAAGTGCATCTCATTTCACTTATATGATTATCACAGCCTCACATTAACCTTTTCTTTTGTAATCGATCCCTCCTAAAAACTCATCCAGTTCCTATGAAAAGAAATAGTTCCTAGTTAAGTTACAAAGACACAGGTGCAACCTCAGATGAGTCAAAAAGCTAGTGTGCTGCTGCTAAAATCCTGCTCCTCACAATTACATTTTCTCTTAATCATGGGGTGTGCACCTGCTTCTAAGGGATAGGCTTCCAGGAATTCAAACGATTCTTTGTCTGGATCCACATTTTATTTAACTTAATGAGCTTTATGCATATGCTAATTTTAAAGCATCATACCTTAAAGCGATGTGAGAACATATCTAGATATAGATATGGATATAGAACTCAATAAAGAGCAAAAATGAAAAGAGGCAGCAAAAGTCCTAATAGTTCAGTAGTCTGGTATAAAATATAATGGCAAAATTAGTTCTCTAGTGAGCAGAGAGAATAGAGACTTTCAAAACCAAGAATAACTTTCCTCTTGGGTTAAGATTTTTTTCTTTGTATAATTCACAGCCTTTCAGTCTTGGCAGGTTTTCTTGGGACTCAAAATGAAACATGATCATTGTCTTTTATAACAAATAAGTCTTGTCTCGTGTGACTAACCAAGGAAATGACATCTTAAGCACCAAGATCACAAATGGGGGAATCCTAAGCTGCTTAACAGGAAGGATTTTGCAGTGACAAACTAAAGTAAGTGATTTTTGCAGATCTAGTGCCCACACCTTCCCGTAAGTGAGAGAGGGGCTCTCTGGTTCTTCATAATGTTTGCAGGATAAGAGGGTGTTCCAGTTCCATGAAGGACTAAAAGATAAAATTGACTTCCACTCCTCTAAGCCTAGGAGACTGCCTGGTTCTCATAGGTCATGGCTTCTGCCCTTCAGGAGCAGAAGGCAGGACAATCCTGGTCTGACCTCACCCCATCTTTCAAGCAGAGACAACTGTGATGAGTCTTTTTATAGGTAACTGTTTATACACAGGTCAGTTTATTTAATTTGAAGGATGCACTTAGGAGGGTTAATTAATCTGCCAAATATGTAAATTGGTAATTTGATTATCTTTATATGACTTAGAATGAGGCTAAATCTAACATAGTATATCTTGAAACAAGACGGATTTCTCTTTTGACCTTTATTAACTGATTGAAGCAGGTTATTGAGAAGGTAAATTTTGAATCCTGAAAAACTGAATCCCATTTTATGAAACTGCATCCTCTATATTGTTAAGAAATGCATCAAGAAAAAAATGCAATATGTAAATTAGAATGGAGAGATTTGGAAAGATAGAGCATTTTCAATGTACCAAGAAGAGACTCATTTAAAGACCAGCAGAACAGTTTCCAAGTTTCCCTTGACCAGTTTAGTTCTTCATAGCACAAAGATCCCTTACATCTATAGCCCTCAGAAGTTTATAAACTGGTTTATCTACATTATTTTCAAATATCCTGTAGGTTATTTGCAAAGGCATTTTTATTTCAATTACAAAACCATACAAACTAAGGCTGGGGAAGTTCTGTGCCCTCCAGAAGTAAAGCACATTGACATTCAGTGACTTTAACTTACAGTTGAAGATTATTGCTTCTACAGGCAATTCAAGTAAAAACAAACCATTTTATCCCATTTACAATACTTCTGCTGAGTTTTTAATGTACTATCACCTTTATATGTCTCCTTTATTTGATCTAAAATTCTTATTGAGCAGAGAATATGTCTTTCTCTTCTTCATATCTTCTATGCTGTTCAGCATTGGTAATTTGCACATTAAAGTCTCACTAAGCTCTCTAGATAGGTTGGACTATACCTTTAACAGACATTCATGAAATTATTTAATATATAATGAGTCTAGTCTCCCGTTACTATTTGTCAATGAGAAAAATATTTCTTTTTCCATGTTAAATCCTTTTAGATGTAAATTCCTTTTAGATGTAAAACAAAGAAGTATCTCTCTCTCTCTCTCTCTCTCTTTTAATGCATCTCTCAGAGTTAGATTTTCAAAGATGAGCTTAGACTGTCTTTTGACTATTTAGTTCAAATCATTTTGTCCCACACATGAAATCTGATGTTCTTAGTACATATTTAAGTCCCTGGCCTCAG
The DNA here is from genome assembly GCA_008086735.1 of Cheirogaleus medius. NCBI lineage: Eukaryota > Metazoa > Chordata > Mammalia > Primates > Cheirogaleidae > Cheirogaleus > Cheirogaleus medius. The sequence goes on from VBSM01000272.1 coordinate 31,506,454, forward strand.
CCAAGAATGAGATAACATATCCCTTAGAATTTAATGAAAGTTTTAATTTTGTTTTTTTTTTTTTATCTCCAAAGTCTTGTCTTAGTCCATTTGGGCTGCTATAACAGAATATCATAGACTGAGTGACTTAAACAACAGAAATTTCTTTCTCACAGTTCTAGAGGCTGAGAAGTCTAAAACCAAGGCACTAGCAGATTGATGACTTATGAGGGCTCTCTCTCTGGTTTGCAGAAAGCTGCCTTCTTGTTTTATCCTCAAATGGCAGAGAAAAGAGAGAGAAAGCAAGTTTTCTCACATCTTTTTAAAAGTGCACCAATCCCATTCATGACGACTTCACCCTCATGGCCCAATAACATCTCAAAGCTCTCAGCTTCTAATACCATCATATTGGGATTAGGATGTCAACACATGAATTTGGGGGACACAACATTCAATCTATAACAACCCAAACTGTAGTTTTTTTGGTAGGTAGCACTAGGCACAAGTTTTATACATAGTGAGATGTTGTTCAAGAAGCTCCCTACACTATAACACAGCAAAGACCCGAAAAGAGCTGCTACTATAAGAAAAGATGTTGTAACACACTTGCAAATAACCTGAAGCAAACAAATAAACAAAAACACATTATTTAAAAAAGTTTTTTAATCCTAGAAAATATGACCCTCACAAGAGAGATTTCCTGAAAGAACTTAGAGATATAAAATAATTTAATAAGAATTAATCATATTAAATTGTATTTATTTAATTATAAATTAAATAAATTATCCAATGAAATATTTAATTATTAATATTAAATTTAATTATTGGATTATAGAATAATTTAATAAATCAATCCATTCAAAAGACATTATGACAACAGATACAGATAGCAAGATTATAGTCCTGAAGAAATAAAGCTACTTGTTTAAGGAAAAAATAAATTAAGAACAGCAAGGAATGAAAAAGTCAATTAACTGATTTAAAGAATGGCTTGATGTAAACACTGCAAATGCAGATGTGGAAGACAGCATTTAAAGTGATCGAAGGTAAACTAATATGCCTGAAGTACACAAATTATCCAACATGGATATTTTTGGTAGCTTTGATTAGAAAATACCACAAATGATTCATAAAAGATGTCTTAAGATGTAACACAAGAAAGTTTTAAAAAATGGGCAAAAGAGGAGGGAGGAGGGACAAACAGGAGAAGGAGGAGATGAAGAAAGACAAAAGTACATACTGCAGAACTAACTCTCAGAGGCATTGTCCTAAGTACCTTAAATATGCTAACTCAGTAGGAATAGATACTCTTAACATCCCCATTTTCAGATGCCAAAACTGAGACTTAGAGAGATAAGTAACTTGCCCCAGGTCACAAGGGAAGTGGCAGAGTCAGAATTTAAACCTGGGTAGTCTGATATTAGAGATCAAAAGAACACAAATTCTAGGAAGTTTGGAAACAAAAATAAAGTGAATCATTAGTTTAATATTTGAGGCAAAAAAGGGAAAATTTATTATCACTGTTGTCTAAATTATACTAGTGATTCTTCAATTAGAAATACAACTTTTCTATAATCTATGGTTTACATTTATTGTTATGGCATGACAACATTTTTCCCCTGTGTTCTATGATTTTTCACTTAGAAGATCAGAGGCAGATTTGTCTATATAAAGAAAAGAAATTTTTTAAGTGATGTCCATTATCTTACAAATTATTCCCTAACCTACTCCCAAACAGTGACTGTAGTTGAAATATCACCCTACAATGAATCTCAAAGTCCATGAGTTTTATCTACATGTTTAGAGCTTTCTGAACAGCTTTTTAATCTTCATATTTAAACATGAGCAGATAACCAAGAATTAACAGATAACTTAAAAAAGCCAACTGAAAGAAAAATATGAGGAAAACCAACAACCTGGATAAGACAGATTACACAAAGAAGAAAATGTTTAAAACCTACCATTAATGTAGTAAGAGAAATTTGATTCACTAAGCAAAAACAGCTTCCCAACTTCAATATTGCTATGAAGCTACTGAAATCAACACAGTGTGGCACTGACAAAAAGATAGACCTGTAAATTATTGTAGTAGAATTGAGAGTTCAGAATAAGCACTTACAATTATGGTCAATTTATCTTCAACAAGGTTGCCAAGCCTATTCATTGTGAAAGGGCAGTCTTCTCCACAAATGGTTTTAGGACTATTGGATGTCCACATGCAAAAAGGATAGCTTTAGGCCTTGCAGAAAAGTTGGCTCAATAGGAATCCAAGGCTTAAAGGTAAGCACTAAAACTATAAAACTTTTTGAAGCAAGTACAAGAGAAAATCTTTGTGACCTCAACTAGTCAACAAGTTCTTAGATATAATACCAAGACCACAATACATTGAAATATAAACTATAGTCAAATTGTTCATCAAAATTTAAATCTTTGGTACTTCTAAAGAAACAATTGGGAAAATAAAAATACAATCTACAGACTGAGAGAAAATCTTTGCCATACATACTTCTGATAAAGAACTTATGACAGAATATGTAAAGAATTAAATAATAAAAAGATAAATAACCCAATAAAAAATTAGGCACAAAATTTGAATAGACATTTTACCAAAAAAAAACCAAAAAACAAAAATAAGCAAATGTAAAGACAGGCAACATTATTGATCATTAAGTGCACATTAAAACTATAAGATATCAGTTCATTCCCACTTGAATACTTATAAATGAAAGACAGACAAAAGCAATAATATTAATAAAAGTTGGCAAGAATGTGGAGAAACCTCATGTATTGCTCATGGGAATATAAAATGGTACAGCCACTTTGGAAAATAGTTCAGCAACTTCTTAAAAATGTAAACATAAATCACTACATGACTGTAATTTCTCGCCTAAATACCCACCCAAGAGAAATAAAAGATTTGTCTTCAGAAAGACTTGCATACCAATGTTCATAGCCATATTATTCATAATAACCTAAAAGTAGAAACAATTCAAATGATCCTCAACTTGTAAATGAATAAACAAAATTTGGAATATCCATTAAATAAAATATTGTCCAGCAATAAAAAGAACAAACTATGGATATATGTCATAACATGAACAAAAGTGAAAGCATTATGCTAAGCAAAAGAAATCAGACCAAAAGATCACATATTGTATGATTCCATTTATATGAAATGTCAGAAAAGAAAAATCTATACAAACAAAAAATAAATGGATAATTCTGGCAAACATAATCTTGGTCTGGTGATAAGGGTTAAAATCATCAATGGTAAATCATGTTGATAGCTTGCACCTTGATCTACTGTGATGATACTGCACTTTATGTATTCTTCCTCTGCAAAAGCCATTACCCTAGTCCAACCTTGAGAAAAAGGTCAGCCAATCCCAACTGAAGAACATTCCACAAGTAACTGATCAGCAATCCTCAAAAATGTTAAGGTCAAAAAAGTAAAAACACCAGAAAAGACAAGGAAAGTCTGAGAAACTGTCATAGACCAGAGGAGACTAAGGACATGTGATGACTAAATGTAATGTATCCAGGATGGGATCATGGAACAGAAAAAAGACATTAGGAGAAAATAGTGAAATTTGAATAACTTGTCAAGTGTAGTTACTAGTAATGTACAAATGTTTGTTTGTTAGTTTTTTAAAAACTACCATGATAATGTAAGATATTAACTATAGAGGAAACTGGGTGAGGAGTATACAGAAAATCTCTGTACTATTTTGATAAATTTAAAACTATTACAAAATTTAAAAGTTCATGGAAAAGAAAATGTATGTCTATGATGATGCTCAGGTAGTGTTGAAGATAGTTATTTCTTAGAGTCTAGAAAGCTGGTATCTTATGCTTTTCTTTTTCTTCTTTTTTGTATTCTCTTTACTGCATAAATTCTTTATAATAATTGTATATTTTTAAAAGTCATCTGCACTAAAATGTTTATAGTAGCACAATTCACAATTGCAAAGATGTAGAAACAACCCAAGTGTCCATCAGTACATGAGTGGATTAATAAAATATGGTATATGTATACCATGGTGTTCTACTTAGCTACAAAAAAACAATGGTGATCTAGCTCCTCTTGTATTATCCTGGATAGAACTGGAGCCCATTTTACTAAGTGAAGTATCACAAGAATGGAAAAACAAGCACTACATGTACTCATCATCATACTGGTATTGACTGATCAACACTTAAGTGCACATATACTAATAACATTCATCCAGTGTTGAGTAGATGGGAGCGGGGAGGAGGGGGTAGGAATATACACACCTAAGGGGTACGGTGCACACCGTCTGGGGGATGGATATGCTTGAAGCTCTGACTCAGGTGGGGCAAAGGCAATATATGTAACCTAAACATTTGTACCCCTGTAATATGCTGAAATAAAAAAAATAAAATAAAATAAAATAATAAATAAATAAAAATAAAAGCCATAGCATGATTTTCCTTAAAAGCAAAACTCAACAGTTATGATGCCCAGGTTTCTGGCTTGGCATACTCAATGGATGGCGATTACATTAGCTAGTTATTACTGTAATAATACTATATAACAAACCATCCAACACTCAATGGCCTACATTGAGCATTTATTTTTCTGTGGTTTTATGAGTTGGCTCTAATGGATTTGGGTGGGCTGAGTTTTATGCAGCAAGTTAGGTTCAAGTGAGTACTCATTCACCTTAGACTGGTATCTACCTGTTAGTTTTTCTCATAGCAACTGGCAGGACTACAGAGGTTGAGAAGAAACACATGATGCCTCCAAACTTGGGCTTCTAACATGCCACTTTCACTTTACCAACATTTCAACGACTACAGCAAGTCACATGGCTGATCTCAACATTGATCACGTGGGAAAATACTTTCTACCTTCTTCAGTGGATACTGCTGCAAAGTCACGTGGCAAAGGATCTGCATGATTACAACAGAAAGGCCATTGAAAATAAAGTGCAATGATTGAATCTACTTTACCAGTATCTCCTGAGAGGAAAACAGAATCATCCTGTACCTATGTTTTCATACAAAACAGGAAAAGCAATCAATACTGTTCCTAATGGAATGAAGTGTAGGAACCTGAGTAGCCCAGGAGGAGATAGCCCACTCCCAGAGCAGCTTTACTCAACCCTGTCCTTTGAGAGTGAGGGTGAGTGTTCAGACTCTCCCACTTCTCCCCTTACAAACAAGCCTAACGAACAGTAGTAAATAGGATGCTGACTCTGCTCCACCACGAATCTTCTCATCAACAAGCATCTTCAATTTTTAAATAACCATGGCTCTGTCCCCATAGGTCCTGACCATTATTTCCCTTCCTCTCCCAAACATAACTCTTTTTTTCAATCTCCCAAAAGTATTTGGCTAGGATTTTCATTTCAAGATAATAACTAAACTCTCTAAGTGTTAATAGATCAATCAAAACCCAACTAAGTCATTTCCCAGCCATTCCACTGTGAGAAATCAGTGAACATCTTCGTGTCTCCATTTCCCATTCTGTAACATGGAACATTTAACACATGCCTTTCCTTCCTCAAATGATTATTTTTGAGAATTGATAAGTCAATTCACCTGTAAACACTTTAGAACCTCTAAATTGTTCTACAATAAACACGTTCATGTTTAATTAAAAATTAAGTTGTGTCAGTCTATATATTCTGAGAATATTTACAAAAATTTGATGATCTGACTATAATATTAAAGGGAAGTAGTTTTCTTTTCCTTCTCTTGTCAAACATATTGAACTGCAGAATTCTGTCTCATCAATCTTTTGCCTTTTTCTGACAGCTAGTGCCTTGGGCAGACATCCAATAAGAACAAATTTCTAGGCTTTGTCCAAAGAAAGTCTGTGATGTTATTCCTAGGGTAAATTATTCATCTTCTGATTAGTTGCTGTAGAAATTAATATATAGCAACATATTGCTAATAACTTAATTTAATGTGTTATTGCTTCACACTTAATTTTATGTTTTTATTTATTAATAGGTTTTTTGCCTTTTAAATAAAGAAATGTCTTTCACTTCCATTATTCATTGTTATTTAATGTTAGTTAAAGCAAAGGTTAGATGTGACAGGAATGAAATTTTCTAAATAATAATAGTGTGGGGAAAACATTCCATTAATATCACTTCATTAAACCTTCCAAAAAACTCCACAATTGGATGTTTGTTACAATCTAGATATATGGCTATACTATGGATTGGGTTTGTATTCAAAATTGTAGCTTTAATTAAATGAAAAAAGTTGCTACTCACGCTTTATTTATAGATTTTTCATGCCAGAATAAAGCAAAAATAAGTGTCAGTACTAATACTTTTTTAAAAATACATTTCTTTCATCTATAATTTATCTACTGGTAAATATAATAAGAATGTGTTAGTATTTTTCAATGTCCAGATAATGATGAATAGCTACTCGATTTTTAAAAAATGCTCAAAACAAAAAGTAAATAAAAATATTCATGGCAAATATAATACTAGATGATTTGTATAATGTACATCTTGCTAAATAGAACATGTGCCATTTACAAGAATGGTGCAGATGAGGGTAGGGATTCTGTTTAATACTTTTATGGGAAAAAAAGGAGAAAAGAAAGATTTTCCTAAAGGTTACTAATTTTCAATTGTTAAAGTCTTGAAAATAACAACTACAGAGCCAAAACACAGCAATGAAAGGGATTCTCAGAGATGTAAACCAAGAAAGAACAAAAGACCTAAAAGGAGGAGGAAGAGCCTGGTCAGACAACAGAGGGCTCCAATGAAGATGGGCTTTTCGCAACTCTTACAGCTATTACAACAGACCACTGACGTGAAACCACAAAATATAACCATTAAGCCATTACTGAAGTCTACACATCTCCATTTCCCTTCCAGTTGTCCACTTCACAAAGATTTCTATCCTAGGGAAAAACACAGAGGAGCTTTAACTCCAATATAGTGTAGAGAGGCTGAGAACTAAGGGTTGAGAGTCAAATCACCCATATAAAGACTAGTTCTTCCAATCTGTTAGTTTCTGTGGTCTTGTACAAGCTATAGAACATTTGTGTGCTTCAACTTCTACAAGTAAACATGTGCTTGTTAATAGCAGCACTCTGTGGGTGGTTGAAAGTATTAAAGGACAGACTATGTTAAATCAATTAGTACAGGGCCAAAGTATCCTAAATATTTTAGTTTTAATATGTGACTCATTTGAGCATCATTATCTCCAGATAATTCAAATTCTAAAGTGTCTTGTAGGTACATGCATAACACTGGTCAAATGTATGTTTTGACAATGTCTGGATTAATATAAGCAGGATTTTAAAAGTACAAAATTCTCTTTGAGATATGAGAGACTTGGAGTCTAAATTGCTTGCATTCAATTAATAATTGCCAAATCTTTTATTTTGGTTCAGTCAGCATGTTCTCTCTAACATAATAATTTGTTCTTCACTGTGGCCATTTATAACGTGATGTAATGGTCTGTTCTCCACAGGAGCCATAAAGAGTAACCTCAAAACACAAAATCTTTCATGCATGGCAAAACCTCTCTTTTGGCTATAATTATTAACATTAGGTAACCCATCTGGGAGAGCATTTAATTGAAAGACAAACTTCAAATGTGGGAGTTGATATTTGCTCACAAGAAAAAATATTGTTGGTGCTCCTGTTCTTTTTGGTTTAGATGATCCAGAAGATCTCAGTCAATTCCTGGTTTGGCAAGTAGAGCTGGGGCCATTAAATACTAAAATATTCTTGAAAATATCTAATATATATCAATCCTCCTTCATGTGTTTTCCCTCAGAAGTGATTGGGATTTTTGCCTGGATTTCAAAATTGCAATTTGATTTATGCCGTCCACTTCATTTAATCCCTGCTTATATGTGCACATTGTAATTCCATCTGGGTACACACAACCCACGAGCCTGGAGTTTGTAGCAGACAAGTAATTTCATTTAATAGCTGTTACATAGAAGAATCTACAGGTAGCTTTCATTCAAATGCTAATTGTTCTCAGGGCTTTGCTCATAAACCCACCCGGAGTCAGGTACTTTAAAGCTCTATTGCAAAGAGATATAAAAGTAAGATAGGTTACAGGCATCCTGGTACAAAGAGTGGACTCAGTCCTAGAACTGAATGTGCCTAGGACCCTGAAACCAATGCCAGCATGGAAATTAAATAGTGATGGATGTTTGTAGGGCAATTGTTGTTTCTCAGAATGCACCAGTTAGCAAATGACTCCTAAGGCATTATGGTGAGGCAATCAGAAAACATTTGCAAATTCAGACTGTAAAAAGAGTCTGGAAGGAGTCAACTGGTAAATTTTCAACCTATAAATAATGTAGAGCCAGGGCAGAGATAGTCTGTTGTCAGTTGTTTTGGAATACCCTAGGAAAACAAAGAGTATATATGGAACTAAGCAAATGAACATGGTTTTATTGAAGCCAGCCAATTTGAATGTGGCATAGACAATCATTTAGTACAGGGTGCTTCAGCAATGTGCCTGGGAGGTGTCAAAAGACAAAATTATGCAAATTCAGTTTAAAGATCTTATTTGACTTTTATTTACAATTCTATTTAATAGAAAAATAGAATAAGTGTTCCCATGAGCCCAGTAGAGAAGGTTGGCTTTATAGGCAGAAAAGGGGTGAGAAAAGCAGAAACAGAGAACAAAGAGCAGATTGGTAGTTTCAGAGTTATTTTCCTTATAAAGGTTAAAGCGGAAGGAACGTCCTTATCATGTCAGCTAAAACTGGCCTATGGGGATTTGCTATTTTCTGTCTCCTGATTTCTTGGAAGTCAGATAAAAAATTTAGTTTCGGCTTGGTAGTGTGGAGCTTCAGCACAAGTGACTCCATTTCGGTTTGGTCTGTTGGGCCTAGTGCAGGAGCTCAGTCCAAAGTAATGGCCTCCTATATATTTTATTTAACAGAGGGATGTCAGATTATCTTTTTCCAGCAACTGTTCAAAAGAAACAAGTAACCTAAGGGGGAAAAAATCATTAGTATGATTTGGGGTGAGTCACTTTGCCACTCTGGACTTCAGTCTCTTCCTCTGTAAAATAAGGTGATTAAACTAAAAGGGTCTCTTAGGTCTCATCATGGTTTTTGGTGATTGACTATCTCTGGGATTGCTACAAATGCAGGAATCAGCTACTCTAATTTAGATATGCCAAAAATGCCTGGTTCTAACAGAATGGGCAAGGCATGCAACCATGCTCATCTTCAGGGTTAAGTCTTAGCAAAGCAAGAAACAATTAGGGTAAAACTAAGTAATCCAAGAGGAAGAAGTAGGGATTTTCTGAGGCTGACTTGCCTGGCCTCATAATTCTTAATTCCTCTGTCCACTCAATTCAATTATCCAAATTTATGTTTGTTCATTTAAATACATTAAGTATTATTAAGTATTTACTATGTGCCAGATACTCCACAGGTGCAAAGGTATGTGTAAAATCTAATGGCTGGTAATTATAGATTTAATTCATTTTTTAATTTTTTTATATAAATGTTCAAGATTTCACTCACATTTCCACTTTCATGTTAGGTTTTAGGCACTTCTAGAGGACAGATAGCACATGTAAACAATTATTGTTATAGTCACTTGATGAATGCCCTTTGCTGATGACAGAGGTGATGACACTGATGAAAAAGAATTTCAGTCTAAAATATTTTTTGTCTTGTTGACACTTGAATACACTTGCTGTTGGCAACAACTGAGATTTAGTTATTCTTTTGATAGTTGTCTTGAACCTAGAGACAGAAAATATGCTTGTCAATTTCAAAAGCAATTTCCATTAATGGCAATTAATTTTGATGTATTGCATGAGTTATAAAAATCTTACCATTAATAAATAAATTATTAATTGCCAAGTAACTTCCAGGCTCTGTTATTTTTTAAATGATTTCATGCATATGAAAATAGCAAACATCTATACATACAAAAAATGTGGATGTGCCTCCTCCAAAAAATATATAGATTTCTGAAGCTATATATATATATATATCTCCATCTCCTTGTTTTCTAATTATTTTAGTATTTCTTTCTCAATCTGCTTCCCATTCATTCATTTGCTCTGTTACTGCTTCTCTGTTTCTCTTTTCACACATATTTGCCATCCTCGCCCTGTTATAAGAAATTCCCGCCATTTCTGCAAGTACATCCTCTGGGCACTTCTGAATGCTATGATAAAATGATGTACCCAACTTTAGAGAAGAGGTTAATCTTAGGAGCTCTGTCATCTATGATTGCAAAAAGCCATAGCACTAACACACAGTCTACTGATTCTTGTTTGCATCTCTTCATATATAACTTTATATCACTACAAATTATTCTTCATATACATTAGAGAGTCCCCAGGAGATATTTCACACATGCTCACAAACCAGTCCAAACTCACAGGATGCCTCTGCTGCTCTACTGGGTACCACAGTTCTCTCTAGGAACTGCAAAACTCCTTCCTCCAGTGCATTATAAATCTCCTAATTAGTACATCTACTAGTACTATTATCTTCTACTACCATAAGTAGTGCATTGTAACCCAGGAGATGTCAAAGTAACATGGTTCTCCACTACAGTGTTTCTCAAAATAGCCAGTCCATCAACTCTTGGTTATCAAGAGTAAGGAGATTCTGCCAGAATATAAATGAACATTCTTCCTCCTTCATCAAGAATGTCTTGCTAGCATAAAAAGAATAATACTAGCTGAACTAAACAGTGTGCTCATTAACATGATCAATTTATGTCTCTGACATTCTTCTTGACATTTTTCTTCTTTCATTCTTCTTGATAGCTCCTTATCTCATCATGGACCAATTCATAGACTGGCACCAGTCCATGGGCCACATTCTATGATAGCTCTGCTCTATTGTGCAGTGAGAAAAAATAATACCCTCCTCCCTTGTGATCTTCCACACTTTACAATGTATCTGAGCAGTAAAGCTGATGCCCCAGTGCTTGAAGAGTTTTTACAGAAAGAGCCCTTTCATGTTTACTCAAGTGAGAGGACTCACACTTGAGTCCATTGAGAAGCAGGGCTAGGATAGCGTCTAATCCTATGCTTTCTTCACAATCAACCCACTGCTCCAACTACTAAGTCTTTCTCCTTGGATCAAGTTCACCAGGAGAGCTTCTTTATTCCCTTATGATAAGACCTCTTCCAAGAGGACCTTGGTCCTCATGTAAATGGACTTCTGCCAATGGATCTGTCCCACCAGATTGCCAGATATGTCTTAATCCCACTTAAACACAAGCTTGTATTTAAACTGGGACTCACCTGGATGCATTTTCAATGTCCTTCTTCATTAGTCCATCATTTATGGAGCACTATGTGCTAAGAAGCACATGAAGCACAGAGGTGGATAGGGCATGGCATTTGTCATAAGGAACCTGGAGAATAATTGGGGATAAGATATACATACAAATGCCTATAATATCACATTAATTCTAATGAGTGTAATGAGACAAGTATGAAAGATTATAGGAGACATATGACATACGATTAAAGAATAGAAAAATATTTTAGCAAGAAGGTAATAATACATTTAAGCTAAGCTTTTAAGAACACCTATGATTTATGGTAAGGCAGAAAGATCAATGCAGAAGTAGCAATAAGGGGATTGAGAATCCCTCAGATGTTTCCATTTGTGTTATCATTTCATTCGCTCGCACCCACCGTGTGCCACGTGAAACCTGAACTCATTGTTGGTAATTGCTCAGACGCTGGTCTTTCCTGACTGCCTGTAAAATAAAAACAACAAGTGACTCAAGGATAATGGTGTATCCACTCTAGTTTTTTTTTTCAGTCATAATCTTATCTTACATCATATAAACATTAAAAAAAACATGATTTATTTCTGTTGTTTTGTCAGACTAGTGCTTTGAAGATGTGAATAAAAGGACAATGATTGCTCTTAATGGTTTGTAAGTTAATTTTACAGAAGCTATATTGTGCAAGATGGTGATTATTATCTCAGAAAGCCTTAATATTATGTAAAAGCATTTCTCCTTAAGTCAGAGAAAACTTTTATACTATCAGTAATTTCCTTGCATTCTTTCCTTACTAAACTTAATTGCTTCCTGTGCTCAGAGTTAGATTGATTTGGATCTCATTAATGCATTGTCTAAAAGCTATAGTTTATAAAAATGAATAATTTGATGAAGAACAGCAATTAGGACTTGCTTATTTAATAGCAATTTAGTCCATTTAATGCAAACCACTATAGTATATTTGGTTCCATTTTGAGTCTACTGCCTCCTGTTACTTTCCATTTGAGCTAAATATCTCGTTCATCACTAAATAAACATTAGTGTTAACTCACAAACTATCTCCCATTAACAACTCAAAATGTTTACACCTATGGACATGTGAAAAGCAGCCCTCCTCACATCATATAATAAAAAGATAAGGGTTTCCCAGAGGGCAGCTGAAAGGTTCCATGGGCTGAGCACCAAGGGATATTTTGTTCTAGGCTTGTCTCTTAAAAGAATTGTATTTTCCTTAATGAAACAAAAGAAATAAATACAGATCTTTCATGGTCAGTACAAGGAGGAAACATTAGTAGAGCCACTTGAGGGCAGTGGCTCCACTCTGTCCCCAAGACTATCCTTTTCCCTTTGGGACTCATTAATTTCCACTGCAGTCATCCTCAGGGTGAACAAGACTTCCCTTTAACAGTGCCCTACATCTCTCCTCTTGCACTCCCAAGGCCGTCTGGAACACTTAAATACGACTCACTAAAGGTTAGGGAATCACAAAAGAAAGACAATGTGGAGAATATTGACTATATAGATAGCATGACTTAGAAGGCATAGCTTACTCTCTATTTTCTCAGGCCACATGTATCCTTGTGTGACCTGAAAAAAAAGAGGAGTCTTATCTAAATTACTCTCTTCCCAGGAGAATAGTAAAAATATAGAGAGACACCATCTTTTGCTAATTATCAGATGCCTGAAAGCCTAAGCTGAGAGAATGAGTTTAACCCATATCTCTCACCTTACCAGCATAGTGGTCATCAAACTTCAGTGACCACAAGAATCACTAGAGAAATTAGTGAAAATAACAACCTGAACACCCTACCTTCAGAAAGTTTGATTCAGTAGGACTCGGATGGTTCCCAGGAATCTGTATTTTAACAGATATCCTGGGGAGGTTGATGCAAGTTTCTTGAACCACACTTTAATAATCTCTATAATTACAGAAATTGTTGTGACTTTTCCATTTTCTAGTTATTGTCTCTGAGAATGACCTCCAAGGAGAGCCAAACTTTACCCACAGTCTCATAATAGTCTTGAAGTTTCCATAGGCTGAACTGAGCATAATGATCCTTTCATAATACAGGCATACCTTGGAGATATAGCGGGTTCAATTCCAAACCACCACAATAGAGCAAATATTGCAATAAAGTAAATCATAAAAAAATTTTGGTTTTCCAGTGCATATAAAAGTTATGCTTACACTGTACTGTAGTTTATTAAGTATGTAATAGCATTATGCCTAAAAAAAGTACATACCTTAATTTAAAAATACTTATTGCTAAGAAATACTAAGGACCATCTGAGCCTTCAGAGTTGTACTAATTTTGCTGGTGGAGGATATTGCCTCAGTGTTGATGGCTGCCAACTGATCAAGGTGGTGGTTACTCAAGATTGGAGTTGCTGTGGAAATTTCTTAATATAAGACAACAATGAGCTTTGCTGCATCAATTGGCTCTTCCTTGCATGAAGAGTCTCTGTTTGATAGCATTTTGCCCACTGAATGTCTCTCAAAATTGGAGTTAAACCTCACAAACCCTGCTGCTGCTTTGTCAATGAAGCTTATATAATAGTCTAAATCTTTTATTGTCATTTCAACAATGCTCACAGCATCTTTACCAGAAGTAGATTCCATCTCAAGAAACCAAGCTTCTTACTTATCCGTAAGAATCAACTTCTCAGTCATTCACGTTTGGTCATTAGTTTGCAGCAATTCAGTTGCATCTTCAGGCTCCACTTCTAATTCCAGTTCTCTTGTTATTTCTGCCACTTCTATAGTTACTTCCTCCACTGAAGTTTTGAATGCCTCAAAATCAGAGTTGGAATTAATTTCATCCAAACTCCTATTAGTGTGGATGTTTTCACTTCCTTCTAGGAATTAGGAATGGTCTTAATTAATGGTATCTAGGATGCTGAATCCTTTCCAGAGCTTTTCAATTTACTTTGCTCAGATTGATCAGAGGAATCACTATCTATGGAAGCTACAGCCTTATAAAATGTATTTCTTAAATAATAAGACTTGAAAGTAAATA
>VBSM01000272.1:31523449-31551474 GCA_008086735.1 Cheirogaleus medius
GCTTAGTTTGTATCATTTAGCAAATTGAAATGTGCTTTTTTCATATTAAGGCTTTATCCTTCCTGTGCTTTCAGTGTGATAAATATTACATAGTGATTAGAAAATATTAACAGAGATTCCTGATGTACCTAACTATCTCATTACCAGTGGATGTCTTACCTGCTGAAATAATTCAGCTCAATGCTTCTGTACACATAAATACAGGTCTCTTTAATTTTACTCTTACTAAACTGAACAGATTTATTTATTTAATAACAATCTATTGAACACCAACAATTAAAGGTGTAATGAAGGTCAAAAGAGCATTCAGGCTCAAGCCCTCTCTGGAAGAGCTTAAAAGGTAGTGAGAGAAAAAAAACCTGATACATAAATACCTAGCAAACAGACTGTTAATAAATGCTACAGAAAAAGTGCACATATAGTGCTATGAGAGTAAATTAAATCAGCAATAACTATCCTTAACTGAGTTTAAACAAAGACTCAGAAAAATGCCTGGAAAATCCAAGCCAGTTTCAGTATTCCTATTTCATCTGTCATTTGTGAACAAAAATTCCCACCGACTTTAATGTTAGTCGATTCACACTTTATTCACAACCTTTACTAATTACAATACAGAAATATATAATTCAATGTTCGTACCCCAATCCCAGAATCCAAACAAGTTTCTCTTTTGAATTGTAAGACCTTAATTTTATACTTACCTGTCCACCTACCAAGATTCTTAATATAACAATTTGGGTTATGCAACAACTTATATTCAAGTGTTAAATGTGATCTTGGTAATTCCAGTGAAGTATTGACCACTCTTTTATAGTGTGTGCCTGAAACCCATATTGTTCCTATTATTTGTCATCTGCTCCCTTAATATTAGATGATGATGCCATCTGAAGACTTTCTTTTATTCCCAAATTTGCAACTTATTTTGTAGCATTTAGAGGCAAGTGAATTTCTCCATATAGCCTTGTTTTTCCATCATAATTTTAAAGTTTCAATCTGTATGTTATGTTTGGAGGCTAAATTGCAAAAAACAAATTATTTTTCTAAGTACCTAGAGCATTTTATAAAATTAAATAAATTTTTAAGGAGAGGAATTATTTAAGGGATGGATATGACATAAAATCCACTAAAATACACTCGTTACCATTCAAGTTGAAAAATTATTTAGATAAATGCGGAGAGGTAAGAATAATATCACCAGGTAGCATCAGTGCCACTTGAGTATAAAAATGATTGATAGCAATTTATATCTCATATTAAATAAATAAAATGTTGTCAAGTCTGATTAATATCAAAACTGACATATCTTTTTTCAGTTTAATAACATGGAGTCAAATTACTTTGCCTGTTATGATCAAGAAGAAACCACAAAACATTTGATAATTACTGGAGGAGACTGTGACATTTATTTACTGGCCTGAATTTTGTCAAATTGCTAAGATAGTACCAAACTATGTAATAATTCCCTGAATGGAAATGATATGTTAATATTTACAATAACAGAAGTGGACCCAGGCTTTAGGGACCTGAAGTTTGTACAATTGAGATATCCCTCAATTGATAACATGATTGTTAGTCTATGTAGAGTTTGCCCTATTGGCAGACACCAAGCTTAAACTTCAGAAGAAGCGATGCATTGTTAAATTATTTTATCCTTTAATTCTATCTAAAAAATGTTTACAAAATTGTACTTTATATATCATAGAAGTCTTAGAATTTTTTATTATTGAAGTTAACTTGATAAATATCAAATCAAAGCTTCTGATCTCTAGAAACTTTGATTTAGGAAAGTAAACCAAAATATTATATTCTTGCATTTGGTCTTACTTAAATCTAGCTGACTTAAGCATTC
Source organism: Cheirogaleus medius (assembly GCA_008086735.1). Lineage (NCBI taxonomy): Eukaryota > Metazoa > Chordata > Mammalia > Primates > Cheirogaleidae > Cheirogaleus > Cheirogaleus medius. The sequence continues at coordinate 31,525,299 of VBSM01000272.1, forward strand.
AAAATATGTTTTTATATGTGGGACTAGAATTTTCCAAATAGGTTGATTTCTTCAAAGAAATTAAAGCAATGTAGAATAGTAGAAAGTTATTGAATGAATTGCTTTGCCTTTTTTGTCAGAGATAAATAGGTAACTATTTTTCCAGTTATGGTTCTAGAGAATAAGCAAGGATTCTTGACTTTTAATATTGGGAAAGACATATTGAACACTATTCTCTCCCTTGAGATTTTTTTTTCAAAGATTTTCTTCAGAGGCCATAGGGTTTTGGTGGATTTTGTTTTCACTTGGTTAGTTCAACTAAGTATCAAGCCCTTTGCCTTCATAAATTTAAGTATATCAAAATGTATATTTTATTTTATTTCAGTCCATTTGTTTCTGAGAAATTGGTGAAGAGTAAGCATGTGCAGAAAATCTGTATGTGTGTGTGTATATATGAGAGGGGGCATAGGGAGTTATTGGCTGCAAGCAACAAAAATGAATCAGATTTATTTTCTTACATGAGAAGAAGTTTGAGTATGTCAGGTCACTAGTGTTGATTTAATTGATTAATAATGCCACAAAAGATTCAGGATCTATTCTGCTGCCCTCCACACTTTGGACTGTAGCCCTCCCAGAATCTTCCCTTGCACATGGCTATGTAAACCCATTGGCCAGATATGTATTGTTTTCCCCATAGCTGGGAGGCTGAGGAAGTGAGAACCTGTCTTAAAATCCACAGTGGAAGCAAACAAGGATGAAGAGGATGGAAACAGATATTATATTTGTCACCAAAGTAAACACAACATGGAGAATAATACTTTATTATACAAAAATTACGTTTCAAAGTATCTTCATAACTACCACATTAATTAACAGAAGTAAAATTTTTTGACTTGGTCATAGTTGAGATTCTTCTACATTTGAGACAAATTACTTTAAAAATTAAGTCTTCATTCATTCTTTAAACATTTTTTGAATGACAAATGATGGCTAGACTATATTTCTAAGCACTACAGATACATAAGTAAACTGTTTATAGTTTCCTTCCTCAAAAATGAGAAAACCCACTAAAAAAAATCAATTATAGTGTGTGATAGGTAGAAAAATATCCCCACACCCAAATGTCCATATGTTAATCCTGTGACTATGTTATGTTGCATAGTAGAAGAAAATTAAGACTGAAGACAGAATTATGGCTGCTAATAAACTGATTTGGAAGTGAGAGATTGTCTCCGATTGCTCAGGGGGATCCAAACTAATCACATGAATCCTTAAGCACAGAGGAAAAGACAGAGGGGGCATCATAGAGATGAGACGTGGGAAGGACTTGACTTTCATTGCTGGCCTCAATGATGGAGGGCCAAGAATCAAAGATACAGTGGTCTCAAGAAGTTAGAAACAGCCCTCACCTTACAGCCAGCAAGAAAACAGGAACCTCAGTCTTACAACTGCAAGTAACTGAATTCTCCAAACCATCCAAATAGCCTAGAAGAGAAATCATTCCCATAGCTTCTAGAAAGGGGTGCAGCCTGTCATCGCCTTGATTTTAGCCCAGTGAGTCTTGTTATGTACATAATTATAAGGTAATAAATGTATGTTGTTTTAAGCCACTAAATTTACAGTAATTTGTTATGAAAGCAATAAAAGATTAATATACAGTGATATGTTAATGGCTACATTAAACAAAAAATTATGTCTTGGTTATTTGGATGTTTTAGATGTTATGAATCTTGGGTCTATAGGTAATAAGGAACTATCAGAAATTTTCAGCTGGGGATTTACCCTGGAGAAATGAAAATTTATATTCCAGAATAAACAAGGCACAGTGTTCATAGCAGCTCCATTCATAAGCACACAAAAAAATGGAAACAACCCAATGCCCTTCAACAGGTGAATGAACAAACCAACTGTGGCATATCCATACAATGGAATACTGAGCAACATTAAAAATAAACAAACTATAGATACCTGCAACAACTTCGACAAATATCAGAGGCACTATGGTGAGTGACAGAAGCTAGTATGCTGCCATTTACAAGACATTCTCAAAAAGAGAAAACCAGAGTGTTAGAGAACAGACTGGTGGTAGCCAAGGGTTTAGAGATGGGGAGAGGGACACAAGTCACTCTAAAACAAGAGCACCTGGAAGCCACTCTGTACGTGATTGTGGTGGTGGTGGTTACAGAAACCTAAATGTGTGAAAATTCAAAGTATTGTGCATCAAAAATTAAGTTCAATTTTACTGATGATAATATATATACAGTAGAGTAAGCAGAGGATGGACTAGGGAAACCAGTGAGTCCCTAGCAACTTGAAACTACTAGAGAAAGGGATCACATAGAACTCTGTCTGTTGCAGGGGAATGGGAAACACATTCAGAAGGTTTTTTTTAAGGCAGTACCAGAAGAATCTGGTCTATTTTAGTATGGAAGAGGAAAGGATAAAAGAAAATCTCTAAGAAAGTGAGTGAAGGTAAATGACTGTGTTAATATAGATAGGAAGCACAGGAAAACAAGAGTATTACTTTGATTAAATTCAGAATTGGACATATTGACTTTAGGGCACTTGTAGCATATCCAAATCATCTTCAATCAACTTCCAGAAAGACTGGCCTGGAACCAAGAGACATTAGATCTATGCTAATGCTTTGGGCAGCATGGAAATCTAGGTGGTGGTTGAAGCCATAGGAGAGAAGAACTTTTTCTACATATTGCTTTCCCAAATAACAATTTCCCAAGTTCTAATACAATTCCTGAAATTTAAAATGGTGGAATACCTTTAGATATTTAACTTGTTAAGGAGATTACTGTTTAGTAAACTTCTTGGCTAGTAAATACCTAGTATGGAGCATCTTCAGAAATATTGATGAATTATTTTTGTGGATTAGTATCCAGGAGTTTTAGTGTGATAATCCATGCTCCTATAAAAAGAGCCTGTGTAATCAATGAATTAAACACAAAGTATTTTCTTGCTATTCAAGTTTTCTAGTTAGAATAAAACAGTACACATAGCAATTTATTTTTATTTTTACTGTGAAAATCCTTTTTTTATGTATAGCAAGCATGCCTCAAGCACTAGTTCTTATTAAGGCTTATAGACCAATATAAATTTGAAATTTTAAAGGGTGGCCTCTTTATAGTGACCTAAATAGAAAGAATACATTTGTCTTTAGCTTAACAGTGAATAGATCATTCTCCCTGCCATACACCACTGAAAATCTAAAGAAAAAAGTCTTCTAATTGAGGCAAAGCAAGGCAAAAGGCAACTCAGGATAAATTAAGTTTAATTTAAGCAATAGAATTAAAGTTTCTAAGATAGCAACATCAATGTCATCAGAACAAATTTGAAAAACGCCTGCTACATCCTTCAGGGTAATTTTCAAATGTTGTATGTTTACTTTTTATGAAGACAGTTGGAAATCGAGTTTATTACCAAGTCTGCACGACATGGCCAAATTCACTGGCTAAGCGGATTTGCAATTTTCTGTTGTCTTAGTAATTGGCTGAGAGGCAAACAATCAGACTGACTATGTGGTAAGCCAATTTGTTCATCGAGGAGATATAAAATTCTGGTCAACTCTGCCTCGGTACACTTTCTGAGGCTGCCTGGCTGTTAGGAATTCATGTCCAGTTTGTGACTGGAGGGAAGGATTCAGGTTTTATATTGCAATTACTATCCTGTATCAGGATGCTTCAGTTGTTTACAGTAAGACAGTCCAGGAGCTGGCAGTGAACCCAACCAATAAAGAAAAACAAATATTTGGGAGATGGCAAGGGCAGAGTCTTACAACAAAAGTTTAGTTTGGGAAATAAATATTTCCTTTAAAGACCCAGCAGTTGTCAATTAAAATTCAGGCAAAATATTTCATGGTTAAAATATTTAATTCTATCTTAAAAGCCTCTCAACTGGCCCACTTGAATCCACTCTGACCCCCTCCAGTTCATTCTCTCCAGGGATGTATGAGAGATCTTCTTCCAAGGTAGAAATCTCAACAGTGGGCTGCAGTGCCCTTCTTTCTGCCTAAAATCATGTGATGGCTCCCCACGTCCTTGGGATAAGCAGAACACTCAGTAAGGCCTGTGAGGCTCTACAATGCCTGGCCACCACTTGCCTATTCAGCCCTATCATAATCACCCTCCCCCTTGCTCCCTGCTTCCCAGTCACACAGGATTTGTGTCCCTTGCACTTGCTGCACTGTCTCTGGTCATGCACCTTCACATAAACACTGTTTTCTCTGAATGGAGGACTGTTTCTTTCCCTATTGCCTCATTAACTCCTACTCATCCTTCAGGGCTCAGCTCAAGAATCATTTCCTTAGTGAAGCCTCCCGTGACCTCCCTAAGTGAAATCCTTTTTTACAAGTTCACACCCCCATGCACCAACTTGTATTACTTGTCATCGTTGCAAACAGACTCCTTCATGCGATTATTTGATATTGTTCATCTCTGCCACTAACTATAAGCTCTATGGCTATGTATTTTTACTCATTATTGTTCCCCATAACCTAGAAAAGTGCCTGAAACAAAGACACTGAAGTTGCAGAGTATTTACTAAATACCCAAACAGATGAAGTAAGAATGTTTTCGGCAATTCTTGATTATATAACTTCTACTACACAGTATTATGCCACTATCCTCCATTAGGAAAATGAACTACCATATGTTCTAGCATAATACTTTCATCAACCAGGTGCTCAATTCAAGTTTAAGAAATAGAATTAAAGTCATATAGACAGACTTGCATTTATATATAGCTCAGGGAAAGGTTTACAATAGTTAGTTTTGATCAGTATGAATAGGCTAAGCGTAGAGACAAAGAATAGCGGTTCTCCTACTTGGAGTAGGTGGCCCCAGGGAACACAACATATAATGTCTTTACAAAGTCCACAAGAGGTAGCAGATGCCCCTGAGTTAAAATGATCTAAGATCAGGTAATACTAAGAAGTTAGTGTAGCCCTAGAGCAAAGGTTATAACTGAAGAGACAAGCTAGAGATCCACCAATCCAAGAGTTAGAGTGTACCTTATAGATGTGCAACTTCATTCTCCTCATTTTGTAGAGGAAAAGTTAAGCACAACTAACTTAAAAATATGTCCATGGTCACATCCTTTGTGAAAAGTCAACATCAGAATTAGAAGCAAGATAGCATTGAGATTTCTGAATGGTTTCTATATGTTTAATACTCTAGTGACTCTATATAAAAAAAATTTAAAAGATGCACTTATCCATTTGTGCATATGAAAAACATTATTGATAGATATTTGTCAGATTTCTCAGAGCATTTTAGAAATGAAAATATGTGTTATGAATTCTAAAAAACAAAAAAACAACCAAGGCAATTGTTAGTTCCAAAACTATTTTTTTAAAGAATCAGACTAGAAAGGAAATATAAACATAGAACATAAATTGGCTGAGTGGTGAAAAATAATTATATAGCACAATAATATAATTAATAATTATTAATTTAACCAAAAATTGGTATCGTTATTGGAATAATTGGATAAATATAAGAATGGATAATGTCTAAAATTGATAAATAAACTGTAGTATAAGCATCCTATGTAGAAATGGGGAGATAAGTATATAAGTATTTTAAAGTATTATTTCTGGGGAGCAGGGATGAGTGGTAAAAGATACTTATCAGAGGAGACTGCTGTTGTTTTTCTTAAGCCTTTCAGCTCTTGTTGCAGTCAGGGTCCAGTTAGGAGAAAGAAATCACACTATGATTGGAATACGAAAACTTTAATATAAAAAAATTATTAACTATAGCAGGGGATTGAATTAATGGAGAATTAGCTATTAAAGGGTAAAGAGGACTCTCAAGAACATAATAATATCAGAGATACTAATAGAAAGTATCCATTACCTCTAAGGCTGAGGTAGGACCCCAGGTAGGAAAAAATCTGGAAGATGCTTCCACTTCAGGGCTGAACCCCAGGCCTTGTGTGAGAGGGTGCAGCTTTAGTGTACTGTGAAGCATAAAAATTTGCTTCAGTGGGATTCACTCTGAAGATACCCTCTGAGGTGCCAAAATAAGCCATCCTCGGGGAGATGCTACAAAAGTGGCACTCACCAGGAAACTTCTCTCTGGGGTGCCAGAGGTTGTATGCATGAACAGGTACCTCAGAACTTGCTTGGAAGCCACCTGAGGGGTGGTACGGGAAAAAGCCATCCAGAGGGAGGTGCCATGCCTCATGACTCACTGTGAAGCCATGAGGGGATGCCAGGGACATTGTCTATGGGAAGGTGCTGTTCCTTGGAACTCACTATCCAGTTGCCCAAAGAGGTTCCAGGAGAAGCCATCCACTGGGAGCAGATCCACCAGTGGGACTTGCTGGTAAACTATTCTCTGGAATCTTACGATTCCAGAGAAAGCTGCCCAGAGAAAAAGAAATGATTGTTCTCCATTGGCCTACTGAGAGGAGCAGGGAAGAACCAGGAAGAGAAAAGTCATCCTCCTCCAATGACTTCCCAGAGCACCCTGCTGACAAAGTTTAGCACCATGCTTGCTGGCAAAGGAAAAATTTTTATAGAGTCCCTCTCTGGTTTTACATAGCAGGCAATGAAGTGTGAACATGGAGCTGAGAGCCAACAAAGTTGGTAATTGGAACAGTACTTTTTTTTAACTTGTTAAATTATGTGTACTTATATAGTCAAAATTAATCTTTTAAAAGTAATTGCTAAGAAAAGTGTAGCTTGTCTGAAAACATAGTTTGTTTCTTCCTCTTTTTTAGGTTTCTTCCTCTTTGATGGTAAGAAATATGTTACTCGCCTTTCTACCTTTCAATTTGGCATCTATAGCAAATTGTGTTATCATTCTTGAAGTGAGTATATTTGTGTTAGCCTCAAGTACCACTTATATTTTTCTGCTCTTGATTCTTTGTTCTTAAATATATTTTAACACTATTTTATAATAAGCTTTGTTGAAGGTGGTTTCAATAGCTTCTAACAAATAAGACACAGTCCTGGCTTTCCAGAAGTTTATTGTCTGGCTGCAGTCGTAAAACAAACTCACTTAAAACAATTAGGGAAAAACAAAGTACAGAACCGTATTAAGTGATAAATTTTGCAGGATGAAAATTGATGCTCTAGGCTCTCCTTGAAGGGAGAATATCCAAATTGTAACAGTCAGTAAAGGCTTCCTGAAAACTAAACTGACCTTTAAAACAAGAAAATCATTTGCTTCGGCTGAGAGGAAGTAGAGAGGCAGAGAGAAGACATTACTCTGCCCCTCAGGGAGTTCCCAGGCAGAGTGAAGGTCAGAGTTTGATAAACTGGCTTCTATGGTTCACCATAATCTGACCTCACTGTCTCTCTAAATCATCTTTGGCCCCCATTTGACCCCAATTCTCTGTTTCTTTCACTTTGGCTTATGTGTTGCCCTGAACACATCTTATTCATATTTCTATTAGATGTTCTTCTGACATCTTCTCTTTGGAATGCTTCTTTCTTCTTCCTCTTCATCTGTCTGAGTCTTGTTCATCACCCAAGACCAAGTATCTTAACCGACAGGAATTTCTACCTTTTCTGAACTCCTACACTACTTAATGCTATTCACTCACTTGAAGGTCGTATTATTGTGTGATGAAGTAGAATAGTGTAAAGGGCATAGACCTATGGTTAGAAGACTTGAATTCAAGTCAATATCCTTGTGTATTCCTTAACTTCTCTCAGTTTCAGGTTTTCCTTTTTTTCACTGTAACTTAGGGCTGGTGATACTGGCTTCATAGGGCTGTTATGAGATTGAATGGTATTATATGTGTATATGTGCTTTGAAATTTTTGAAATTTTTTCTAAGTAAATCACATATGGGCTATAGCTCTGTGTGTGTATGTGTATTTCTACCCTATATAGAATATAAACTCACAGATGGCCCAATGTCTAATAAATATTTACATTCCCTTTAGCACCTACAGTAGTGCTTAGCAAATAGAAGGCACTGAATAAACACTAACTGGATGATTAGAACCAAACAAGTTTCTGTGAAAATATGAAATGATTCATCTGTACTGCATTTTCTTCATCTCTCCTTGTTTGTACTCATTAGATGCATCCAAGTTACAATATTAGTCACTGCAGAAATTACCGGTGAGAAACAATTTAAACTGGTAACATTTGCCTTTGCTATATCAAACCCTGGGTTTATACAAGCAGTTTAGAACTCACAAGCTGTCATAGCAACACCGCTCGCTTGATACATTTTACAGATAACAATTGCTGGTAAGTGTTCTTGCAATGAAGTACTTAAATAACTGGTATGACTAGGAATGTCAGTCACAGATCAGTCAAGTGGGAAATCTTAGGAAACCAATTTTACCAACAGCTGTGGAATTCCTGAATTTTTATGTTTTAAAATATAAGTCATGGCTAGGAGATTCCAAACAAACTTGTTTTTGACAGGGCGGTTATGGGAGCAGAGTGGGAAGGGGCAGAGCTAAAAGGAAGTCGAGGTGGTGTTGGTTCTGTGTAAACAGAACTGACTTTGCAGCCAGTCACACTAGGGGCAAACACCAACTCCATCATTTACGAGTTTCTTGGCCATAGGCCTTCTTTAAGCCTGTGTTCTTCTATATAAAATGTCAATAATGCTTTCATAAGAATTAAAAATAAGTGTCTAAAGCACCTAGTACAGGGCCCTGTGTGGAGCTTGGGCAATGAGGCTGCATACGGTAGCTCAGTAAGACGACAGGATGTTTGAAGGTGTGCCTGCAGGCCTGTCCACGCAGTTTCCAGCATCCAGGTCCAGAATGTAAGCCGTCTGTGGCGTGACCTCAGCAAACACCTGGGGCCCCACAGCTCGTTAAGTGTCTTGCTCAGGGTCATAGACGTAGTTAATAATTCACTTGAACCCAGGCCTGCTGCGTTCAAGACAACTTCTGTGACAGCTATACTTAACAATGCACAGTGCTCCTCCATCCCCCCTCCTCATGAACAGCTCATAAATATCACTCGGCACCCACAGAGAAAGCAGCACTGTATCTGACCCTAGCTGATGGATTCCGTTACGATCTGTGAGGTCTCTGCTTTAAGGGAAATTATGATCCCCTTATTGTCTTCACTGTGATACGAAGGTAAAAACTGTAACTGAATTTGATGAGATCTGGCATTGTATCTCCTGAAGAACTTAACCTCTGTGAGATTCTTGTAATATAGTTGTGAAGGTTAAATGAAATTAGATCCATGAAGCACTTAGCATAGTGTCAAGCACATAATGATTAACAACAACAACGACAATGTTGTGATAAAAAGTAGTTCCTATAAAAACAGCTACAAGAATCTCCAGAAATATCACACCTAGAAGCTGATATAAAGGGTTATGCATTAATTTCAAACTAGATAGCTTTTCAAATGTTAAAGTGATAGGAGGGAACAAATAGAAAACATTCAGCTGCTGGAAGGTAATTCTGTAACCTTCTTTTATTGCCAGTGCCTGATTGGGAGAGCTGAGATCTCCCACCAGTTATGCTGCTGCTGTGGAGGGACAAATTATTAAATAATTAACAGAAAAATTAATGTATATCACCAAGACTCAGTTTCCTTTCGTAAAATGAGGCTGGGAGGATAGAAATGTTTAGGTTGCTTTCAGCCCTGCTATACAATGATTCTGGAACATGGAATCTATTCTGGCGGTGGCAGAAGAGAGATCTGTGGTAAGAACGAACAGAAGCAGAAATAGGGATGGAAGATCTCAGAGTTGAGATTAAAAATGAAAAATGCTTTAGGGGAGTAACCAAGCAATATATTAGCTTAGAGGCATGGCTTTTTAAAAGTCTGCCACTGGCAGCATGACATATTTGCTTGAACAGAGTTTCTATAGCAAGTTGACAATAATTTGATTTTTCTTTGTTGCCTGACACTCTAAATTCTTATTTCCTAGGTTACCATAGAGCTCTCTCTAGCCAATGTCACTCAGTGGGTTTTGACTGTTCAGGCTTAATATAATGCCAATTTTATGCAATGCTATTTACTATCTATCCCTTCAAATTAGATGCTCTTCTATTCCTGAAAATAAAACATCAACAATGCTACTAGAGAAGTCTTCAACTTAGTAAACTCTCAAAAATATAACCTTTCTATTTCTGTCTGCTGAGGACATGAGGATTTTTTCTCATTATGGAACAATGTGTGCAGGGGTTGGGGGGAGAGAACGCACTGGGCATGATGGGCTGGAATCTCGAGTTAGAGAGGAGGCAGGTTTCCTCCAGGGAGCTTCTAAAAAGAAAGATATACAGTATGTGAACAGAGCAGAATCTTTCAACTCAGAGAAGGCAAAATAAACCAGATACTGAAATTTATATATGAGGACAGCGAGGACATAGAAAAAGTTGACTCGTTTCTTACTCTTTCCTTCACCAAAAGGAATACCCTCCAAATTCTACTCAAGAGATCCATTTCCATTGCAAGTCACCAAGGCGTCTTAATAGATGGAATGAAATCATTAGAAGGGAAAGTGTATTACCCACTCCTCTGGTTTATGTGAGGAGAGAATTTCCCTCAAAGCTCCTATCCTTTGCCCTGTTCTTACTCATCTCCAAGGAGGGGGAGCAACTTACCTATGTAGTGAAGCCAAGAGAGTAACTGACCACACACAGCTCACCACCTTCCACCCCCTGCCCTCTTGGGAGCTGCCTTTCGGCAAAGAATGGACATGTGCTTCTGCTGAAAGGCCCCTGCCCTGAGAGGAGCCTATCTGAGCCTGTCTGAGCCTGTGCTTCAGCATCAGGAAGCTTGCTTCTGGGCACATAGATGCCACCTTCTCTGAAGTTAGGTATGCAATTAAATAAGTGCTACTTGATTTCTCATCTTCCCTACTCTTTTGCCTTACTTTACATATTTTCAAAATATAGGAAAGGATAGAGGAGCTATTATTGCTTCTCCCTATGCATAAAAGTAATATTAATGTGTATTCTAAGGAGAAATCTACTACAACTAACCCAGGGATTTCATAGTGTGACAGTCAATTCACTTCTGTTGGTTCCTTCCCTGTCCATTGCCTCTTATTCCACAAAAGTCATGGGCTAACCCATGAATTGGTTATCAAGTAAGCCAGTGATTAATAAAACAGAATAGTCTAGACAAAAAAAAATTAGCTCCATATTTAATGTGTTTCAGCTATCAATTTAACCAGAATAATAACTGCTTAAAATTGAACCCTGCTATAGTGGAAATGTGTGCTGAAAATAATCCTATATCCATCTATACTGGCTGATAAATCACAAGATTTAACTAGAAGGAAATTCATATATAGTTTGAACCTACTCTCTCTTTTGCATCTGAAGTACAGTAACAGGCACAGTACAGGGTCAAAAGTAGCGTAATTTCCCATTTTGGTTATGACATTGATCTGCCATCTGTCACCGATCTGTGATAATCCTCCCGCACCTTGGATTTTTCTTCTATAAAATGGGAACAATAACCAGCTTACAAAATGCTAACAAGATTAAATTAGGCAATACATGTGAACAATACTTATATTCTATAAAATTCACATGTAAATGTGAATTGCAAATAACATGCACAGAGAAACTGAAAAGAGACAGAACATTATGCATCCAAGATCACCCAGCAATTTAGTGCCTTCTCAACATGAGACCCCATCTGCTTGTCTTCTAGCTTCTTCTAGAGTTTCTCAAAGTAGTGCATTCCATGTACTACTTTTTTTTTTAAGAGACAGGGTCTTGCTCTGTCACCCAGACTAGAATGCAGTGGTATCATCATAGCTCACTGCAATCTCCAACTCCTGGACTCAAGTGATCCTCCTGCCTCAGCCTCCCAAATACCTGGGACTACAGGTGCATGCCACCATGCCTGTTTAATTTTTCTATTTTTTGTAGAGATGAAGTCTTGCTGTGTTGCTCAGGCTGGTCTCAAACTCCTAGCCTCAAGTGATCTTCCTGCCTCAGCCTCCCAAAGTATTAGGATTACAGGCGTGAGCCACCTTTCCCAGACTACTTTTAAATAAACATATTTTTGAGCCCCACTCCAGCTCTGAATCAGAAATTCTATAGGTAAGCCCCTAAATCTGTATCTTAACAATGAACACTAAATTTGAGTACCACTATATCTGGTCTAAAAGTTTTTTACTATGTACACAATGCTGCATTCTCATCAATTATAAATGTTATTTCTCCCCTTTACTTGAAAGCATCTTAAAAGAATCAGTTCAATCAAACCATTTTATGCTGCTTGGGTCATTCTAAGTTAAAAGTGCATCTCCTCATAATTTAAAAAACTTTAAAATTCCTACAGCAAAACATGTCTATCTCAAACCTTCCACTCTTGAAAGGATTATTTTAATATTTTATCTTCCCTAAAAGTCGGTTTGGAACTCTTCATCCCGAGGCAGCAACAGGCCCAGGTAAAAAAATCATTAAGCGATAGTGCAAACTGTAATAACAGGTAAAACCCAATTACAGCAAACTCCATGAAACCATCAAATAGTTATATTCTAATAGAATTGGATTACAGGGAATGTCGTGCCAGAAACTAGGTCCAGGTTTGTGGAACTTGGAGAGCAAAATGGTTGAGTTCCAGCCTCTTTGAAGTGCATTATCCATTGAAAGAAAATGCTTTTATATTGTGTAGTTACAAAGGCGTATCCATGTAAGCTGGGTTGCATGGAGCTTCTGGGTCTTTCTGTGGGGCGCTATTTCTTCAGGTGTTGGCTATGACGGACTTGGACTCTGAGTGAGAGGGAAGCCATTAGTGTGTGAGCAGAGGAGTAGCATGACAGGACTTTCACTTTCACAGCACCACATCTCTGGCTGTGATGTTGGGAATAAGGTAGAAAGAGGGAGAAGAGTTAGATGGCTGTAGCCATAATCCAAGCGAGAGATGGGAGCTGCTAGCAGGGGAGGGATGAGAAGCAATCAGCCTCTGGATATATTTCAAAGACAGAGTTGACAAGATTTGTTCCTCAAAGTCAGTTTAACCGAGCATGCTCCATCATGACACTGCTCTACAAACACTTTTTAACAACTCATTTTAACAATTTTTATTTTCATGGAAATAATCTAAATCTTGAAAATGGAGGATAGAATCAAATCTATTATATTAACATAATATAATATATATCACATAATAAAAATATAGTATAATATAGCAATATATAACTACAAAATATAAATAATCTGTTTGCATATGCAACAAAATATATAATCTACACATGCTCTTAGTACAATCACATTATGACTAGGTGCATTTACTCTCAAATTTATTTAACTAAATGAAATTTTGTTTCCTTTTATTGTAAACAGTGGTATTCTGCAAATATCATGTATTCTGTTAATATAACTATTAACAAATAGCTAGCTATACATATATTGTATTGCTAAGTTCACCTCTTTGGTCTATGACATTAAAATAATATATATCCAGTTTGAATTTTTTTTAACAAACCAGATATTTGCTCACAATGTAGCAGTCTCCTCTCTATTTTTCTTCTGTAGGCTCAGCTTATTATCTTGCCCTTCCATTGTCCTCCAAGTTCTTAGTTTTTGAAGCTGATCTTCCACTCACATACATTTCCCCTGGGAAGCTTCTGCTCCACCTTTCACATTGCTGACTAGTTTTCTTCAACTTCTCTCCTTTGTTTCCTTGAGCTAGTCTTCTATTGGTGGACCAATCAGAGTAGGCTGTTTCCCTGCACCCAGGAGGCTTATAAAACCATCTCTGCACACTAACTAGAGGTTGAAGCCAAGATATCAGTTGAAGCTATAAATAAAATGTAAGGCTCTAAGCTGAAGTAGTCTTTTTTCCTCTAAGTAATTCAGCAGGACACCATCATTTCATCTCTTCTACACATCTTATTATTGCACTTTAATATTCAATATGACACCCCAAATGAAATGCTGAAACCCCCTGTGGATGCTTTATTGTGTATTCCATTTTCTTACTGCATGGAATCAGGATATTAGTTTATAAAATGGTTTTCTCAGATGAAATTAGAGCGTAAACTAGTGTGATTTAGGCATTCACAATTGCATATCAGCCTCCTATTGCGGAAAGATTAAATGTGATTTCAAACAATAGAAGGCAATCCAAGGAAGATAATTTACAGATGGGTGTGTTGATTATGATGTCGCAGTTGGACTTTGGGTTAACATCCCTCAGGAAAGATCTACTGATAATAGCTTTATTAGAGTCTTCATCATTACTGAATGTTCAACTTTGATCAGTTGCCTACCAAAATTTTGCATTACCATTGAGGGTCCAACATGTGCATTTTCATATCAGATCTATTTTCTTGTTTTAGTGGAATAAATTTGCCTTATGGTTGTTAGTAGATTAAAATATGCTTGGTTATTACCATTTTGTGTTAGTTGCAAATGTCTAGAATTCTCAGTCAATATTGTTTCATAATTACACTTGTCATAAAAGCAAATTATTATATAATTATTATCCTCACAATTTAAGAAAAGCAAAGGGGTTAATAAATCTGTATATAAATAATCATTTTCTAATGTGGTCTGTGACTGTATTATCTTCATTTGTAAAAGTGTGTAGATTATATTCACCATGTTATCAAACACCTGGACAGACAATAGAACTTTTGTTAAATATCCAAGTGGAGAGAAAATTGCTCAGAATGAATGTTTCCATTTTTATCCTATCCACCATTATATTGGTCAACCTTTGGAATAAGATTTCTCTCATTATCCTTCATTTACCTTCTTCCTCTCAAGTATAAATCACCGTTAATAATAATTGCTATAATTAGAATTTTATTGAGGATGATAAACACTTATATAGTGCTTTTACTGTGGTCTAGTACTGCTATCACAGCATTACACATATTAACATATTCAATCTTCACACCAACACTATGAGGTAAGTATTATTATTACTCCCATTTTACAGACAAGATGACTTGACTCATATCATAACACTAGTAAGCAGTAGAGCTGTAAACTTAACTCAGAGAAATCTGACTTCCTGTTCTTAGCCTATGCAACATCAGCCCACCCCGCCAACCTATCCCTACCAAGGAAGTGGATGTGGCTCCAGTTTAAGGAGTGATTTAGTCATGTTCTTAGGAGTGAAATCTTTAAAAGAGATAAATATTATTGAACACATGGGTGCAGACATTTATCTTTCTCTTTAAAGCGGGTACTTTTGTCAGAGGACAGAATTCCTGGGTCCCTGGCCTTATATATAATATTGTATTGCTAGCACCCAATATACAGTAATTACTTCTAAAAATATATTAACAGTAACTAAATATTTGAAAATTTAGATAAGTATGCAGAAAACATGAACCATACACATCTCTCAAATAGAGTAAAGCAAAAATATTTAGATTACTAAGTCAAGATGAGATGGTACCTAAATTCCACAAAAAAGTTCTAAACTCAACTTCCTACTGCTTGTTTTGAGTTCTTGTACACACAAAACCACAATATACATGTTTAAAATTTGGGACCAAAACATAGCAGAAAGAAAAATCATTCTTTTTAAAAATAAATATTAGATAGAACTCATTAAGCACCAGTTATATGCTAAGAGCTATTGTAGACTCTGAAAGACTGAAATAGAGTGCACCTCGTTTTAAAAAAAATGCACCCCACTCCCACCTCAGGAATTATAAACACGCTAAATATTTAAAATAGGATTTTTAGATTTAAAATTTTACAGCAGAAAATTTCTATGACCACAAATGAAACAAACACCACAAGACTCCTTAGATTTCCAATAATTTGTGTCAATCCCTCACCACTACTCCAACAGCTCTGAGGCCCTGGGGGCACAATTATAAGCAGTACAACCTCTGCTCTCAAGTTCAACATCTAGAGATTTTCACATGGCCCTTTCTCCTTGTATGTACAGCTTCTCATTCACCTGCCTTCAATGCATTCTCTGATTGACCCAGTTCTGACTGTCTCCTCTTAATTCTCGTAGGTCATCTCTGTGCCTATTTGCTTCCATCCCAGCTTGATCCACTACTACTCCCAGATTGTGGGCATGCATTTGCCCAGCACCTGTGCTCCTCTGAACCCCATCTGGCCCACTCTGAGCTCCCAGGCTCTGCTACTGGGCATGCTTCCTGCTGGGCAGACACCTGGCTCACCATTTGTTTGGCTTCTCTTGCAGCCTGGCTGCTACTCTCACACCCACCTCACTTCCCACCTCCCCGGGCTATAAAAGTGTGCACATAAATCAGTATTTGCTTGTTGACACCCATGAACATTTCACACAAAAATATTTCACTTCTAAACCAGGAAAGAAAATGAAATCAAAGACATGCTTAAAGGGTAATTCATTCTTACAGTCTTTGTGAGTTGAAAGTGAGAGATTTAATAAGAGATGTTTGCTCTTTTATCTTTATTTGAGATATTAAAACTTAAAGTTTTAGAAGATCTAAATAAATAACATGCTATTCAGATCACCACAGGCAATTGAAAAGGATACTGTGTAAAACCCAGTTTGTAAATCTCCAAACAGTCAATTAGCATACCAGTATGAGAAATGAGTAGACCTTAACAGCCTTTTCCCAAGCAAACACAGTAATTAAAAACAAATTACAGTGCAGCCTGGATGTGGTGCTTTACAATGTACCCCACCTGCCAACCAGCAGCTAAATTCATTCCAAGACTGTCTGGCCAATTAGCTGCTCCCCCATTGGGTAACTTGGGCTTCCTGTGTGAGCACCATTTGTAAGGATCACATCAGATTGGGCCTTTTGTTCTCAGAAGGCAGCAGATCTTCTAGGAGACTCAAGAGTAGGTCTCTATCTGGATAAATTCTGCCTCAGCCAGAGAATGTATTCTTTGTACTTCACAAGAGGACAGAGATATTCCAACTTCAATATCGGAACAGAATCCCCAGGTTCTAACAAGAAAAGAATACTATTGCATATTTTCACTACAGGTAATAGTAATTAGGAAAAGAAAAAAATCAAAGATTGGATTTTGACATCTTCATCAAAGGCCCTTGGGAAAAAAAAATTCAAGTAAAATGTCTAATTTTTTCTCTCAGATAAAAATAAATCCATGAAATCAGGTCAAGTGAAATTTATTGATTTATTTTATAATTGGTTTTGCACATATATGTAGAAATATAGAAGGCTAGATTAAAAGAAAAAATACAGTGCTTAAATTTTACAGCTGAGGAAATTGAGACTCAAGGTCACATAGAGGAAGAAGCAGAAGCAAAGCCTCACAGTTGTTTCTATTACACCATATGTTGAGTGTATATACATTCATGTTTATGTATATACTCATAATATATATAGATTTCATGTGTATAAACACAGATCTCCAAATAGTTCTTCCCAGTTTTTGGGTATGAGCCTCACCTTCTGTAGTTAGAAGAGTCCAATAGCAAAGTACTTTGTTGATGAAGACACTTTGATTTTATGCCACGGGTAAATAAGATCCCAGCTACATAGATGCAGAATTTTTTTCTTTGTAAATCTGGAACATTTAATCATCCATTCAATAAGCATATATTTAACAATAGCTATGTGCCAGGACTATGGATAGTGAATCTTATGGCAGAAATCATAAATAGTCTTCAACTCTTGAGACAAAACCAATTATTATCAGTTCACTTCTGGTGCTTGTGCTAAGAAGGATTCTGAGGAACAATCTGAACTCAGAAAAAAAATACTTATTATGTATGATTTTCATTGACCATAATTATTATAGGAATAGTAACAGATGTGTTATTTATATAGTATTTTTACTGTATACTATTTTTTCAGCTCCAATATTCCATTCAGATTTTATCTACTATGTTTCTGTTTAAATGTATGTCTGAAGTTGTATAAAAGAAGGGATTGTTTATAGGTAATTGATTCTCTCTTTATTCCAACACGTAAAGAAGGAAAGGAAGAATCGTCCATGGAGTTAAGGTGAGGGTGGTACAAATAGAGGGCAATTAAAATTTTAAAAGTATGTTCACTGGGAGGTATTTCCTGAATCAGAGCTTCCTGACTGCAGCTACAGACCATTTTAGAAGTGATTGCTTTGCTCTAGCTACTGGGACAAAATATGGGGAGTATTTTGGCAAGGTTCTTTATAATAAAACTTTGTTTTTACTTTACAACTTATAACAATGATTTATTGAGAAAATTTACCCTTTCCTCAATGATAAATACAGTCCAATCTTCCAGTTTATAACATTTTCTGAGTAACTTTATCAAATCAAGGAGTCTTTCTTCATCAGAATGAAATCACTGATACACATTAAATAAGTGTTTAAACTTGAAAGGAAAGAAAATAAAAATGGTTCTATTATTTCCCTGTTGAAAAGGATTTTGTAATCAGTACTCATCTTTGAATGGTGGTTCCTTTAATCATTTGGTTGGTATAAAACCATAAGTGACATGCCCTCGAAATCATGAAGAGAAGCCAGGAAGTCAATATTAAGTTCACTGTAAGAATATGATGAATTTGCACTATTGTCTGGACTCATTATATTCTTTGTCACAAAAATGAGTTATCACAGAATTATAGTGTCTAGTATGTTCTTCTTTATAATACATTCTTATTCACATGACAAGAATTACGACGAGAGGAGAAAATGGACAAAATTAATCCACCCTCATGACAGAAAATACTGCATCAAATTAACTTGTGACAGGCAAGTATTTTTGTGAAGGCATTTATTGATAGCATCTGTCTTATCAGTCTACCTACATCAGTTCTTTATGTGCCTCATCAAGAATCTATCACAAGTAGAACCCTGGGAAAAAAAAACTTCTTCTGAAGATAGTTCAGATGTAAAGGAGAGAAACAAGGGTCACATTGTACATGATCTTTGGAGGAAATCCCTAACTAAGTCAATAACTTGGATTTTACAGCACTACTTTTGAACGAATTCCAGCCTACTTTGTCCCTTTATGAGAAATTCCTACCTCTAGATTTGGCAGCAGAAATACATTTGCAGATTTTATTTTAGGGTAAAAGAAAGATAGAAACATTTCAACAATAAATCAGTTTGCACCCTAAGGTATCTTTGCTTTCCCCTTTGGATCTAGGCTGTAAACAATATAGGACATTTCTACAATAATATATATGATGTATATTGTTTAACCAAATCAAATTAGCTGAATGTGAAAATGTAATGTAGTCATTCTGTGCAAGAGAGAAATGATGCTGAAGATCAATGACAATAGGTGAATATAATTCATATTTGTTCATATATAAATAACTCTTACAAAGGTAGGCTGGAATGAATGATGTAGAGATTTAAACAAACAAAAAAAAGAGCAGTGATGTGTAATGAAGCAGAGCGTGATCACCAGGACAGGCCGAATGGTTACCTCCAAAGAACTAGTTCTTGGGAAGCATTTACTCTGGGAATTCACCAAAGTCCAGGGTCTGGCCCACAGCACTGTAAATTCGGAAACTCATTCATGCTTACTGTACAAGAAATTTTTCTGAGATTTATGTATCAAACCATAAGGCATTTTGTTATATTTTGCTTTGTTTTGTTTTGTTTTGCTGAAAATGACCACTGTATTTAACCAATTCATTTTCAATGACCCATAAAAGAAGATAATATGTTTCATTTTTAAAAATGTACCCAGAAAGATAATTGGAGAAAATGTTCCTCTTGTCATGAAGAAAAATAATCTACCACCACATTTCTGTATTGGGGAGGTAACATCTCTAAGGGAGTATGACAACTTCCACATTGTGCCCCATTAACTCTCATTTGCATATGGGTCACCAAGTTAGATGATAAATGAGAAAAGGCGCACATGGAGCTAATCAGATCCCCAGTGATTATACAACTGCAGACACAGCAGAACACAAGTACCTCAAGTGGGGTTCTCATTGACTGATGCCTAAAATATCTTTGCTCATTTTCCCTAGTGAGAAAATGTAATTTAGCACAGTATTATACTCCCATGCCAGATTATCTACCCATTTGATTTTCTTCCAAGGTGAACACAAGTAGCATTTAGTTCAAGTGCCATTTCTGTAGGAAGGTATGAAATAGGTATGACAAATTCATACGAGTAGTAAATGCCAGTTTTACAAGTGCACAAATTGTAGTTAAAACCTTGGTTTCAGGAGCTATTGTAATGTTGTTAAAGCACACAAATAAGACATGTACTCTTCCAGGTAGATTAACCAGTGGGCATTTGCCATTATAATTACCTGTTTCTTGTGGGGAACACACACTAATTAACTGACCTAAATTTAGAATAAAAGTTTGGGGAATGGTATTATTCTGAAGGCTCTTGTCTGTGCTTAAGTGAAAAACTGTAATGAACTACTCAAACCAAATTGAATTTAAGTGCTGTGGGAATTGCTTAATATTTTGAACCAGTAGAACAATATATCTTCTAAAGAACCTGGCATATTCATTGTAAACAATTAAATTTGGAGACTGACTTATTATGGAGGCATATGTTCTGTTAAAATAATTTAAGATTACCTTTCACAGTAAAACAAAAGAACAACATCTTGTAAATATGCAACTAGCTTGTCCACATCATCTTGGTATATTATGAGAAATTCAGCAATATTTCATCACCAAAAATAATAACGCAGACCACAGTAGTTATTTCGAATACAGAGAATGCAATAAAGCCCATTTCAGCAAATCTGTACTGAGAAAAATCAATTCCAAGTTAGAGAAAATTAGGTGGATTTATTTTTTTAAAAAATCTCAGGAACCTACCCTGATGAAACACTATGTCTAAGGAGGGAAAAGAAATGATTTGATTAAAACTCTGAATTTTTCATTTTTTATGACTATACAAATGTTAACCTTCTCCAGGATGCCTTTACTTCTGCACACCTATATTAGCTAAGAAAATACTGTAGGATAGCACCATTAATTATTGTGTTAGTCCATTTTGCGTTGCTGTAAAGGAATACATGAGGCTGGGTAATTTATCAAAAAAAGAGGTTTTTTTGGCTCATGGTTCTGCAGGCTGTACAAGAAGCATCACACCAGCATGTGCTTCTGGTGAGGGCTCCAGGGGGTTTCCAATCAAGGCAGAGGGTGAAGGAGGACCAGATATGTCACATAGTGAGAAAAGGAGCAAGAGAGAAAGGAGGTGCCAGACTCCTTTAAACAACTAGCTCTCAAGTAAACTAATAAAGTGAAAACTCACTCATTATTGTGGGGAGAACAACAAGCCTTTCATGAGGGATCCACCCCTAAGACTCAAACACTTCCCTGCAGGCCCCACCTCCAACACTGGGGATCAAATTTCAACATGAGATTTGGAGGGGCCAAACATCCAAGCCATATTAATTATTATACCTCTAGACTTTTCGAGTCTAATAATCCTTTATATATCTTGAAACCTACTGGCCATTATGCCAGTGGCAGTTACTTTTTAATAGAGTATAACTATATAATTTGCACATTGCTATTGTCTCTAAAATTCTTCACAGCCCCATATTTTCAGCTGAGGCTAGTAGGACATATCCTCTTCATTTTGGGGTAACACCATGTCACCTAATAACTCTTCCTTCCCCCACAGCAACTTGATGCCCTATGGATATCTCTTTAAACTTGTCCTCTTTAATTTCCCTGATTCCATGGGTTGAGCTATGAGCACACGAATACTTCCTTCCCTATGCATCTCTATGCCTCACAGCCTCCCACATACATCTCTAATTGTCCTGAGATGCTGTGGGTGAAAAACCAAGATCCTTTATTAGTTTCCATAGAAAGTCACTCATCTTAGGTACTCAGGACTTGTTAGACTTGAGAAGGGTTTTAGTAGGCCATTATATCCTGCCATTTCTTGGTTCTATCCATCTCTCTTTTCCATCATCTCTAATTTCTTCCTCTCCCTCAGGAGCAACAAGCAAAATCCTCCCTGTTGCCCAACAGTGTGGCCCCACCCAAGTCTAGTTTAGTCACCCACACCCTTAGTTCTCAGGCCTCAGGTTTAACCTGAGCAATAATCAAATCATGTTACCAAAAACTCTTAAGTTCTTCCCTCTTAAGAGGAATCTTAATGAGGATTAATCTCATTACCTTTCTATCACTCAGAACTCCATGCACACAGATAATTTTTCTTAAATGTTTAGTAAATGAACATTTCATTTATCATGGGAGCTGGCACAAAGCTGCAGGGCTTGGAGTAAAACAGTCCTGATCTCAACTTCCTATTGTAATAGCTGGGTAACCTAGGCAAAAAGCAAAGCTCTCAGATTCTCAGTTTCTTCATCCGGAAAATGAGAACAATGAAGTGTAGTTGCATTAAATCAGAAATCAACTATGACAGAGGAAGTGAGATGATGAGAAAGAAGTAATCATTCCAAGTAATGTAATACATTCTTTGAAGTTATGCCCGTAGGCAATGGTTTGAAATCCAGGATGAACCCACTGATACACGTTGGTTAAATCCATGAAAAGAACTGGTAAATGATTTTAAGGGTGTCCTGGTGTTTAGCAAGTGAAGCATTGCTCCAGTGGCTCAGTACACTGGTATGATGACATCTTCAATATTCTGAAGGATGACAGTGAAGAATTAATAGAGAGCCACTTAGAAACATTGACAAAGGGAGAGTTGGAAGAACGAATATAATCCTCTCTAGATAGTGATAATGACAACCAGACAGAATCCAGTATGCTGGGTGAAATCTTCTTCTTAATTTATTTAAGTATCCCTAGCAAGGAAACAGTGAATGATTTAATTCCTGAATGAGATCTCTATTGAATTATATACACAAACATTATATATATAAATATAGATATATTATTAAAACATTAGACATATTATTTGCATTAGTGATGGATTCATCATAGAATTTCTTTAACTATATTGGGTCTATTTACATAAAATTGCATTTATATACAAACTTCCAGTTGTATATCTGAAGAGTTGTAGAGCTAGAAAAATACACAGGGTCTTCTAGTCTCATTCTTTCATATCCCAGGGAAGGAAATTGAGATGTAAAATAGTTACAATGCATTGTCCTAAGTGTGAATAATAATCCAAGACTTGATTGCTAGACAAGGACATTTGTGATTCTTTTTCATCTCTTCCATCAATGATCCTCAACACTAGCTGTATATTAGGATCAACTGGGGAGTATTTTTAAAGTAGCCATGCCTATATGTCACCCTAGAGACTATAATCGACACTTAAATGCACATATAGTAATAACATTCATCGGGTGTTGGGCAGGTGGGAGGGGGAAAAGGGGATGGGTATATACACACCTAATGGGTGTGGTGTGCACTGTCTGGGGGATGGACATGCTTGAAGCTCTAACTCAAGTGGGGCAAAGGCAATATACACAACCTAAATATTTGTACTCCTGTAATATGCTGAAATTTAAAAGAAAAATAGGGCTTTGCCAACTAAATTTTTTTTAAAAGCTCCACAAATGATTCTAATATACAGCCAGAATTGAGAACCAATTGTCTCTTCTTGTATGTAGTGATGGACTATTTACCATAACTCCATGGAACAAGAGGTAGAAGGTAGGAAGTAGGGAGCAAAAAACATACAGGGTGATGAAGTTTATCCCATTGCCCTTGGAAAGTATACTCAAAATCTGACCCAAATCAACTAATTTGCAGACCATGCTCCCACTGATCCCCAGAAAAATGCCACATCTCTAAAATCAAATACTTCATTTCTTGTCTTAATTCAGAGAACAATATTAAGCCAGTGGAATAGCATGTTCCCAATTTAAAGTTCTTCCTTTTATAATTATTTTCTAAACTTTTTACATGTTAAAGATTATCTGTGATAAATCTAGTGCAAGATTTTATCTGATTGAGCACAAAATTTTATATTTATTTCCTTTAAATTTAGTATCTCAATATTTTATTATTTTGCTCATTACTCAATGAGCACCACAAATTTCAGATGCTTTTTTCACCTAAACAAAGTGAGAACTATTTTCCTAATTCCATAATCTGTACCCTTACTTGATTTCAGTTGCCAAACCCAGAAATTTTATAGTCAGTTCTTCTGATCAAAACAACCTTGAAAGTAGCAGATACTGAAAAAAATATTTATTGAATTGAATTTGTGCCTCAAGCACAATCCTAGTTTTATAATAATCTGTTGTTAAAATAATTTCATTTTTTCTATTCACAATTTTCTCAGCTTTGTCTCATTCGCTTCATCTCTCTAAAAACTCTAGTTTAGTTAAAATTTTAAAAATAAGTTGGAGTAACTAGATAAAAATAAGTGTGTACAAAACTCTGGAATTTAGAGTGAAAGTGGATGCTTTGATGAACAAAAAGCAGAAATTAAATATAGTACATGAAAGGAGAAGCAGGATGTGAGAGCTAAGATATGAAGCAAAAAGGCAGCCATCTGACCACTCGCCTTTTGTCAAGATGCGATGGGTCCCTGCATCCTCTAGAGGCTTTCTTCTTCTTGTTTAATTAGATTGTCTCATGCTAAACATTGCCCTGACGACCTTCACAACCACTGAATTGGGCTGTAAGGTCCCTGATCTGCACCAGTTTCCAGATTACAACTCCTAAAATACCGCTCATAATTTCTTGTTCAAAAAATTATATAAAACCTTCCTTTCCTAGGTGTGTCTTAAAGTTCTATGACCTAGTCCCAACTTACCTCTTATCCCTTCATCTTTACTAGTGAGGAAAATGAGGCCAAAGTCGTAGAGTAGTAAACAGCAGGAAATTGATCCAAGGACAGATGGGCTGACCCAACTGGGACCAAACAGAGCCTTTCACAGGACATTTGGACTTGTGACCCAGAAAGTCAAGCGGGGTGGTTTTTAGCCATATTGCCCACAATGAAGATTATAGATAGAGCTGGAGTGAATAATGATACCAACATACAAAGAAAAGCAAAGATGAGAGACAGTTTTGAAGTTAGTTAAGTCCAGGGACTTGTGTGTTTATGTGCCCTAACTCTATGGTGTTTCCCACAGTAGTGTTGTTCTCTGTTCAGCATATTTTGAATAAATATCATATTTTGCTTAAGCCAAGTCCATTTGAAATATTGCCACTTGAAAGTCAAACAATCCTAACTCATACATACACTCTCAGGCATGAGATGTTGCAAGTGACAGATTGGACAGAGTCTTGGTGAAATTGAAGAGCAGTGAGAATCCTGAGAACCTGAGCAGAGCAGATGGCAGTCCTTGTTACACAGAGGCAAGCAGTTGGTTAAACTATCGCTGATTGTCTTTTGGATGCAGACTATGTACTCACAAAATCTAGAGCAAATGAGGACAAGAGACCTAAATTAAAGGAGACTGGAGAATGCTGGCTAACTCTTATAAACTTAAGTATGGCACTAAGAAAGAAAAAAAAGCCCCCGCAAGCTGGTCCATTTGAAAGCAGTCAAGAATGACAAGAGAAATATAAGTTTGTTAAGGGAAACACTTTCTATCTAGATCTTTGAGATCAATGAAGATCAGATAATCATATATTTCTGTGAATAAGAGAAGAAAATAGTTTATCACACCATAAATGTGAAGGCAAGTTATGACACTGTGAATACTGGAAATGGGACTGCAGAGAGCAGAGAAGAGCCAGGAGATGATGTGAAGCCTGATTCTCCTTGTGTCTCCAAGAACCTTACCCTATATTACTCCTGTCTGTCCAAGAAAATGATGCTTCTAATTGGAAATCAGTTTGGGAGCAGGGGTAAACTTTCTAGGACATTTTAAACCTGCCCAGCCTCCTCCCTTTTGTGTCTGATCATGTTCCATTAAGTTGATAGCTGCAGGAAAAGAATTCTCAGTCACGGTGCTGAGAAAGCAGAAGCCCAAGGGCCCAGGTACAAAGAGAAGGGCAAGGGCAGAGGGAATTTGAGCAGGCTGAATCACAGGGCAGAATGAAAAACTCCACATTCTGTGACAGGAAGAGTGAACCTAGTGTAAATGAGCAAGGTACACACGTGCACGTGAGCAGACGAAATTAAGGTAGTCAATGGCATCTAGGCCATCCAGTACTTCTCAAAGGCCACTCAGAGGTCTCTTTAATTTAATTCTGGCTTCTTAGCATCCTTCTTATAAGTAAAGTTAACGGAACACTGACCACCAGATACTTTAGGGGATTGTTGCTATAATTCCTCTTGGTTCTGAAATAGTATACCACCTGGTTTCATTTATGATAAATCCCCAGATTCTTAATGGTAAAGCATATTTCCCACAAAAAAAACTTGTATATAATTTTTCTTAATTATAATATATATAAATATGAAAATATAATTGTCACTATTTCTCCTTCTACTATGCACTTTTCCAAAAACTAACAAACACACAAAAATAAAAGTCTTTAATT
>VBSM01000272.1:31551574-31562899 GCA_008086735.1 Cheirogaleus medius
GCTGTTTCAATATGGTAGTCACTAATCATATGTAGCTATTTAAATTTAAATAAAAATTTAGTTTCTCAGGCACACTAATCACATTTCAAGTACTCAGTTGCCACATGTGGCTAGTGGCTACTAGCAGGCATAGAATATTTCCATCATCAAAAATGTTCTATTGAATACCATTGGTTTGCATATCCATTATTCGAAGTGATCTAGGAACTGCAAGGCTCAATAAAGTGTTGTTAATTTCATGCAATAAGCAGTTAGGCTCCCCCAGGTTATGAAGGGCACGTGAAGAAAAATTTCTAAAGGACTATAAGGGTATGGGGGAAAAAATGTAAAAGAACAATGAGATTGACACTAAAAGTAGCTAAACAAGGTCAAGATAAGCACGATGATGTTTTGATTATACTTCAGTAGTATTTTCAGGCCCCTTCTAGGTCTTTTCTCAGCTGGGGTCTTCTCAGATTTGGCTGTTGTTCTGAAACCACCGTCAGCACCCCTTTTCTGTTTTTTAATCACTGAAAAGGAATAAAAGCATCAGGGTAGAGTGTGTCCAATAATCATAAAGAGGCTTGAACTAATGGTCAAATTCAACAAAGAACAGTCATTTCTTCTTTCCAATGCCTAAACAAAATACAACACAACAGCAAAATCCCACAAGCATCTATGTGTGGGGTGGTAGGACGGAGGAGAGCTGTACTCACCCTGCAACCAGGCATTTAGGATGTAGCGCACTCTCGAGGCATCTCTGAGCACAACGTGGCCATTTTAGCTCTGCCCTTAAAATAGTTCTTTCTCTTTGAACAGAAAATTTCCTCAAATTTTCTGTGAGATTTTGAACGCATATCAAAGACAGAAACTAAAAACACTTGAGAAGCCATTTTTTGATTTCTACTCTTTGTTCCCTCCCTGACAGTGGTGTCCCTCCTGCTTCTCTACCTGGTGTAACTGGGATCTGAACATTACATCCCTTTTTAACATGTTTATAGGTTTAAAATAAAAGGCAAAGTAAAACTATTTCTTTGAGGAATGATATTCACATCCACATCCACATGCACAATCACTGCTCTCCCCAAGAGCTATGTCTTTAGTTTTGCTTAACCTCAACTTTTTAATATGACAGTACAACTAAGAGATTGCAACATCATCATGTATTTGATTAAAGATGCAGCCCCTTTATAGCACATTTCCAGTAAGATAAAATATTCAGTAGCATGATTTTTAGACAATAAATTTTCCACAGTATGACTTATAGCTGGCTCATCAGCCACAAAAGCTGAATAATAATCAAAGTTAACCTCCATATTTCTAAAAGGAAGACACTGGTGTTTCCGATCTTAATTCTTAGTCTGACATTGGTTAAAAAGGTGCTAATACCCCACATTTTACAGTGCCATCAATATTGCAAATAAATGCATAACACAATGAAAATATTTATGTGTGGTACTATCCAGAAAGATATAGTTAGGAAAAATATGGTAAAGTGTAAGTAACCTTGACAAATTAGGCTTCACTGAAATACTTCCCAGGCCTTGCCCAGGAACATAAATAATTCACAGAGCCCAGCACCAAATACACATGAAGAGCATTTTTTATTAATCTGTCCCTCTTTTGGTGGCTAGAGTATTGTTCCTTCATAATGAAACACATTGTGAACCACTTTCTGTCTCTCCTCTGTGCCATTACCTGCAAGTTATAAAATGTCTAATTTATCTTTATGCAACTAATCATCCCTACAAAAGGGTATTTGTTTGTTTGTTTGTTTATAAGCAATCTGCAGGGCTCTGAAACATGAAATCATCATCAGATCAAATATAATACATTAATGTTTGAGGAGTTAATGTCACCTGGGAACTCTCAATACAGACTGACCAATCAGTAGTAAAATATATAGTCATATACAAATGCCTTTCCCTAGGATGGAAATTATTCAGATCAGTGAAAAATTAAATTGTTTTCAAGGTAGATGAGACACAGTTTACTCTTTAAGAAAGTAAGTGAGAAAATGGATGGATAAAACAGGAATCCATGAACTTGGGCCTTGTTCTAAAGCTCTCTCATTAAAAACCAGAATACTCTATTCAGCTGAGTCAACTTACAAAGGAAGGAGATGAATAGTTTGACCTGGCTAACATTTGAAAAGGTGGTTGATTTGTTCCATTTTAAAATAATAGTCGACATTCCAATCTCTTTAATTTGTAACTATTAATTAGTATAACTGAATTTTTCTTTTCCTTCAACTTGCTATTTTAAAAAATCCACAAAGTACATTTTGAATATCTTTAATTAAGTGGGGGAAAAGCAGAGGGTATAAAGAATAGGTAAAAAAAATATATAGGATGAAAGAGAGATAATGTACAAAAATAGGAAAAAACATAAGATGATAGGGAGACAAAGTTGGAAAATCATGAGATAAAATACATGAGCTCACCCGCACAATAATCTGTAAGGGGAACAGGAGAGAGGTGATTACTTGCAATGGAGTAAAAAACACACCCGAGTTTGAATCCCAGCTTTGTCTATCATTAGCTGAGTGTCCTGGGCAGGTTACAAAACCTCACTGAGAAGCACTCTTCCCAGTTGTTGAACAGATAAAACAATCTTAGAGTAATGTTTTGAGGATTAAACGAGGCCTCCTAGAGAGTCTCTGGAACATGGTAGGAACATAATAAATGTTAGTTTTCACCCCCAATTAGTTGGGGAAACTTGTCTTCTTATGGTGATGTGTAAAAATTTGTTTGAGGTTTATTCCTAGAAGTAAAATCACTAGGTAATTGTGGGTTTTTTTAAAAAAAATATTCTATCTAAGTACTGCCAGTTTATTCTCCAAGTTGGTTTGTACCAGACTCCACACCCACAAACAGTATACGTTTGCCTATTCCCCACATCCTGCTAAATTCTGTACTTGACTTATTTAATCTGCATCATACCTCTAATGAAAAACATACTATTCTTCTCTCCAATTTATGAAGGAGAAAGTTAGGACATAGGGAGCTAAATAATCTGCCCAATTTAACAAGGCTGGTAATGGTGAAGACAGGGTCAAACCCAAGTAGTCTGTTTCTAAATCCTTCTTTTATTGTTATCTTTAATATAAAACCTTGGCTCTCCTTGGCCCCGGCCAGACAGAATAGCTGTAACCACAGTTTTTTGACCCAAAACCTTTACTCCAAGCCCTCCTACTCCACTCTCTCTTCACAGAAACTAGTGCACTAGATGTACAGGGGATAATTGCCAAATAAATTTTGAGAAAAAACTTCCATCATTAAACAAAACTTTAAAAAAGAAGGTATATATACTACTCAATTCAAGAAAATAAACATTCTTTCAGCACACATATTGCCCAGAGGCTTTCTAGATGCATAAGAATTTCTGTCTTGAAGAAACAAAACATAGAGTCCTAGGAATCAGAAAAGCACGTAAACAAATATTTAATCATTTCCTTTCACCTCAAAAGTGCTGCCAGTATTTTCTTTTCTGTTTCTTCAGATGGAATCCACATCTTAAAGTTATTGAATCAAGGAGAATTATCATTTTGGGAGATTCCAAGCAATGGCATGGGAGAGCAGAAGTAATGGGGAAGTCCCCCTTTATATTTTCTCTCTTCCCCTTGTGTTGGCAGTTAGAGGATGTATTGTCTGAAGAGAATTTAAAAACCATAATAAAACCAATTTTCAAGAAAGTCAGTCTTCTCTTTATTATCATCATGCACTGGCAATTCTAAACAATGTCTGTGGTAACATATTCATCCTCACTCATTGGGGTGAACCTACCTTTATGCCACTTGTTCTAAGAAACTGCTTCAATTTTAGCTTTAAAAGGTAGAAGCTAAAATTTGAACTAAGAAAGCCCTGTCTGAGATCCTTGCTCACTACTTTGGTCAACAGTTTTAGTTATTAGCAATGAAAGTTCTTACCTGTTGTTTTGGGGCAATCCATCAATTGAGGAAGAAATGCTGATGCATTCCATTTCATAATGTAAAAGCTGACTTATTGGGAGAAGTGTAAAATTCTATTCTATCAATTCCTTTTTACTACCACTATTTGGGATAGGATATAGGGAGAAAATAGAGAAAGACAGTTCTCCAGTAGAGGAGGGATAAGCTGTTGGCAGGTCTAGGCTTAAGAAGATAAATTTCTAGTAAGGGACATAGACAACGGACTCCAAGAACTATAGTGTCAGCTGTCTGGTTTTAAAGTTTCCTACTCCATTCTTCAGAAATGTTTTAGCAAAACACTACAGCCTAACATTAGCCATACTTTGAAAATTTATAAGAGGGATCTATGCCCACATAGAGGATGAAAATGATGGGTAAATACTTTCAGGAGCATAGAGTAGCAATAAAGAGGTGACAAAAGACTACCAGCATAGAAATCCAAGGAAATTAAGAGTGAAAGTTGTCTAGGAAGAAGAAGAATGAATGTGGGAAATGTGTAAGCCAGAGAGTCATAATCCAATGCCTAGACTGAGGGACTAGGCCACCAGAAAACATAAAATATAAAGGGATGAGTCAAACCTGGAGAGCTCATGACTCTCAAAAAGTTCAGCCAATACTCATCGCTAGTCAATTGCTGTCCTGTGTACAAAAGTTACTAGATCTACATCTTTTCTAAGAAAATTCCAAAATTTAAGTTTAAATGTAAAATCACTCATTTCTTAAAAACTGCAAAATAGTAGAAAATTAATTATTTTTCTTATTGTAACAGCCGATACTCATACCTTGGAAATTTTCAGAGTTTCCCAAGATTCACATATTGGAGATCTGGAATGCACATGATGGGGATAAGAGTTGTTATTCGAAAGATGAAGAAAAGGACAATGCATTAAAAAAACATTCATATTTTAACTGTAAAACAGAGCAGATCATGCTAAGTGCTATAAGAAAATTACAAGAAGTGATCAGAAAAGTTTCCATGAAAGAAGGATCCTCGAACTGGTTCTTATGAGAGTAAGTTATCAATAGAAAGAGATGATGAGAAAACCAGGAAAAGAAGGAAAGAAAAATTTAGATGAAGAGACTACATTTGAAAATGTAGTTAGAGATTTTTTAAAAGTCCAACATGTTTGAAAAATTGTAATTGTACAGATTCACTTTATAGGAGAGTATAAGAAAGAAGGAGAAATAAGGTTAGGAAGGTGGGTATGTTTATACCATAGAGGGCCTTAGAGGACAAGTTGAGTAATTTGTGCAATGCTCAGTTTGCATGTGGAACCCTTAAATAATTTTAAAGGTCAGTAACTATAATTTTATCCATTTATCATGCATCTAAAGTTTCCAAAAAGCATTATCAATAATGGCAAATTCATAAAATAATTTTCCAAAGTATGCCATAGTACTGGCATTTTCTGTCAAACTTAAAGCAACAAAAGGAGGTTGTGATTAACTAAAATAACCTTACCTGCTGCAATGAATGATGATCATGTGGTTCCAGCTATACACAAGATAATGTGAAAATTCTTTTACTAAGCAAAAGAGAAAAATCCACTCTTAAATCTAAGGGGGAAAAAGTGTTGCCCTATGGCTACTGGGCATATTTGTCATAAACACTATGCATTTATGGATCCCAAACGCCTAGCATTGCTTTTCAGAGTCCCCAATGTCCAATGTTTTTTCCTGCAATGCAACATATGTAAGCTGCTTAAATCAGCTTCTGACATCACTTCAACTTCAAACT
The DNA here is from genome assembly GCA_008086735.1 of Cheirogaleus medius. NCBI lineage: Eukaryota > Metazoa > Chordata > Mammalia > Primates > Cheirogaleidae > Cheirogaleus > Cheirogaleus medius. The sequence goes on from VBSM01000272.1 coordinate 31,557,241, forward strand.
GGAGGCTATGTGAGGCTTAGCAGATGGCAAAAACCATCCAGTTCTCTAAGTGTGTGTTTAGCATAAGGTGCTCGTATGTTCTCTTGGACCCAGCTGGGCTGAAATCTTCCCTGGGAGAGAACTACATGGTGTTGAGTTTTATGGTGATAAGTCAGAACTCCAGATACTGGAGCTATGTTTTACTTTTTTCCTTTTGCAAAGGTTAAGAGCACCATCACAGTGGCTTATCTGCCTCTCAACCAGGCTTGGGAAAACAGAAAGTTGATTAATTGCCTTTCTATTGTGTCTGGATAATTTAAGACCCTTTAGTAACTCTAGAAATTTAAAATTTCTTCTTTAAAACTTAGTGCTTCATGTTTGGATACCTCTTCATGAAGTTCAGACTCAGCAGTAAAGACATAGTTTCAATAATAGTAGGAAGAGGCCAATACCTAAATCTGGGATAGAAAATGAAAAAGAAGAACAAACAACGCATGAAAGAGCAAAGCATTCCAGTTTACTGTAGAACAATTGTAAGTTCCCCAGTCTGACCTTCAAGGTTTTCCAGTCTGGCCTTAGAGTCCATGATGGAGAAGCAGGGTGGAAGGGAGTAGTGAAGAGGCAAATGGAGATTGGAACTTAAAGCAAAAGGCCATGAATCTTTTATTAGGGAACTTGAACTTCATTCCCTAGGCTATTGTTTCATTAAGTGTTCATAGACCATCTATATCTGACCATATGAGGACCATTTTTAAAAAGCATATTCTAGGGTCCAGACATCCTGCATGAGGCTCATAACTGGCCTTTCAATAAGCCAGTTAGTCTTAGTCAATGAGTTAGGCTTAGATGAGTTCTATTTATTAAATACATGAAAGTTTGAATGCTATATTTATCTAAAAACTGCAAGTCTGAGAATGTGAATAGATGTGTATATAGGGGAAATCATTTGAGCAGCAGAAGGCAGCGAGGGAGCATGGGGAAAGAAACTAAAGGCAGAGAGACCAATTAAGAAATTATTACAGCAATCGCTATTAACCTCTCTCTTCTGAAATCTTCCTCCTACTTTGGCTTCTGTATTCTTTGCCTTCTGGATTCTCCTGCTACATCTTTGAGTGCTTTTCTGAATATGTCATGTTTGTCTTCTTCTCCTAGCATCCCTTTCATGATTAATGTTCCTCCATGTTCTATCTGCAGTTCTCTTCTTATGTAGAGTCTCCTTAATATCTCATCCACTCCCATAGCTTCAGGTAGCAAATATACACTGATGCCCCACAAATTTATATCTCAAAATAGCAGACTTCTATTTCCAACTACCTGATGAGATGTTCTACTTAATATTTCATGGCTAGGTCCAAATTCATACTCTTCTCTGTCTCTATACCTACTTCTCTTTCTTTAGTACCTATCTCACTTAAAGTGGGATAGCAAAATCCACCTGGTACCCCAAGCTAGACACCTGAGAATCTCACTTAAAATCTGTGCTATTCTTCATGCCACCCCTACACCATTTGTTTCTTGCCTTATCTTCTAACAATCTTTAATCTACACCTTTCTGTATATTTCCACCTGCCCTATCTTTGGTTCAGTCCCCAAATCCTGAGAAGAGCCCTAGATCTTATCCTTTCTCCAAGCAACAAAAAAGTCAAATATCACATGAATGACAGAGAAGCATAGGAAAATCCCCTAACCACAGGTAATTATGAATATGAAGTATCCCCACTGATGGAGAAAAATTTTAATTCAAGACTTTATATGGTCAGTATTTAGTTGTCAAAGTGTAAATATCTTTCTAGAACAGGACTTTAATGCACCATACTAGAACTATAGCACTGGTAAATGGCCTCAACTTTTTCCTATCAGGATGTGATGTGATCTCATAACTACCATGATGACGGCTTGGGGGAAGAGAAACACTAAGGAAGAACTGGAACTGACTCTTTCAGGTCAGCTTCTTCTCCTTTCCTGATATATCAAAATAATGACTTTCAGAGGGAGAAAAAAGGGAAATGTGTGCATACACAAAATAATAAAATAAAATAAATTATGGCCTCTTCCTTCTGCTTGTTAATTGAGACTGAGGTAATGTTGGTAGATTTTAATGTGATTCAGGATTCCAATAACTCAACTAAAGATTTCCCAGAGTTGATAGATTAACTGAAAGCTCCTGGGAGAATGGGAGTTTCCCTCACTTCCATGTCTGGTAACTGTCAGAAAACACTAGGCATGGAGAGCACACATACATCCAACAGCCTACCTCCTAATTCTTCAAGTGAGGTGAAGGACGTTCTAATGCCATCTAGTTCACAGGGAATTTCAGCCTCCATGGCCACCGAATGATGACCACAACCATGACTATGGCCACAATCACTACAGCTACCCCAATAAAATCTACTTCCTCTTCAGTTACTACTGTTCTAGCACTTTGCACCAGATATGCCATTTAATCTGCCCCAGAGCCATGTGAAGTAGATATTATTATATCCAAATCAAATGCAAGGGAATGGGTTCAGAGAGGTTAAGAAATTTCCTAAAAGTCATACAGCCGGTAATTGTCAGTTCTGAGATTCAGATGTAGGTTTATGTGAATTCAAAGCCATCTCTTTCTGTAGCTATGCTACTTTTGCTATATTTTATGTCCTGTTAATTGTTCTCCTCTGATAACTTTGTGATAAAAGTGCTAACAAGTATCAACAGTGCTTGTCCCATATTTTAAATGCTCCCAGGAGAACTGGGTGGGGAGAGGATAGATATGTCATCAAAGGCAATATTCCTTGAAATTAATTTCCTGCATGATTCACAGAAGGGTATACTGACATAAGGTTATGCCTTTAATGGTTTTGCATCAGACAATTATCGGTAATTAAAAACCTAATAGGAATTAGTTTATTAGATCACTTTCTAAGGTGGCAGTGAGCTGAGCTCTAAGATGGAATTAAGTTGTAAATTGTTGTCATTGAAAGACCTAGGCCTTTTTAGCTCAAGTACAGAAAAAGAGTGGAAATTATAAATTCTGGTAAAGTCCAGGCTTTAAAGATAATTTCCTTCCCTAAAATAATTGTTCTTATGCCAAAGCTTTAAATTCAGTTTGTTCCATTGGCTTAGATTTTAATATATTAAACATAGTTTAAACTTGGTCAGTATTTTTATTTGGACTTTTTATTCTTTCTTAAAAACAAAACTGTGAAAAAAGAGAAGGAAAAGATTGGCTGCATTTTCTTTTCACGTACTTCACACATGCTGTTATAGAAAGATTTGCCCTGTGAGTATGAATCTGCTAAAGATTCATAAAATATGCCATTTGTATTTTTTACCATTCCTTCAGGCATAGATCCATAAAAGCGTGTGCTTTCAGTATCCTCGGTAAACAAAAGACGCACACATTTTGGTTCTTTCAGATTTCCAAAATAAGCCCTTTCCTTCTCCTTGTTGTCTTCTCTAATTCCTTTCCATCTCTCTTTTCCTTATTTTCCTGCGCCCAAGACTTAACCTTGTGGTAAGTAGAAAACAAGTCAAGGGATGACATCAGTGGGAATGGTAGAATGGTAGAGTAAGAACTTGCAAAAATCCTCTCCCTCATAAAAGCAGCTACAACACTATAAAAAAAATGTCAAAATCAACTTTTTAGAACTCTGAAAATTAGCAAAAGCCATGTAACAATTCAGGGATATTTTATTCAAGAAAAACTGCAGAATCTTGGCAAGAACAGTGAACTTTGTGGCATTTTAACTTGCCCTATTCCCATCCTCCTCTCCCTAGCTTTGTGGTAGTCGGGAACACCAACAGCCCAATCACAGTGGAAGCCTGCAGCACATGGCGGCCACTAAAGGGTCAGAATGGGGCTGGAGCTCTTTCAAATCCTCATGGTCAGAGAATTGTCATTATTTGACCTGTCTGGCAGCTCCTTGGAAAACAGGATTCTCAAGGAATATCTTTATTTGACCTCAGAAGCTCACCTAGTGAAAACGGCCTTTTTCATAGAGGTGCTTGTCAAAAACCATCAGTTTATGTTTAACATATCTATTGAGGTGATGATAACAGTCAGGGCAAACAACTAGCTAATCAAAAAACTTCAAAGAAAAAGCTAGGAAAGAGTATGGCAAGGATGTAATGCAATTGGAATCCTTATACATTGCTAGTAGAAGTATAATATGGAACAACCACTTTGGAAAACAGTCTGGCAGTTCCTCAAGCAGTTAAACATAGAGTTAGCATATGGCCAGCAATTCCATTCTCATGCATACACCAAAAAATTTAAAAACACATGTCCATACAAAAACTTGTACATGAATGTTCATAATAGCCAAAAAATGGAAATAGCCCAAATGTCCATCTGTTGATAAACAGATAAAAAAAGGTGGTATATCTATATAGTAACAGATTACCCAGTCCTACAAAGGAATAAAGTACTGATTCATGCTCCAATATAGATGAACCTTGAAGACATTATGTTAAGTGAAACAAACCAGACCCAAAGATGCCACATATTATATGATTCCATTTATATTAAAAGTCCAGAATAAACAAAGACATAGAGACAAGAAATCAAGAACATGGATGACCAGCCTGGGCAGCCTGGTGAGACCCCATCTCTGCAAAAAATTTAAAAATTTGCTGAGCATTGTGGCGCATGCCTATAGTCCTGGCTACTCAGAAGGGTGAGGCAGGAGGATTGCCTGAGGCCAGGAGTTGGAGGCTGCAGTGAGCTATGATCACACTACTGCACTTCAGACCTGGGTAGCAGAACAAGATCCTGTCTCTAAAAAGAAAAGAAAATGTGGAAACTTTCATTTTTTTATTCTTCACTTTGTATCCACCATTTTCTTTCTGATCCCACTATTCAGGAAAGCTTTCCTGAGGAAAAGAAAGCAATTATAAATTAACATCTAACTCTTTCCTAAAAGGATAAAATTATATCAAATATATTGATGGTTTTTAATTATCTCCGAATCACATTTCAAGAACCTAATGAAAATTATAGACTGTTCATCCAAAAACATAAATTGCTATGGACAATTTTTGCACACAGTTTCAGAGAGTATATGAATCACTAAAACTTATCTAAGGAATTACTAGGACACAAATATCAGCTCCAAAAGAGAAATCCTTTAAAAATTTACATAATGACATTTTCTCTCCTTCTCCCTTTTTTGCTTTTTTCCTAGTTGGCAAAATATAAGAAAAGGAAATTTATTGGAAATAAAAACTAATGACCCATAATCATACAAAAAGATGGTCTTCATAAAAATCAATAAAATAAATACATATTAAAACAAATATGAGCAATTGAAATGTTTCATTCATCAGAGCAAAATTTATCAAGGGTACAAGAAATTAGGTACTCATGTATTACTGACAGGGTTGCAAATTTTTACATTATTTTTCAGGGAGAAGGAAAATTAGGGATTGCATATCCTTTGATCTGGCAATTTCACTTTAAGAATGTCCTCAAGACTCCATTTTTATTTGGTTGAGGGGACCTAGATCACTTCATAAAACTGATAAATTATGATAAATAATGTTTTAAACACATAGACAGATTTACAGGAATATAAAAGACATCCCCAGGTGCTGAAAACAAATAGGGAGCTGGATGCTAGAGTGATAAACTGATGCTGAAATTATAAGTGCTGTGGGAACATTTGACAACCTCAGCAACAAAGATGCTTAGGTTTTTATGACC